>OX438877.1:1089586-1689586 GCA_949315895.1 Anania crocealis
ATAGCAGAGAGACACACTTACACAGCCACAGAGACAGACAATAACACTCACTGACTCACAGCCCTGAGGCGCCTTCTCGCTCCCACCACGATCAGGTTAGTAGTGACAGAGATATACAGAGAGAGAGTGAGAGGCACAGGCCCACAGCGTCTTCTCGTTTTCTACCACGCTCAGGTTAGTAGATAATATACCGCCACAGCACCATCACACACAGGCATACATACACATACACACAAAATCACAGACACACAGGGAAATACAGAGACACACAAAGAGAGACACAGACACACAAAGAGAAACTGAGACGCTTACACAGAAAGACAAACACATTCATACATACAGAAAGAAACAGTCTGAAAGAGTGACTCATGCAACTGTTTTGAAAAACTAGCCAAATGAGGGCATTTGGATGGTTTTTAACGACTAACAAAGTTCCTTGTAAGGCGAGCCTTGCAAACTTGCAAGGCTGAAATTCAAATACATAGGAGACTCGAGCCTTGAATAAGTCTGAGACTCGGAAGACTCGAGCCCTGAATCAATCGACGATAAAAGAGACACACTGAGAGAGAAAGAGTCACACAATGAAGAGAGAAACAATCTATACTAATATTCTAAAGCTGTTGTTTGTTTGTTTGTTTGTTTGTTTTAACGCGCTAATCTCAGGAAATACTGGTTCGATTTGAAAAATTCTTTTTGTGTTGGATAGTCCATTTATCGAGGAAGGCTTTAGGCTATATTACATTACGTTGCGAGAGCGATCATAAGAGCGAGCAGCAGTGAAAAATGATGCGAAAACGGGGAAAATTATTCATATCATTTGACGCGGACGAAGTCGCGGTCAACAGCTAGTTATACAATAAAGATGCTTAGAGATAGAAACGTATAGATGGAGTGAGACTAGTGAGAGCCGTGAAAAGGTCGAAGACTCGGAAGATTTTAACAACACTGTTACTTAATCATCGGTTATCTTACAGAATAAATCCATATCCCTTAAATAATGTAATTCAATACGCAAATAAATTTATAAATATGTATTTTGTTACAGATTGGGTCTTCAGATACTCAAGGCAATAGATTCAATACATTCAGTCGGCTTCCTTCATAGAGATATTAAACCTGTGAGTATTTGTTTGTTTTATTATTTTCAGCAACAAAAATTAACATTACCAGGAACTAGTGAATGTAAAAAAACTAAGTGAATGTTGAATAAACTTGTGTCAATAATGTGGTAATCTAGAGGTCACATTATAACGTGGATTATATTTTAAACGCAAGCGAAGTCGCGAGCAACAGCTAGAACTAAATATACACCGTGAAATTTTAGTGGTTATTTTCCCGCAGTAAAATGATTCTATCTTAGTAGTACAATAGATTTGTGCAGTTTTTTTTATCTTTTATATATATATATAAAAATCAATTGCTGTTCGTTAGTCTCGCTAAAACCCGAGAACGGCTGAACGGATTTATCTTATCTTGGTCTTGAATTATTCTTGGAGGTCTAGGGAAGGTTTAAAAGGTGAGAAAAATTCGAATAATTGCTGGGAAAATCCTCAAAACAGCATTTTTCTATTTCCCATACAAACGATTTCTAAATAAAATGGAGAGTCAATTTGTAATTTATTACCGCTGCATAAAGTTAAAATTCGCGTGCGCGTTGGAGGATCTAATATCGCGTTCCAAAACTCAAGAAAAGTGAAAGTGAATCGCGAACGCGACAAAATTGCATAGTCACAAAATACATAGTACATAAATAGTGGTCGGCTTCGAGAAAATTAATTTTAGCTAACTTCAGCAGTTGTTAATCTGTCCGATTATTTTTTCAATAAGACTATATAGAAATCGAAAGATAAATCTTAAGTTTTGTCACAAATTAAATTATAAATCTTAAGTTAAATTTCTGAACGCAATAGGGTAGTAAAATATTAAAATTTTATAAAATATATACAACCCTAAATTTTTACCCTTTTACCACCAACCCCTATTTTTTGTTAGCCATTTTAGTAATTTAATCATTTTTATGGCAAAACAACGTTTGCCGGGTCAGCTAGTTCAAATATAAAAATAGCAGTTTCACGATTGTGATAAACGAAACTTGAAAGCAACCTCGAACCAATGGTACCAGCCGCGCCGCAGCCGGTCACCGGCCGGGGTCATTGCCCCTCGCGCGGTGCAGTTTATGCTGTATTACTTAGTGCGTAGAGCTTCTTTTGCTTTGAACATTGATTTCGTGCGGCAAGCAGTACCCAAACACGTCACATTTTGTAAAGATACTATCGTATCTCACGCTTTTGAGTTGATGATTATTATTTTGATTAGTTGAGAACAACGATATCTTTATTTTCAAAAAATAACTGTCACGATTCGATGGTGCTACTAAAGGTAAATCGTTCTGTTGCGGGAAAACAACCACAAAAATTTCACGGTGTATATTTAATTACAACAAGGTCCAGAGTTTAAAGTACCGATACAACTAACTCATATTTATTGATCAGTAAGGTTCACCAGTATTTGTATGTGTCGCAGGGATTTTGTCAATCTTTCAAAGGATCACCCTTTGACAAAATCCATTACACTGATTATTGTACATGACGACTGGTTCCTATAATTTCACGGGCTCTTTTCAGTGACTTTGTAATGTCACCGTGCCGCAATAGTGGTCATAATAAAATCTTGGTTAGGTTAGGTTAGAGATCGCTCTGATTATCTTAAACCGCTTTATTTGATATTTTAGCAACTTAATTGTACTTATAATATCAGTATATAAACTTGAAAAATTTTGTCTCAGGCGGGACTTGAACGATGCGGAATTGCGAGGAGATGCGGGTTCGAGTCCCGCCTGAGACAAAATTTTTCAAGTTTATATACTAATCTTAAACCGGTATTATTGTCAAAATATCACTGCCTTACAATTTCACTGTACAGTGAAATTATAATGGCACTGAGACCGCTAACTTGTAAGTAATGCAAACTATTGACAATAATCCGTGTAATGGGGGCTATCGCTAGTGAATTTGCCACTAGAGGCGCTAGTGTCGCGTGAGATCCAATATCATTCACTTTGTACTGGTTTTTGCGGACTTTGTTGCATAAATTATAATTTATTCAATTTACCTGCTGGAAAGTGATCTCCTTCGTAAAATATCGCAAATATGGATTATTTGGCGATTAATGTGAACGCTTTAAAAGAGGAATTAAGAAAAAGCGCAAAACTAGGCGGCCTCAAGAGCAACTATTTCAGAAGTTAGTTTGTTGATATCAAGATAATTATTTATAAACAATATAACCTTATTAGATTCAAGATATAATACTTTGTTTCGGTGCCAATCGTCTTTGACAGCTATACCTCCGGACCTCAGTCTACAGTGGCGCCAACTGGTGAGCAAAGAAACGGTAGTCCCCATTGTAATGTCACTAGTGAAATTATAATATCGCTTTAATAATATCCTTGCAACAACAATAAAAACTTAAATCAGTATATTGTGTCACTTCACCCAGAGCAACTTCAGCATAGGCCGCCACCCGGTGAACTGCCGGAAGGTGTACATGCTGGACTTCGGGCTGGCGCGCCAGTACACCACCAGCAACGGCCAGGTGCGGCCTCCTAGAGCCGCCGCTGGGTTCAGAGGTGGGATATACATATACAGGGTGTAAAAAAACTAAACGCAGATCCTGAAGATACACATTCTGTAAAGCAAACCAAGTTATGTTATAAAATATTATAGCTGGGAAATGATTTTAATTTTTGGGACTCATAAAATATTAAAATACATAGCGCGCAATGTATAGCAGCCGGAGCGTGGACCGCTTCGCTGGAGATGGCTGCTTAGTTCAAAATTCGTCCGCGCTGAGCCGTACATTGCGTATTAAAAAAGCATTATTATGAACGAAATAATAAAAAAAAAACACTATGTTTGTAAGAAGAAAGGTTTTTAAGTAACCTTTGGCAACAGTTTTTGTAATAAAATAGAAAACAAAATTGTGACTTTGACCCTCAATATCTTCGGAACCAGCTGTTTCCCAGGTATGGTCCTGAAGAAAAAAATAATCCTAGTGATGGGGATATAACGTAGTTTTCGGATCTGCGTTTGAATTTTTTTCACACGTTATAAAGTCACCTCGTTTCAAGTGAAAATATTTATGCTGAGTCTCTAATTATATCAGAGAAATATGACCATATTATCATTATTAAAAAATATATCTGACTAGTTTTCATTTAATTTTTTTCTAACAAAAGAATTGATAGTCTACTATCGATAATCTGCCAATTTGCAATAGTATCGGTAACTATAAACACAATCGATCGATATTGACGATTTTTTATTTACGAGCAACAATACTATTGATAAGACGTCTTTTTAGGGTTCCGTACCCAAAGGGTAAAAACGGGACCCTATTACTAAGACTTCGATGTCTGTCCGTCTGACCGTCTGTCCGTCTGTCCGTCGCTCTGTCACCAGGCTGTATCTCAAGAACCGCGATAGCTAGACAGTTGAAATTTTCACAAATTATGTTTTTCTGTTACCGCAATAACAACAAATACTAAAAACAAAATAATATAAATATTTAAGGGGTAAATTTTACAACAAACCCGTTTTTTTTGGACTTTTTGGTACGGAACCCTTCGTGCTGTTATGGGGTCCCTCGTGAAGTGTGTTTTAAAAAACTATTTTAAAGGTGAACACTTATTTATTTAATTATTCACAAATTTGGGAGAGGACCCATAGGCAGCCGTACCCGACGGAGGATTAGAACAGACTGACGCTACGCCGTAGTGTAGCCAGGTCGAGCCGTAAGAACAATGAGACTGCTGTTCTAGCAGTCTCTTAGTCAGCTCTTTGTGTTACAGAGCCAAGGTATAACAGTGCGGAGTCCTACTCGTACTTGGCCGGTTTTATTTAAATGAAAACTACCGATACATTGGCAACTGTTATGAACTATATCGATTGTGCTGAGGAAGGAATGGTTTGAACTGAAGGCACTGTGTAGATTCGTGTTTAGAATGAATAATATAGTAGTACTAGGTAAATAATACTTAATAATTTTTATAGGCGTTCAGTATCATATTTAGAGCCCATTTATGAAGACAGAAAAAAAAAGCAAAAGAGTAAAGAAGTTTATGAAGTAAAAAATGTAAATCAAGTTTTCACCCGGAAATATTATTCGCAACTTAGTTTTAAATTTTGACGGTCCCAAATGCCTGTTAAGGTATGAAGGGAGAATTAAAATGTAATATAATCGTAATGAATGAATAAGATGAGCATCGCTTGAAAAAAGTGTTGCTAGGAGGCCGTATCAAAAATTGTAGATATTTTGCCGATATTTTCTAAGTGCTTTATCTTGTCATTTTTGTAATGGGCTATGCCGGAAAAAAATACGTCATTTGTTTTTTTGTCTCGTAGATTGCTATATTAAAATTTGGAAGGTGGTTAAAATTTCCTGTGTAATTGTTTTCCAGGCACGGTCCGCTACGCGTCAATAAACGCTCATAAAAACAAGGAGATGGGCCGCCACGACGATCTATGGTCGCTGTTCTACATGCTTGTGGAGTTTGTCAACGGTCAACTGCCTTGGAGGAAGATTAAGGATAAGGAACAGGTGAGCGAGGCTTCGAAAACGTTATATTTTTCGAAACGTTTTCTCCTTAAGTACCTAAAACGTAAGTGTTTCGTTTACGTACGAACCAGGGCTTTGAACCGTTATTCATACGTTTTAACCGTTATAATAAGACGTTTCGTTCTCGTATTACGTTCGGAACGGGAACGAAATGAGAACGTTATCCAAATACCGGTTTATCCCGCCGCTCGAGGCCACAAGGTGAACTGAAGTGAAATCCGTATACTGTGTGTGTTTCGTTTCGTATGCAGGTATCAATGCGACGGAAATTAACGAAAAAAAAAAAACCTAACTAAACCTTTAATTAACCAAAAACGAAATGAAAATGTTCTTCTTCAAAAACGTTTTTATTTCTTTCCTATTCAAATCAAAGCGTTCTTAGGCATTTAAAATCGTTTTGTCGGAGAAATTTTAAATCCTTCTTGCTCAATAAAACGTTTTTAACCATTTCACACCGTTTTTGTCCACGTTAGGCCCTGCAATACGAACGAACACGCGTCATGCGCTGTCTTGGTTTAGTTCTCTACTTAAACGGATTTATTACGTTCTCATTTCGTTTTTGTTCCGAACAAAATGTTTAACTAGGAACGGGCCTAAACGTTTTAAAAACGTTATTTTGAATGACGTTTCAGAGCCCTGCATGCGAGCTGGTGTTATAATAGACTACTTGACTAATATCAAATGTATAAATTCAAAAATCCACTCATACGAAGTTGCGGGCAACAGCTAATAAATTATAAGCTTTTGAATCGATCTTTTTTTAACTTTTAGGATGTTTGTAATAATAAATAAATACATAAGGAAACTGACACCAATTCTTCCTCCAGATCGGTCTAATGAAAGAGAGAAACAGATACAGTCTACACCTTAAGAATATAAGAAAATGTAATAAATAAATTAATGACAACATCACATACATTGTTCTGATCCCAATTTGAAAAACTATTTAAAGCATTCGTATTTTAGAAACCAGAAAAAACGAAGGAACACTCAGACTCGAGAAAATGTAGAAAAACACATTTTTTCTACATTGACACGTTCGGGAATCGAACCCGGGACCTCGGAGCAGGCGACATCTTGAAAACTGGTGTGTACGCCGCTCCGCCACTGGAGTCGTCGAAAATAATAAATAAGAATACTGACTTAAAATATATCTGACTCTTACTCCAATTCTCCCACCAGGTCGGTCTGATGAAAGAGAAATACGACCACCGTCTCCTCCTGAAGCATTTACCATCGGAACTGCGACAGTTCCTCGAACACGTTCAGCAGTTGGAGTACGCTGATGCCCCGGACTACGCGATGCTCACCGCCCTTCTAGAACGATGCTGCAAGAGACGTGGCGTCAGGGATACTGACCCTTACGACTGGGAGAAAGAGGTGAGTTATAGAATGTATTAATGTTTTCTTTTTTATAAATAATGGGCTTGCTCTTGACAACACACTTAACCATAGATTTAATATAAATGATAGATTGGCAATTGAATCCTGAAAACGAGACCAAAACTAGGTTACGCTAGTGTGCATAAAGTGCGCATGTGCGTGAGATAAATAGTGCAGGTACTGCATTGTCTGCTTGCTTTCGATATCGATTCCTTCGACACAGTTTATTTTGACGCAGGTGACTTATTTTTTAGTATTATTAAAAGAACGCCAAAAAACTGCAAGTGCAAGTGCTACTTATCCTCGAACAAAATCAATTTATTGTAAAAAATATCGTAGGCTTTACTTGCCGAGTTTCTTGCGCTGCTTCTTCTCGGCACTAGCCCAGACTTGTCCCGAAGCAGTGGTAGGTTTAAATTGGGACGTGTAAAAGCGCCTCCTGGGGCCTATTTGCAGAAATAAAACTGATTTTAACTGATTTTAACTGATTTTAACTGCCAGTATTTAACAATTTTGCCTCATTTTGCGATCGCGATCGCCAAAGTTGAAATAAAACTGATATTTATTTTTCAATTACACATTACAAACGTACACTAAATATACATATATTTAATGTTTAACTAATGGGGATTGAGGGGGGCTTGAACAATATGGAGATTGATCCAGAGCGTAATTTTACAGGCTGAACGCCTCTGTGTTAAAAACACTTAGGGTCCAAATGTAAACTGCAAATGCTCGAATATTTATTGGGTGAACATTCTTTTCTATTAGGCAATTTCAACCATTTCTAACGTATTTCAACAATTTAGGCTGTATGCGGTTTACAATGTGAAATATGTCAGCTTATGAAATGTCGATAAGATATCATCGACAACGTCAATCACTAAAATACAAAAGTGACGTTAGTAATTGCTGAAATTCACGTATTTGATATTATTTTTAATTGAATTCATATGAATTTAAATCCTTGTTCTGATGAAATGCCCTATCAATTAGTATACAAAATTTTAGTCTAAGCTCTGAAACATTTCATTTTGCTGCTGATAATCGCGATTGTGTGTTGATGTGTGAAATGTACAATTATGTTGGTTCCCTTTTTTAGATGAGTTACTTCCAGGTACTGAACATGTAACCATAATGAAAATACATCAACTCGACACTTTTTTACAATAATAAAAATGAAACTAGTAAAACTAAAGGGAATATAGTGTTGCGCGTGACAGACGTCAGAACTCAGAAAAACACTACGGGTTCTTAGCGTGTACGTGAACGGCCTTGTGATCTATCTCGTTCTATCATATAGCTGCATTAAATTCTGTCTCTTTTCATTGCCAATCTAACAGCAGTATATTAAATCTATGCACTTAACTCTACGGTTAAGGAGAAGCCTAAGATGGAGCGAGCTTGCCCAGTGGCACTGGTTCTCCCACACACCAGCGGAACACAGAACAACTGTTTGTCGCTGGACTCCAGCAGGAGGGTGGTAGCATCCAGGCGGCCTCTTACGAAGCCTACCACCGCAGAGGGATCTGTTAGCCGTCATCATTGGTTAGAAAACCTAAGATGCCGTTGCCCAGGGTGGACCACTAGGAGGTAGATCCCACAAGCCCAACTAATTAGTTTCACTATGCCGATTCTCTAGGCTACCCGCCCTTCTAGAGAGATACTGCAAGAATACGACTGAGATAAAGATGTAAGTTAGTAAATATATCATATTGATATAACATTCGGTGATAAATGTCGCGCGACTCGTGTCCCGGAAGACGCCGGGCAACTTTACGCGACGTTGCCAAACTTCGCACGACATTTATGACTCCGCCTGTATACATATTGAACAACAATATGAAGTAATTGCACAGCTAAGTTTGGTTATCATATACAATTCTTTATAACTAAGTCGGATAACGACTTCGCTTATAGTGACATGTCGCTTATTTTGACCCATCTATACTAATATTATAAAGCTGAAGAGTTTGTTTGTTTGTTTGTTTGTTTGAACGCGCTAATCTCCGGAAGTACTGGTTCGATTTGAAAAAATCTTTTTGTGTTTGATAGTCCATTTATCGAGGAAGGCTTTAGGCTGTAAAATAGGAGCGAAGCATCAGTAAAAAATGTTGCAAAAATAATCGCGTTCATAATAACAGAAATTGACGCGGACGAAGTCGCGGGCAACAGCTATTTTTTATAAATTGTGTCCGGTTTAAGTGACCGACACAGTCAGTGAGTGATCGTTAGTTGAAGGGCATTCATTTTTTAACGATTAGTGAATAAAATTACATCTCAACGTCGCCGCGTCGTCGTAAAACGTTTACGATTGAGGGAAAGGTGCATATGCATATTAGAAAATGGCGAATGAAACTCATCTCTTGCAAATTAATTAGGGGCTGGTCATTAGAGGATCTAATAAAAAAAAGGAGATTGTGCTGAAATGCTTTAGAATAGAATAGGTTTTTGTATGAAGCCAGCTTAGTATGACGTGTTTTTTATTTCCCTTCGATGTCATTGTAAACGGATTCCACTGTATATCTTGTGTTTGGTATACACCGTGCATTTTGAACCTCCTGACAGACTAAGCCCACGTTGTTTAACCACTATGTATAACATTTTGACAGTGTTTTTTTTTTAATTATATTTTTTTTTTTAAATAGAAATAATGGATTCAACTATTCATTTTAAAATACGCTTTGACGCACACGAACGTATCTGTGTAAGGTTCATTCATCCAGGACCGAAGCAAAATAATATTAGGGGTTAAAGTATGAAATTGCCGTTTTGTATGGACGAAATCGAGAAAAGTCATTTAACCATACTAACAATTTTTTAGTTTTTTTAAAAACGCCCGAACCGTTTTCGATGCAATTAAAGGTGAAAGTTAGATGGTTATAAAGCTACGCAGTATAGTATTTAAATTTCTGAAAATCAAAGTATATAATACAAATATACTTAATTGAAGCAAGAAGGTCAGCTGACACATTGTAAGGGGTCTTTTCAACGACTTCCTTTGAAGTAATAGGCACTAGTATTGCATATTTTTTTTAGTCAAAAGTTACTTTATTTAGTTTTTGATACAATACAAAAAGAATTACGCAATAATATGACTATACTTAAGAGCTATAAACAAAATAAAAAGTGGGAAATAATCGGCATTTTCATACTTTAACCCCTATTACATCGGTCACAACATGATTCAAACATAACGAAAAAATAATTGAAAATAATTATTTTGTCTTTAAAATATCTCTTTTTTTTAGTCTTCTAGTAATCTTCTTATTCTTATTTGTTACATTTTTAATAGACTTGTAATTAAAAAAAAATAAAAAGGTAGCACTGCCAAAATGTTATACAGAATGGTGACTTAACTTGGGCTTCGTTTGTCAGGTGGTCAAAAACGCACGGCGTATAAAATAGGTACAGTAGGTGAACTTATATTTGAATTTAAATGTACCCTATTATACGGGGTGAAATTTTAACCACCTTCCAAATTTTAATAATTATATCAATCTACGAGACAAAAAACAATTGACGTATTTTTTCTTTTAGTATAGCCCAGTACAAAAATGTCAAGATAAGGCACTTAAAAAATGTCCGCCTAAAATCTAAATTTATTTCTATACGATACTGAATGCCTGCAAAAATTTTGGAAAGTGATTTAAAGTGATTTTAAGATTTCAACCTGTATATGTCAGAAAAGATAAATCTTACCTCAAATATTTAAATAAGTATATATTTACAGGCTTACACATAGTATCTATCGACTAGATAAGAAAATGGTGAGAAATGTATGACAATGTCTGATTTTTGAATGCCTAGATTTTAGACTGTGCTGATTATACATTTTAGCGAACATTAGTTTCCATATTTGTTTTGTAAACCATATTCAGGAATCATTATTATTTGTTATTCATCTTGCGGGACATCACTGTTTACATCTTACATTGATTTCCGACCGTATTACATGTGTTTAAAGTTCAAAATGCATCATCACACACCAAATTACGCTTGAAAATTTTGACATTATTAAAATATCTTCAACGATGAAACGAATCCCAGGCCACGTTATGTTTCCATTATGGATAACATCCTGGCAGTGATATTTTTATTTGTGTATACATAAAAATAACCTGATAGAAGTCTAAAATATTGTTTAAGATATTCATTTTGAAACGCGCTGTGACGTCTATACAAGGTGTTATTTAAAAAGCGCAAAATCTTTGACACCCCAATTTATAAGAGTTAGTTATTTCGAGATTTCTACCATGTACCTTGTTTTTTATGAGTTTCCGATATTTCGGCACTGTTGCAAGCGCCATGGCGATTATGGCGCTTGCTCTTACTATAGTGACCATGAAAGTTTAAAACAGTATACCCCAATTTATATTCGCATCTCATTCATTCATTACGATACTATTCATAAGTTTTTAAATTTCCCTTCATACCTTAGGCTTAGGACCTTAGAAAAATATGTTAAATTTTCGGGTGAAAGCTTTATTTACATTTTTTACTTCAAAAATGGGCTCTAAATACGATACTGAACGCCTAAAAAAAATGTTGAAGATGATAAAAAAGTCAGCCTGTATATTGTTATGTTGTTGTCGCCAGGTGGTGGGCGTATCCCGCGCGCGGGCGGCCGTTCACCCCGCGCCGGATCACGCTTTGCCGACGGACACGCAACCGGAAAATGTAAGTTTAATTAGTCAGGTTTTTAAGTATATTTTTGAAGCAAATAAACTTAAAAAAGAAAGAATGAAAAATAAATGGCACCAACAGTTATTGTTAAAGCATTTAAGCGCTAGATTAGTACTAAATTACTAAGACTGGATGACAAAAAAACCTAAAACTAATGGCACCAAAATTGTCTACGCTCAGTGTGAAGCGATGTCGCAATGAGCGCGACACAGCCACTGGTATTCTGCGGAAACTATTACAGGGAAAACGGCATTCGCCAAACCCACGGTCCACTGGTATTCAGCAGAAACTATTGTAAAGCGGCATTCGCCAAACCCACGGTTGGCAAAATAAAATTACAACTAGAAGTCAACAGAATAACAATAAAATTGTTGTTTCAAAAGTTACAATACAATACACTTTTATTGCACATAACAAGATACAAAGAAAAATAATAATATGAAAACAGAAATTGGTACAAAAACGTGGTCTTATCGCTGAATAGCGGTCTCTACCAGACATCCTTAGGGTAGAGGAAAACTAATATGAAGAATAGGGGTAGCGCAGTGCAAGAATAAAAAACATGATTACGACAATATTTATACACAATATGCATGCATACATTTTATAAATAAAAAGAAACTACTTAACTTAAAAAAAATAAGTAAATAAATAAAATACAACTACCCATCTACGCAAACCCGAACCGACAAATAGCATCAGCGTGACAGGAATAGTGACTTAGTTTTCCAGATTTTAGTCTCGTAGCCACTCGTTTTTGATTCCATAAATCAATAAATACATTCCTCACTCCAGACGCGCCGTCGGCTCGACACGGAAGTGCCGACGGCCACCGACGCGGGCAAGGAGCGCACCGACAAACGCGCGCCGCCCGCCTCGCCCCGCCACGCGGCCAAGGACACGCGGGTCAACGGATACGTGAGTATACATACAGGGTGTTAAAAAAATAAACGCCGACCGTAAAGCTACGCAATCTGATCGTCAAACCGAGTCATATCACAAAGTATTATCGCTGGGAAATAAGAAGGGTTCCGTAGCCGAATGGAGTAAAACGGAACCCTTATAGTTTCGTCAAGTCTGTCTGTCTGTCCGTCCTTATGTCACAGCCACTTCCACAACCACAGCTAATTCTGAAAGTATTAGCATTATAGTTGAAACTTGGTAAGTAAGTACATACAAAAAATAATGATATTTAAGGGGGACATCTTCCCATACATAGAACTAAATTAAAAAAACAAATTTTACTCAAACCTATGCGTATGGGGTATCTATAGATAGGTCTTTTAAAATGACATAGAGGTTCTGAGTACCATTTTTTCCAAAAGTCTAACATTTGGAAGATAGACGCTTCCAAAGTTGGTAAAAGGGGGGCACTAACTTTGCAAGTGAAAATTTTGAGTAAAATTCATGATGTAGATCTTAACAAATACTTTCAACGAAAATTGGTCTTTGAGAAATATATATTTTTTTAACAACCGCAAATATAACTTGGTCCTTAATACAAACACTATGAAAAACAAAGTTATTTTTGCAGTAAATTAAATATTGTAGTATTTTGGCTAAGTGGAAGTAAGTGGACCAATTCAGTTAAATTTAGTCGCTAGGAGTGATTTTAAATAGATTAAATATAGCTTGAGGGGCCCAATGTGTCAAAGTACAATAAATGTGGCTAAAGTATTCAAACGTCAATACATATTACCTGAATGTGTCTTGGATGTGTCCATATGTGGCCACAAAAAATATAACATGGTTTACATACATTGTTGCAGTCGACCACAGACAAGCCGACTACGGAGAAGGAAGCAGAAGTTAGAACGACACCAGCGCCATCTCCCGACAGACACGCTAAGGTATGTTACGTTAAGATTGATTGAAATTTGTCTATGTTTTATCGGGACGATCCGGGCCCTGAATTTCGCTAATTTAAAAATGGCTCAATAGAATCGTAATTGCATCGCAATCGTCTATTTTGACAATACTATATTACTATCATAATAAATGTGTCAAAATATACAATTGAGATGCAATTGCGATTCTATTGAGCCATTTGTAAATAATCGAAATTGGGGCCCTGGTATCCCGGTCGAGTCAATGTAGTAAATCTCTCGGAATAGGCTTGGTTCTAGAAAAGTATATAGTTTTACAGACATCAGCACGTCAACCTACCACAAAACGTCAAATTTTTCTCAGTTGATATTGATCTGGCGACCAATTCTACTAGTTAGTTAGTTGGACTTGAATTTTCCGCACTTAGCCTCTTGAGTTGGGCCTTTGTGCGTGACTAAAATTTTAGTTTTATTCATACCATTTCAGGTCAGTCCAGAAACTCACTAGGCCTCGTATATTTTTGAGTGCCTCTTGTATGGACTGAGATTCCTTAAGGAATTTTGTCCGTTGTGTACTTACGCTGTTACACTGTGCTATCACATGCTCTAGTGTTTCCTCCTCAATCAGACATCCCCTACATTGAGGACTATCTGTTACGCCTATATTCGAGAGGTGCTTATTGAGAGCACAGTGACCGGTTATAATACCTGTAATAATACTCAGGCTCTTTCTATCCTGGTGCAGAATTTTGCGAGATAGGTTTTTATTTGTGGTTTTTAGAACTAGTTTGCTTTGCCTGCAATCCTTAAGCTCCTCCCACTGCTTGTTGTGAAGTTGTTCTGTCCTATCTCGTATCCAAGTCTTGACCTGATTGAACGGTATTGGAACAATAGGTTCCGGTCCTATCAATTTCGTTGCGGATCCCCTGTTTGCTAGTATGTCTGCCGCGTCGTTTCCCAATGATCCGCTGTGGCTGCGTATCCGTTGTACGGTTACTTTATTGTGTTTTGCCAATTTTTCAAGCTCCTTGTGGCATTCTAATAGAAGTCCACTATTGAAGTGGTTCCTATTTAGAGCTTGTAAAACTGAGGCGCTGTCAGATACTATACGTATCGATAAATCTCGCACGTTTCTCGCTGTTGCCGCAGATGCTGCTCTGGATATCCCCACACATTCTGCTTAGAAGATGTTGTTGAGGTTACCTAGGGTGGTTACTATACAGGATGAAATTTTAACCACTTTCCAAATTTTTTGTAGGCGTTCAGTATCGTATTTAGAGCCCTTATATGAAGTAAAAAATGTTAATCAAGTTTTCACCCGAAAATATTTTTCGCAATATACATAGTTTTATATTTTTACAGTTTTAGGCCTGTTCAGGTGAAAAGAGAAATTCAAAAACTTATGATTAGTATCGTAATGAATGAATGTGATGTGCATTGCGCAAAAAAAGTGTTGCTAGGCGGCCGTATCAAAAAATTTTGATTTTTGGCGGACATTTTCTAAGTGCTTTATCTTGACATTTTTGTACTGGGCTATACCAAAAGAAAAAACACGTCATTAATTTTATGGCTCGTAGATTGATATATTAAAATTTGGAAGGTGGTTAAAATTTCACCCTGTATTTATATTCAGATCCTGCGAGAACACTCCGGCACCAGTCCCTGATTTGGTTTTAGATCCGTCAGTATATATTCTTATCTCGTGAATACCAGAGCTGTCTGTTTTTTCCTCCTGGAGTTGTATTGAGTAGTTTTTAGTAAATACATATGTTTTTGGAATTGTGTCACATATTGCCTCTATCATGGGAAGGTCTTTTTTGACCTCCTCCATGATACGCGTGTGAGCGACTCTGTTGTCTTGTTTCCAGTGTCCTGCTTTTTTAAGTCTTATGGCTGCTAGAGTTGCTTCTTGTTGCACAAAGAGATCTAGTGGTCTGATGTTTAACATTACCTCCATTGCAGCTGTTGGAGTAGTTTTCATGCATCCTGTTGTTGCTATGCATGCAATCCTTTGGAGGCTTTGCAGTTCTTTTCTAGTGGTGCTTAGTTTAGTCCTGGGCCAATTCTACTAACGTAAATTATCAAAACGTAAACGCAAAAATTCACGAAACGCAACTAAATGTCAACTTCGGTTGTCACACAAGACTGTATTCTACTAACCATTTTTACTAAACGAAATCTAAACGTAAGCTGAACCGCTAGCTATCGATCCAACAAAAGTAGCCTTTTAGCAGCTTATGCTCGACCGGTTATTTTGACAGTTGAAACGTTGGTCTTCGGCTGCCCGCGCATCGACTGACAGCGACGTCAAATCACTAGTGGAATATGAATTTAGGAAATCGTTCAACTTAGTTTCGATCGATCGATAAGGTGAGCTGAAACGCTACCGATATTGTTATTAGAATACGAAAATTTGATGTTTAGTTGCGTTTACGTTTTGGCAATTCACGTTAGTAGAATTGGTCTCCTGTACTTGTTGGACTTGAAAGTTGAAAATCAATTCAGTTTCAAACCTTTATCTTTTTGGGTAGGTTGACCTGCCTTTGTCTGTACATGGTATAAACGCTGAATCAAAAAATTTAATAATTCCAATATATTTGCCCACAGGAGACGAGCAATTCCGTGGTGACCGGTACCACGGCGACCAGGCCCGAGAGGCAGAGCGTGCCGCCCTGTAAGCCCAGAGCACCGGCCCCTGGTAATCTATATTTATAAAAAAAGACGTGTGGCACTCGGAGACTGCCGCGGTAAAGCTATTGCATAGCATTTTTTATCAACATATGCAATTATAAAACTAAAAAGTATCACCGCTGTGCCGGTCGGGGTGGGGGGTGTTAGGTTATTTTCGTTACGGAATTTCTGGATTCGGTCTCCACGCTCAAGGCCCGCGATAGAAGCTATGCAATAGCTTAAAATGAATCCCTATTTCCCTTGGTCATTGTATCACGCGTGAACAGCTGGACCGATTTTGCTAATTCTTTTTTTGTACTGTTTGTTATTGTCAGGAGAATGTTCTTATGAAAGAAAAAAAATAAGAAAATTGCGCGGTCAATTAGAAAATTTAAGAAAACTTAATCACCATACAATTTTTTTTTTTTAAAGAGAAATCAACAGCGATAAATTACACTATTTGACAATGATTTCTTAATTATAAGTATGGCCAATAACAGGTCTCCCTTAACTTAAACAGTGATTTATAGATCTCATTTACAGCTTAAAAAAAATAACAAATAACAACCAACTCATTGAAGCTACATACATAAATATAATTTGATTAAGAAAGCAACTAGTAAGTTACTACGTGTAATGTGTATATAAGAAGGACACGCTGTAAAGGTCCTGTGCCAACACGTACTGTAACCATTTGTAATGTAACCTTATCTCTTTTTGACAAACTAAACTTTTTAATGTATGGCGTTTGGCATAACATTGACAGAATGCGTGCTGCAAATATCGTCAAATAGGGGGTAAAAAAAACTGAATTTTGCACATGGCCAGTAATGTCGCCTGTTACCGTTTGAGCTATTTATATACCCACCAGGAAAAAAAATCCAAAGAATGTTGTGTATCATGAATCATAACAATAATAAGCTTGGTAGCATATTTTTAATTTAACCATTTCGTTATCAATATTTATAGTTATAGAAAGGACAGCGACTGTCGGGTCCGCTAGTATTCTATATAAAATACTAGCGGTCCCCGCGAATATTTAATTTGATTTTGACGTCTTAAATGTCATTGTAATCAAATATGGCGTTTACCTTACCAAATTATCTAACATTAACATCTGTGGGTCTAGCAGAAAAAACTATCGACTTCGAATCGTTTGCGTATCGAAAGTAAATGTAATTGTCATCAAATATGGCGGGTTCGGATAAATTCACGAAGAAATATAACTTGTTCATTAGTAATTTTAGCGTTAACTTCTCTATGTTTTTGATAATTATTATCCTATTCCCGACGAAGACAAATTCAAAAATACTAAAATCATAAAAATCAGTCCAGCCCTTCTCGAGTTATAAGTGGTGTAACTAACACGACTTTCTCTTATTTAATTATTTAATTAAATAATGAGGAAATTTTTGTATACTTTATTGCATACGAACCTGTAGACCATATAAACTTTTTCACATCACGAAGTCTCGTACTAATGCTGGAAAACGTTCACCGATTGCTCGTCTATCAGCTATTTGTAACGGGTTTTTCAATGATATAGACATTTTTAAACACAGTAAGTTCTCATATAAAAAACTTGTATTGCAGAAGGATTTAAATGAATTTCAATAAATAATTATTATTTATCAGATTTGAAAGCCCTCCACTCTAATCCTATTATATTGTCAATCTGTGGATTACGATGTGGGTTTCACACATAGAAATAATTAGTTATTAAGAATTATTTTTCAATACATTTTGTGAAACTGTTTGTTTTCCCGAATAAATTAAAAAAAAAAAAAAAATTATATCAGTGTTTCCCAAACATTGTTCTACCATGACCCGGTAATTTTAAGATTGCCCCTTTGTGACCTACTTAATACTTTTAGAACCAAACTGGTTCCATTAGATAAAATAATACCAAGTTTTCAGTAGTAAAAATGTTTGTTATTACTAATAATAGGGGTTAAAGTATGAAATTGCCGATTATTTTCCCACTTTTTATTTTGTTTATAGCTCTCAAGTGTAGTCATATTATTGCGTAATTCTTTTTGTTTTGTATCAAAAACTAATTAAGTAACTTTTGACTAAAAAAAATGCAATACTAGTGCCTATTACTTCAAAGGAAGTCGTTGAAGACCCCTTACAATGTGTCAGCTGACCTTCTTGCTTCAATTAAGTATATTTGTATTATATACTTTGATTTTCAGAAATTTAAATACTTTAATGCGTAGCTTTATAACCATCTAACTTTCACCTTTAATTGCATCGAAAATGGTTCAGGCGTTTTTAAAAAAACTAAAAAATTGTTAGTATGGAAAAATGACTTTTCTCGATTTCGTCCATACAAAACGGCAATTTCATACTTTAACCCCTAATACTACTATTTAAACATTCAATTTTAGTGCGAATACTTCGCACGCTGTCTATGTTTTGCCAAAGAATTCAAGTTCCCCGAAAATGACGATAGCTTAAGAAGAATATTTACCATGCGTCGATCGATAGTACGAGTATTATTTCATAAACAAGGTGGGAATGTTGCGACCCGGTATTTTATTTTGGTGGTCTGGTACCGGGTCGCGTACCGTTAAATGGGAAACTCTGTCTTATATGATATTTGGCTTAATGGTGAACCGCCGCGCACGGTATACGAAGAGGTGCGGTTTCGAGTCCCGACTGGGACATAATTTTCTAGTTTTACTTACAAGTACTGATATTATCATATATAAAGTATTGAAATTTGTGCTTATAATGGCTATAAATTTCCTGCTGAAAACCAGCGTCGTGATAAGCCTCTATCTGTCACGACTAATGCTGAGCGGGAACCTTTTTGTCAATTATTTCCTTTTTAGGGTTCCGTAAATACGGGACCCTATTACTAAGACTTCGCTTTCTGACCGTCTATTCGTCTGTCTGTCACCAGGCTGTATCTCAAGAGCCGCGATAGCTAGACAGTTGAAATTTTCACAAATCATGTATTTCTGTTGACGCAATAACAACAAATACTAAATCAAAATAAAATATATACTATTTAAGGGGGCTCCCATACAACAAAAATTGTGTGTGTTGTTGTTGTGTCAAATAAATATTTCTTTTTTTCTTTCTTAACCTCTCAAGTGTGGGAAACGGCCGCGGCTCTGTAAGCGAGTTTGCGGCAACGTTGCGTGAAATGCAAGCGCAATACGCGCGTTTGGATTTTATTGAATTTGTGCAATAAATTGCTCGGTATATATAAAAGAAGTGATTTTATTCGATAGTTAAATAACTAATGTATCTTCTTTATGTCATATCTTTTTCACTAAAACACTTTTAGATATCAATTTCTCATAGGCAACAGAACCAATATCTGATTTCTGCCACTGTTGCAGAAAAAAACCTTTTTCAATAAATTTTCTTACATAAAGTGAATTCCTTTTACTACCTACCGTAAGTCTAATGTCCATATTACCTATGTTATATAAATTTATCACATTTCTAGCTTAAAATCACTTAGAACAATATCATGAAAATTACATATTTTTTTCTAAAATGTCGCCATAGTTTACTCCTTTTAACCTCACTTCATTTAATTTTTTAGGAACTAGGGAAGCAATATTACTGTAAAAAAAACCTTCTTTTTGAATTAACATATTTATAGTTAACATATTATATACTTGAAAACTGCAAAATAAACTCAAATTATAAAGATTTCAATCAAAAGTCATAACAAGACGGTGTTGATACGTCGGCTTATTATTTACCAAATATAAGGTCTATGGATTGTCTATAGTTTATTGCAATCATTGTAAAATATAATAGACAAAATGAGCTTGCTATAAACACCATAAATTATAGTACTGCCCATACGAAATTATTTTAGAAAAAATAAAGAAAGCAGAGATAAAATTTACGTACTTCGTTTCTTTTTGGTTTGTATGTGTGTGTAAACTGCAAAGTCGTCCTCTGCGGAGGCACTGATTAGTGCTCCGATGGAGATGGCTCATTTGCGTTGGCACTGATCAGTGCCGCTATACAGGTGGTTTACTTTTCGAGTATTGAGTGAAGTAGTTGGTGTCGTATTAGTTCTAGATTTCAAGACATATGATTGATATTAACTAAAACCAAACCGACATCAACTTAAAGTAACAGAAGACAATAATATGATTATATTATTATATACGTACATAATAATAAAAAGAAAAACAATTATTATTTCCGAAAGAAATTTATTTAAAATCAGTTAAAATAAGTTAGTTTCTAGTCGGCTACTCAGGTAAACAATAATCTGATTTGGATGCCTGCTCGCATCGCTCTAACACCCAATACACAACTCGTAGACTCGTAGTCCTTCGTCGTCTGTGTACAGGGAGTACACAGTGTTTTGAACTTATTACTGAACCGACTGATTGCTTTGTTTCACGGACTTTATCGATTTTGCGATGCAAAAAAAGATAAAATTTAAAAGACAAAAGTGTTTCCAACTTATTGACTCATCATACCCTATTATTCCCATATAACGCAACATAGTGCTCTAAGTAAACATATCTCAATTCTAAGCTGTCAAATATAGTACGTTCCATCTTTGTCTGCCGTCGGTTTTTTACCATAGTAAAGTTCCCAATGTCTTTTAGGTACATAAATACAAAACATAATAATACGAAATTCCCTTATTGCACTGATCAGTGCTTCCGCAGACTAGTGACGATTGTCCACCAAGAAAAATAAAATCTGCCTGTAGAACAGCAATGGGGGCTCTATGTACGTACGCGTGTAACCGCCATCTTTCCTTGTGTATGTGTGCGTGATACTAGGTTAGTCGTGCAGAATAAATACATTTTTTATGAATATTTACAATTTTTAACTAATTTGTGTTGGAAATATATATTTCCAATGAAATTTCCATGGTAATGAACACAAGCATATATTACGCGAAAGGCATGGAACCGTATAATAACAGTTCAAAACTTTGGGGATAGATCGATCAAAACTTTGTAGATAGATAATTCAAATTGAGTTTCATTTTTTTAAATTTAATTGACTAAATACACTGCTACAGTGAGTAAAGAATATAAAATGTAACAAACACTTAACTTTCTAAGAAAAATCTTAGAATAAACATCAAATTTTCGAAGCTCTGTACGCCAACCGGTGACCGAATTTAAAACGGCTATTATAACGTTTGTATAGGCTTCACTCAATGAGTGATGGTCCCATATGCTCGTTCTATTATGTAGGAATGGGTTAATAACACAATTTAAACTATATTTCAAGGCATTTTACTTCAAAATCGAGTAAAAGTGTCGCAGAGAGACGAGAACACTGATCGTGCTCCCGCATTTTACTAGGAAAGCACTGATCAGTGCTTACGCACTTGAGGGGTTTAAGAAAAAAAAAGCTTTTTTGTCAATGTTTTCGTGTATTATATATTCGTGATTGTTTGTTATGTCAATGTTTTCGTGTATTTATATTAATATTAGTCGTTGTTTGCCCACAGGCGGGGGCCCGACCCTGGCCCGCCTGCGTGTAGTGACGGCGCCGCCCACGTGCGTGCAGGAGCTGGCCGCGGCGCCCGCGCACGCCACAGGTAGTTGTGCCGCGATCCGATCACTTTTAATCTGATCCAATGGGGACTACCGTTTCTTTGCTCACCAGTTGGCGCCACTGTAGACTGAGGTCCGGAGGTATAGCTGTCAAAGGCGATTAGCGCCGAAACAAAGTGTTATATCTTGAATCTAATTAAGGTTATATTGTTTATAAATAACAATCTTGATATCAACAAACTAACTTCTGAAATAGTTGCTCTTGAGGCCGCCTATTTTTGAACTTTTTCTTAATTCCGCTTTTAAAGCGTTCACTTTAATCACCAAATAATCCATATTTGCTATATTTTACGAAGGAGATCACTTTCCAGCAGGTAAATTAAAAAAATATATAATTTATGTCGCGAAGCCCGCTAAAACCAGTGAAAAGTGAATGTTATTGGACCTCACGCGACACAAGCGCCTCTAGTGGCAAATTCACTAGCGATAGCCCCCATTCCGCTAATTTACAAATGGCTCGATAGAATCGCAATTGCATCTCAATTGTATATTTCGACACATTTATTGAGGTACTACGTTATTATTGTCTAAATATACGATTGAGATGAAATGGGGGCTATCGCTAGTGAATTTGCCACTAGAGGCGCTACCGTCGCGTGAGGTCAAATAACATTCACTTTTCACTGGTTTTAGCGGGCTTATTATGGGCTCTAAGTACGATACTGAACACAAAAATTTTGGAAAGTGGTTAAAATTTGATCCTGTATATGAATGGTTTTTTTAACTAAGTATTGTTTTCCCACAGGTGAAGCAGCGAGTCCCAGGATAGTGGCAGACGTGGACAGCGTTCATTCTGACACGCATTTCAAGCGAGGTAAGCACATCATCATTGCTAACTTATATTAGTCCACCGATGGGCATAGGCCTGAAGAAACACTGTGCCATAATCGCCACGCGTGGCGGATGTGCTGGCGATCGCATAAGCTCAAGCTTTTACAGTCACTGGTATATGCTTGTGATGATGATACGATCGCAATAAATACTAGAGGTAATTTGCTAAAATGATACTGTTCTAGTTTTTTGGGAACTGATTTTGTTTAGAAGTACTAAAATGGCAGCACATAGCTCTAGTAGTCGCCTTAGTAAAATAACGCAAAACATCTCAAGTGTTAGCTCAGCCCATAAAACTGAACCACTAAACAACTGTTTCACTGGCTAAGCTACCACCTAAAACGTATTGCGTTATTTCTTTAACACGTTGGCTGCGGAATTTTCGTAAATAATTATCTTAAAACACGGACTTCACCCGCAAAGCGTGTGGCACATGCTTAAAGCGAATATGTCGTTCCAAACGGCTGGACGGCCGAAACATGCAAAACGGGACAAAGGAGAACATTCAGGCTTCATACGTTTTTGGGCCGTTTTTCAAAGTGCCGGCCAATAAAAATAATCGCTACGTACGTTTAGAAGTAGCTATTTGGAGAAATAGTCACTATGGTACCAAAGTTGTAGGATTGATGTGAGCCAAGTTATACAAGTCAGAAGATTCGTTATTTTCATACAATTGCTCATTTCTGAAAGTTTTGGTAACAGAAAGTAATGATAGATATTGCAAAAACTATTGATCTGAAGAAATTGACATTATGGCACAATTATGATTATTATTTATTATTATTGTTATTTAAATTATCATTATTTTCTGTTTTACAGCACTTTCAGTAATGAGTGATTGTATGAAAATAACGAATCTTCTAACTTGTATAACTTGGATCACATCAATCCTACAAGTTTGGTGCCATAGTGACTATTGCTTCAAATTTTTTTTATTGGCCAGCACTTTGAAAAAAGCCCCAAAAAAATGATGTCCTTTATACAAAAACGTATGCGGTAGTCACACAAAAGCTGTGTTCTCGACGTATGGAAATTCAACAAACACAGACGATGTGGAAAGCAGCCCTAGCGTTAATTGATAAAACCACGCGTTAAACCTGTTTCAGCAGCCAACGTGTTAACACATTGTATAAACACATTCTGTAGTATAGTTGGTATGGGCATTGCATTTGTGCAAAGCCGAAGTTTTGGTCTTTATACTCCTTAAAATATAGCTTAGTTAGAATGTCACCTGTCAAACTAAAAATACTAGTGCTGGGACCAACGAATTTAAATACCCTAGAAGCAACATTGCCTATAAAACCGCCTTCAAAAACTGTCCCGAAAGTAGTTGGCAACGGCGAGATGTACGTGTATGACGAAAATAATATCAACTTTAATTTCAATGTTCAAAAGTTGACCTTAACTCACAAAAATACGATATCACTTTAAATGCACGCGTCCGAGAGTTAAGACATTTTTGCATGTGCGCAGGCAGCAAGCTCGTAAAATTTTATTGCTTTATTGCCGTAAAGACGAATGTAGGCTGTAAAGAAATTAAAATTAGGTCTAGTTCTGATTGCGCTGTTTGAAAATCATAAAATTGTTTAATCTAGAACAGAGTAAGAGGAGTCGTCGTCGATGTTATTTTTTTTATTTATAATCTTTTTGAATAAAATAATTAAAAACCTTTATTTATTATATTACTAACTAACTTAGTTTTACGAAGGAACGATTTTCTTATTAATTAAATGATTATTAATATAGTTTTTTGCCCACTGTTAGATAAATTGTCTGTCTAAAGGTGGAAACTTGTAATTGGCTTTACCATACCTGTAAATCATTATTCAATGAGGACTACCGTTTCTTTGCTCACCAATTGGTGCCACTGTAGACTGAGATCCGGAGGTGTAGCTGTAAAAAGCGACTTTTGATCGGCGCCGAAACAAAGTTTTAAATCTTGAATCTAATTAAAGTTTATTATTTATAAATAACTATCTTTATATCAACAAACTAACTTCCGAAATAGTTGCTCTTTTAGGCCGCCTATTATATCACTTTTTCTTAATTCCGCTTTCAAAGCGTTCACATTAATCGCCAAATAATCCATATTTGCGATAATTTTACGAAGGAGATCACTTAAAGAAATTATAATTGATGTAGCGACGACCATTTGGATCAGCGGTAGTTAACGCTGCTTCTGAGCCATGGGTCGCGGGTTCGATCCCCGCACAGTACAAATATTTGTGTGCATGAACATGTCTGTTTGTACTGGTCTGGGTGTTTTCTATGTATTATAAGTATATATTTACAAAAAAAAAAAGTATATAAGTAAGTTTATCGGTTGTCTAGTACCCCATACGACAGGGTACTTAATAGTACCTTAATTTGGGACTAGATGGCTCTGTGTGGCCCAGTGAGGCATGTCTTAAATATTTATTATTTATTTATTAATGTTATTTAATGATTATGTACCGGGAAACAAATTTAATTTATTATATAATTGCCGTTTTGATGTGTATTTTTTTTCAATATTTTCTTTTTTGCATATAATATAATGCAAACGCACATCTACATATTTTTCAATGATCGCTTTGGTTAATTCATAAATGTGATTGAATTGCTCCTTATTGTGGGCACCCGTACGTGTGAATAACTTCACATTCATATGCATACGCAGCGTTTCCATTGTTAAACAAATAAAACATTTGGTTTAAAAATTCTTCTCCTCTCTCTGCAGCTATTATTTTTGACCACTTTTCTCGTTCTATTTCATTTTTCGGAAATCTGAAATGATACAGATAATATTGTAAAACGATACCCATTAATAAAAATGAATATAATTTTACAGGAAAAAATTTAATGTCCGTTTCTTTGTTCTTGTCAAATATTGTAAACAATCTTGACATTCCTTTTTAATGAAATTATGTTTTCATAACCAAAAATCTTTAAAAAAAATACCATAATTAACTTTAGTACAACGCAACTCCATTACTCTGCAAAACCTACTATGTTCCAAATATTACTCTGTGTGAATGTGTTAGAAGCATTCGCAGCGCGTGGGAAAGGGACAACTATACAGCCAGCCGCGTGTTTGATTTCTTCAGAATTTTAGGATAATTTTGCACCACTAATGCATTTTATTATCAAAGATGGATTTATTACTCACCGGAACTACGAAACTCCATCCTTTTTTCGAGTGGTTAAAGTATAGTTTTTGCATTTTTTCACGGAGCACTTCGGCATACTGAAGCTAGTACGGTCCGCGCGCGACTGCAAGCGAACGAGTGCTTAAGCCGTGTTTAAGCACTCGTTTTGCGAGACATTTTTGAGCGCTGTCAGTGTATCTAGGGTATTTAATATCGTTGGCTGGGACTGACTCGACTGATCAAACGGAAAAAAAACAGTCATGGCGAATAAAATAAAACAAAAATTAGGTAAAATTAAATAAAGATTGAACAGTGAATAAGTGTTGTGATTATCATCAAAACCATTGAAACAATCATGACGATTGACTAGAAATTATTTATCGCTTAAAGAATCTAATAAATATGCAATTTGATGTTCTAAGCATCAACCAAAGCTAATGAAATCATTTGTAACAGTTATGTTACTTCGATTTTGAAATTATAAGGTCTGTCAATTTAGATTTGTCCATTTTACGTCTTGACTGGCGTTTATGAAAAATGACGTAATCTTGTAAAGAAGTCTTTTATGGATAAGTCTATTTGTTTATTATTATAAATTCTCTTAAAAGCAAACAGAACATAAATCCAAAACGCTTAAAAGATTAAATTTAATCTAATGTTTGTGACTGAATTATTATGATGTTTGTGACTTTAAATGTCTATTTTATATAATTATTTTGATTAATATCTACAGCAATGTATAAAAAAAGATTCTTAACATGCCAGATACCCATATTTTTTGGTATGCAAATGTGTTTGACTTGTGTGACGTCGTCTCTTTCTGTGAGAACTGTCATTCTAATCAATATTTTAAGGACTATAGTGAATTTATAAATGTTTTAATTTGATTTGATTTTGTTCCGCCAGGCGGACGTCGCGGCGGGCGGGCGAGGGCCGACCAGAGCTACACTCAGTTCGCTGTCATGGACGACGAGAACGTGTCCGCTTTGCAACAGGTATATTAATAGTATACTTGAGAAACTATAAACTTAAACCTACACCCGTGTCACAAGTCCCGGGAGCTACTCGCAGTTTCTCTTACACTACGGGCGAGAGAATTGAAAAATAGGTATTTGTAATATCTATTGCTGTCGCGCAGTGCTAAACGCCTTCACCGCAGAGTGTGATAGAGACAACTGCTTCTTGGACCGAAAATACCTACTAAAAGCACACCAAATCAACGTTTTGTAGCCCCCCGATTACTTTTCCAATACTAGACCGATTTAAATACTTTTTTCATTAAAAATTAAAGAAAGGCTTTGATCGTGTTCGTATATTTACTTTTTTTTTTCTAAAATTTAGCCAAATCTGTTTTCTGGATGTTTGAACACAGTGGAAAAGCTAGCGATTTTTTTCGATTTTTGAGGGCTCATATCTTTTTCATTAATTAATTTTAGAAAAAAATAGAGATATGCTAATAGTGGCCATAGATTTTTGTAATAAAAAATATTGCTCTACTGGCCTTATCCAGGGAGGAAACAGGGGACTACGTTTGTATGGAAAAACGGCCCTTGTATTTTCTCTTAATGATATACATATTTAACTATAATAGATAAGATTGGTATGTTATATCCGGTGAATTAGTACGGAAAAACGCTAAAAAGTGAACAAATATATTGAGTTACACAATACACACACATAGACAATCACATGCACGATCACACTCTCACGTTTTGTCACACACGCACACAATACACTTAGGCAGATACAGAGAGAGAAAGCTACACTCAAGTCGCCGTCATGGACGACGAGAACGTGTATCCTGAAGATTTTGCTGAGGATTTATACAAAATATACTGATTTAAACTTCCATGGTCACTATCACTAGAGTTGATTGATACGGGGTTTATACCATGTACCTTAGTTTTTATGAGTTCCCGATATTTCGGCACTGTTGCAAGCGCCATGATCACGGGAGAACTGATGTCTATGCTGGTGGGTAGCCGTTAAGAGCAGACAAATCCTAATCACTGGATTGAGTTTCACAATGCGAAGATAATTTCTACAGAACACCACTATATACCAAGGATGGTCAGAGAAGCGATTGAAATTACCAAACACAAAAATTTCAATCGCGAAGATGGCTTTAAATTATCTAGTGTATGGAATCTAGCGGTTCAAATTTGCGGAAACAGAAGTAATTCAAAAAATGCTATATCTCGATTGGATACTGTAAGTGTTGTGTGTCGAGAACAGAAGTGTAGTAATAGTGAGTTTTCAAACAGTGGTACCGGTATCGTGTGTAATAAAAGACTACGACGGAGGGTAGACCGATTTGTCTGCTCTTAACAACTACCCACCCGCATAGACATCAGTTCTCCCGTGATCATGGCGCTTGCAACAGTGCCGAAATATCGGGAACTCATAAAAACTAAGGTACATGGTATAA
Organism: Anania crocealis; assembly: GCA_949315895.1. Taxonomy (NCBI): domain Eukaryota; kingdom Metazoa; phylum Arthropoda; class Insecta; order Lepidoptera; family Crambidae; genus Anania; species Anania crocealis. Next base: position 1,117,716 of record OX438877.1, read on the forward strand.
ACCCCGTATCAATTAACTCTAGTTTATACAAAATAACGCTAAAGAACTAGTCAAAATATTAAGTTTGTAACAAAGTACACAGTCAATCACATTCGCGAACAAACACACACACACACACTCAAACAATCAACCTCACACTCACAATCACTCACACTCACAGATCACACTCACTAATACAAACGCTCTCACTATGTGTGATTGTGTATCACACGAACACAGAGATTGGAAACGAAAACGAGCAAAAAATACGTGAGCGTGGATCTCACAAGTATTTTTAATTCAGTTAAAATGACGACCTCCGTGGCGGAGTGGCGTACACACCGGTTTTCAAGGATTCTATTCCCGGACGGGTCAATGTAGAAAAAAAGTGTTTTTCTACATTTTCACGGGTCTTGGTGTTTGTGGTACCATCGTTGTTTCTGGTTTCCAAAATACGAGTGCTTTAAATAGTTAGTTATAAATTGGTATCAGATCAATCAATGTATGTGATGTCGTCCACATTTTTTTAGGGTATAACTGAGCAAATAAGTATTTAAATAATGTCAATTTTTGGTATTAGCATAGGAATGCTCATGAAGAAACCTCAAACATATCTACATTGTAAATCACAATCCATGATAGAAACAATGAATTTTCTCATTTCATGTTCCGTTGACAGGTCACCAAAGGCGGAGCCCTCACGCTAGTATCGCTTTGGAAGTCGCAGTTCGATGATTCGGAAGAAACAACAGACAATGAATGGAAACAGGAACAGTTGCAGGTCAGTTATGATTATGATACAAAAAGGTAATAATAATATAATATTTAAGACATGCCTCACTGGGCCACACAGAGCCATCTAGTCCCAAATTAAGCTACTAATAAGTACCCTGTCGTATGTCGGGGTACTAGACAACCGATAAACTTAATTATATAGTTTTTTTTGTAAATACATACTTATAATACATAGAAAACACCCAGACTAGTAAAAACAGACATAATCATGCACACAAATATTTGTATCGAACCCGCGACCCATGGCTCAGAAGCAGCGTTTACTACCGCTGATCCAAATGGTCTTCAAATGTAACACCTTGTTTAAATATTTACCTTCGCCACATACGTACAGCACGTCAACCTACCACAAAACTTCATTTTTCTCATTTGATATTGATCTCTACCTGTTGGAATTAAAGTTGAAAATCAATGCAATGACCTTTAACTTTTTGGGTAGGTTGACTGGCCGTTGTCTGTACTACGGAGAAACCTTTTAACATAGATAAAAAAAGTGCTATGTTTCATGAGAATAAAGATGTTTCAATATCACTGAAAAGGGATCTACAATGCAATGTTATAATTTATAGGTAAAATCATATTAAACTTCCCTATGTTTCGATCCGATTGCACCAGTCGTGGTCGCAGGCGGGCCCCTAATTCGCGTAACCAAATCGTATCACAATCGTAATTGAATAGCATGTTTTTGACAGTTCTAGTATGGGCTAAATGTCAAAATCGTCCAATGGGGGCTATCGCTAGTGAATTTGCCACTAGAGGCGCTAGTGTCGTGTGAGGTCCAATATCATTTACTTTTCACTGGTTTTAGCGGAATTTGTTGCATAAATTATAATTCCTTTAATTTACCTGCTGGAAAGTGATCTCCTTCGTAAAATATCGCAAATATGGATTATTTGGCGATTAATGTGAACGCTTTAAAAGCGGAATTAAGAAAAAGCGCAAAAATAGGCGGCCTCAAGAGCAACTATTTCAGAAGTTAGTTTGTTGATATCAAGATAGTTATTTATAAACAATATAACCCTAATTAGATTCAAGATGTAACACTTTGTTTCGGCGCCAATCGCCTTTGACAGCTATACCTCCGGACCTCAGTCTACAGTGGCGCCAACTGGTGAGCAAAGAAACGGTAGTCCCCATTCAATCACGATCGAACTGCAATTGAAATAGCTGAATAAGGCCCCATCTCTTCTTAACCGGCCAGATGACGCTCAGCGCCTTTACCTGGGCTCTTATTCAGCTATTTCAATTTGTAACGATTGTGATACCGATTTGGTTAGCTGAATTAGGGACCTATTTATTTCTAATACCTGCGATTCTTGAACAATTTTGTCACTCGTACAGTCACCTCGACAAACTACGCTAACAATGTCCGGGTTTTTTACTTAGCACGCGATCTACACTTCGTTAACACTCGGTTCCATGACGATGGCAAATGAAAACCATCTTCTCTATTGAAATTCTTGTGTTTCTTGATTCTCTTGTGTAGTAATTACGATCAGTTGAGAATTTTCATATCATGTAATTCCATCCAGTGATTAACGTCTCAATCCCTACTAATATTATAAATGCGAAATTAACTCTGTCTGTCTGTGTGTTACGCTTTCACGCCTATACCACTGAACCGATTTGATGAGATTTTGTACCAAGGTCGATTAAACCTTGGGGAAGGAAATAGGTTACCGACTTTAAAAAAGGTTTGTCTGTTTGTTTGCCCGTCTTTCACGGCAAAAACAGAGCGACAAATTGAAGTGTTTTTTTTAAGTGGATATAGTTGAAGTGATGGAGAGTGACATAAGCTACTTTTTGTCTCTTTCTAACCCCCCTATTTCCCTAAAATAGGGGGTGGAAGTTTGTATAGAGCATTCCGCAATTTTCATAGTAGAAAGCTAAAAATTGGTATGCGTGCTATTTGTGTCTAAAAAAAAAGTCTTGCATCATTGCAATCCGCCCCCTCAAAAGAGGGGGTGAAATTTTATTGTTACCCCGAATTCAACGCGAGCGAAGCCTCGGGCAAAAGCTAGTTTAATATATGTTTTAAATTAAATTGCATTGTAAATCCCGGTTCAGTGATTAGTTTTAAGTGAAACAGTGCATCGAGAAAGTTCAAAAACCTACGTTTAAATCCTGTGTATACCCAGTCTCCGGAACACCGTTGCAATCGCGCCCAAAGCGCCGTTTCCAGCTGTTCGAACGCGCCTCGCACTCAACTTCCGCGCACGCCGCCCGCGCCCGCCTCCGCCTCCGCGCCCGCGCCCGCTGCCGCTCCCGCTCAGCCTGTGGACGCGCCAGCGGTTCTACAGGTTAGTGGCTAACGAAGCTAATAATGAGAGTATTTTATATGAAGTTTTAGCAATTCAAATGCAATTGTTATCACTTAAAACTTCTTTGACGACCCCCGTGGCGGAGTGGCGTACACACCGGTTTTCAAGGTGTCGCCTGCTCCAAAGCCCCGGGTTCGATGAATGTAGATAAAAGTTTTTTTCTACATTTTCTCGGGTCTGGGTGTTTGTGGTACCTTCGTTGTTTCTGATTTCCAAAATTACGAGTGCTTTAAATAGTTATTCAAATTGGGATCAGAACAATGTATGTGATGTTGTCCACATTTATTTATTTATTTAAAACTAACTGTTTAGCGCACTGTGTGCAACCTAACACCTCAGCATTTTATTTGGCCTACTTATGTGTTATTACATGCTAAGTAAAATATAGTCTATACTTCAGTACGTAATTAGCTACCATACGCGACGCGTGCTCAAACCCATTGTACCATTTTTATAATATAAATAATTTAACCATACGCAAACACTCGTTATTCCGGTACCTTCTTAAGTATATAGATCTGTTGGTTGACCATAACACTGGCAGAACTATTTTCATTAACTGAATCGGATAATCGGACCGGCCCGAAAGTCATTGTTTAAAAAAAAACAACGTAGTTTTACACGACTAACTTTATCACATTAAGCGCCATGGGGGGCACCGGTGACCCCCAAACAATAAAATTGTAATTGTGTCTTCTCTTTCGGCAGTTATAGGCTTATTTGACCAAAGTCACAAATAAAATTTTAGACACTACTGTCTTCTCGATTTGCCCGGAGCGAGAATTAACCGCTATCTGCTAGTTCCAACATCTAACTTACTACTATTAACATATAAAAAAATATTTATTTACTCATTACAAACACAGCAAACAGAGTACATAGTAGGTCTGTGAGAGACAAATGCCTGAACTAAGTAACTTAATACTGGTTCAGGAATAAATAATATACATGGCAAGCGAGACAAAAGTCTATAAAATATGAGAAAAAAATATCATAATGTAAAAAATATTTAAATTAACATTAGAAAGAATTATTGACAATATAAAATAAAAATTATACAAATGAACATTCAATTATTATTTATGCTTATTATAAATAACATTAATGATAAAAACTAACTCTTTTATTCATAATAACACAAACAGTTTAATAAACCTATTTTAGCTATTACACTGTTTTGTCAGGCCGTATACAGAAAGAAAGCTGGAAACTTATAAGCGCTTACCGGCGCTTGACAGCGCTGGTCCGTTCTACACAAAGGAAGCAGGTTGAAGCAGACCAAGCAAAATGTCGGACTCATTCGACGATGATTTGGTTTTGTTTTGTCGCAGTTGTTTATTAATTTTAAATGGCAGCGCCCAGCGCTGACCAGCGCGTGTTGAAGCTTGTCGGAATTTGTCGGCACCGTTCAGTGCTTATCGGCGCGCGTTCATATATTTTCCTGCGCGGGTTACCAGCGCTGTCAAGCGCCGGTAAGCGCTTATAAGTTTCCAGCTTTCTTTCTGTATACGGCCTCACTTTCTTTCAAATGATGACAGCGCTAAGAAAGAACGAGACAAAACAGTGTAATAGCTAAGATTGGTTTATTTATTAGATTGTTTACGTTATTATGAAAAAGGGGGTAAGTTTGAAAGTAAATTGCAATGTATGCAAAAATTACAGCATACAAAAAAAATTTGGAAAAGTACTGATTTAGGTAAAGCGATGAAGCCCGCGATCAGGCCGTATTATAAAGGGTTATAACAGCATGCATATTAGCCTAAAATTAGTTTGCGGCTAGGGCATTATAGTAGCGGTGTCAGAAAACATGTATGTCGGTTCTGTAATCTTCAGGAGAGGATCGAACTCACATCTCCATGCATACCGGTTGTTCGCGCTGTGTCGTAGTGTTTCGGTGGCTAAATTGGTAAAGAGCCGTGCCTGGATGCATTGAGATGCGGGTTCGAGTCCCGCAGGAGTTTCGAGTTTAAATACTGGTACATACTAGCATTGATTTAAATTTTATTTCAAATTGAATTCAACTGAACAATTAACCGATATTGGTTTCACTTTTATTGTGTACAACTTATATTAGTTTAATTTGTATTTTAATTCGATTTTACCTTTAAGTCCATAATATATGATTATTTTCCTATTTTACATTATTCTGTTTTATATTCATATGTAATGCAATCAATATAAAAATATAATCATCTCACAAGCACTATCCTAAAATCGAACCTCTCCACAGGACACCGAAGACAAATCCAAATCCAAATCTCCCCCTAGAGCTCGTTCCGTGCGCCTCCCTGCCCCCTCCCCCTCCCCCTCCCCCTCCCCCTGCCCCGACCCCTTCCCCGGCCCCCGCAGCCCCCCGCCCCCCAAGCGTCGGCCGTGCCTCCACATACCGGGCATAGAGGCGTATCCGGCTCTGCAACCGACTCTGCCTAGGTGTTGGACGCTGCCAGCTATAGGTGAGTGGGATTGGTGGATTATTTATGTAGTTTAAATGAAAATACATACCTTTAGCTACTCGTATACGCGCTCTCACAAAACACACACTTACAAAATGCACGCACATTCACTCAAACGAAATGAATAAATAAATAATATAAATATATTAAGACATGCCTCACTGTGCCACACAGAGCCATCTAGTCCCAAATTAAGCTACTATTAAGTACCCTGTCGTATGGGGTACTAGACTAAAACAACAACCGATAAACTTACATAAATACTTTTTTTTTTGTAAATACATACTTATAATACATAGAAAACACCCAGACCAGTACAAACAGACATGTTCATGCACACAAATATTTGTACTGTGCGGGGATCGAACCCGCGACCCATGGCTCAGAAGCAGCGTTTACTACCGCTGATCCAAATGGTCGTTTACTACCGCTATCGCGGGCCTTGAGCGTGGAGACCGAATCCAGAAATTCCGTAACGAAAATAACCTAACACCCCCCACTCCGACCGGCACAACGATGATACTTTTTAGTTTTATAATTGCATAAATTGATAAAAAATGCTATGCAATAGCTTTACCGCGGCAGTCTCCGAGTGCCACACGTCTTTTTTTATTATTTGCGCTTCCTAACACAAGCATAAGTAGCTGAATAGGAAGCTCCAACTACTTGTAACTGATAAAATTAATAGACTCCGGCGTTACTTTGCGGAAATCCATAACTAATTATGGATTTAGAAAATTATTTTGCTAATGATTTCCACTTGTTAACACCGGCCTAGGTACTAACACTGATTTGAGCGAGCACCTGCACCACACTAACCGCACTAACACTGATTGAGCAAGCACTATTTAATGCAGGAAGACCGCCCGCTCTACCGCAGAAAGTGGCGAAACGCGTCGAGGTTTTTATTGTATGGGTGTTGGGTACTAATAATCGCATTAACTGTACTGCAGGCATTTTGAGGGAGGGCGGGCGGTTTTCCTGCATAAAATAGTGCTTGCTCAATCAGTGTTTGTGCGGGTAGTGCGGTAAAGGTACCTAGGCCGGTGTTAACAAGTGGAAATCATTAGCAAAATAATTTTCTAAATCCATACTTACTTGTTACTGTATTAAGCTGAGTTACTGAAATAAACTTTTTTTAATTTGATATAAAACTTATTATAGGTTCCCACGTGCGTTCGCTACGCGCACCGCTTCTTCAGCAGGCGTCGTTCGACGGCCCCTGGGCGGGCGGCGGAGTCAGATACAAAGTGGACGTGATGCGAGGGGTCGCCGCCCGACTACCCCCCGCCACCAGCCCCGACAAACAGCCCGCGGCTAGAAGCTTGCCGGTAAGTGAAGGGTAATTTCGTTAGTGTTTGTAGGTGGGAGGCTGGCGTAGCGGTGTGGATGTCGGGTGTTATGTGGGAAGACCTGGATCGATCCTCAGGTATGTCCATACAAAAAAGTGTAAGTAAGTATTTTTAAATTAATTTATAGTAGGTAGTATGATGTTGAGTAGTTTCTATTCAAGGTTCGTATGAATAGTTAAATATGAAATTACTGCCGATGAAAAAAATAGCCTGTATAAACGAAGTGGCTAAGATAATAAATAAACGAAGTAGCTTGCACGATTCGTAAGCTTGCAGGGTTCGTATAAAAAAAATGCGTCTTTCGAGAGAAAAAAATTATGTGTTAATCCTTTAGTAGGAAAAATATTACAAATCCAAATGAAAATGCTGGAAGCTAAGCCCCTTACTCGGTATTATTTAGCAAAAATACTACTTAATTTAGCAAGTGACTAAATAAAAATTAAAAAGGCGTAGTTCGATTCAAAGCTAACGTGATGCGAGGGGTTGCCGCCCGACTACCCCCCGCCACCAGCCCCGACAAACAGCCCGCGGCTAATAGCTTGCCGGTAAGTGAAGGGTAATTTCGTAGGAGTTTGTATGTGGGAGGTTGGGTTTTTAGCCTTCAAGTACATACCCAAACCTTGGAGGGAGGCAAAGGTGATCTTCCTACCAAAACCAGGAAAGGAAGACTACACCATCGCGAAATCCTTCAGGCCCATCAGTCTAACATCTTTCCTCCTGAAGACGCTTGAAAGACTAGTAGACCGAAACCTAAGGGACGGAGCGCTAAAAGACTTAGCACTACACCCCCAACAACACGCATATAGACAAGGCAGGTCAACAGAGTCGGCACTACACACAGTAGTGCATAAAATAGAGTCGGCTATCACAAACAAAAACTCAACTCTAGCTGCCTTCATTTATTTATTTATTTATTTAAACAAGCAATCTTGCAGGCTTACAGAATGATCCAAAGCGCCAGCAAGGTAATTGAAGAATACACGATTATAAAATAACTGTCAAATATCAAATAATTAAATTACAATTAATTCATGCAATTAATTAATCTAATGTCAAAGTCAGAAAAGTAAATATGTCAAAACACAAATCAAATATCAAATCTTAAAATTAAACTACAATCAGTTCATGCATAAGTAGATCTAATGTCAATGTCAAAATAGTTAAAAATTCAATAAACAATCATAGAACCAATAATTAAATTAGATGTCAAATAATACAATAAATACAATTGTTGGATCAAAATACTACAACATCATTGGCGAATGTGTAAACTCTGTTGCGAAGGTATCCCAAACTATCGGCAAATATGTCGATATCGTAGTGCCGAGCAAGCATGTCACCCAATAGCCGTAAAGCACGAACGGTCGGTGCGTGGGCGCCGCGCCGCGTGCGCGCACCTGGCCTGCACAGGAGGCGCGGACGCCGTCGAGACGCGACCATTCCCGCCTCGTTCCGCCCGGTTCGGGCTGGCGCTATTAAGCATAGCTTCTCCAACGCATTAGGACTGTCTATCTTGTTATGTATTATCAATATGTAATACATTACATATTGTACTATTCTTCTTATTTGTAGGGTGTCCATCTGTAGCATACCAGATACGAAAACTGAGGGATATAAGAATGGGTAATATCCGTACTCCCTCTTATATAACCACCGAGCAAACTTACGTTGGACTTTTTCTACCAGTAAGCTGTATTTATGCTCATAAGGATCCCAAATGATGGCACCGAACTCTAGTTTGCTACGAACATAACAGTTGTACAGTACCCTCGCCACCCTCAAATCGTCAAACTGCGTACTTAATCGCATTACAAAGCCCAACGTTTTGCTGGCCGCCTTGCATACAACCTCAACATGCTGGTGAAAATCCAGTTGATGGACCAATATTAATCCTAGATCTCGAATTTCGGTGACCCTTTCCATAACCGTGTCATTTAACTTATAATTTTCATACAAGGAGGAACGTTTCCGCGTAAAAGTTAATATTTTACATTTACTGCTGTTAAACGGAAGACCATTACATTCACTCCACTCAGCAACAGCATCCATGTCCCTTTGTAAAGCTATACAGTCTGTTTTATCGTTAATCCCCAAGGACAATTTGAGGTCGTCGGCAAAAAGAAGACACCTTGAGGAGAGTACACTATTAGGCAGATCGTTAATAAATATTAAGAAGAAGGTTGGACCTAAGGTACTACCCTGGCTCACGCCAGATCTCACGCAGTAATTGCAAGACTCATACCCCTGGACTCTCACAAACTGGCGTCGGTTCTTTAGGTAATTTGAGAAAAAGTTGAGAAGCTTAGGAGTAAAACCCATTATCGCCAACTTCCGGAGAAGAATGTCACTATCGACGAGGTCAAATGCCTTCTTAAAATCAAAGTAGGCAGCGTCGACCTGCCGACCAGCGTCCATTTCAGCATAGATACGAGGGCGGGTCAATAAGTCCGTGACTTTTTGAATTTCTGACCACTTTACTGAAAAAGCAACACTACTCCTGTCAACAGGTATCTGTCAGTTGATTCCTATCAAAATTTGAACTTGCTGCATCAGTTAGTTTGTGTTTGACAGCTATTTTTATCAGACTACCCAGTAACTTGAGGAAAAAATGGAAAAAGGTGAATTTCGTGTGCTTATTAAGCATTATTTTTTGCGAAAAAAAACCATTACCGAGACCAAGGCTAAGCTTGATAAATATTATGGGGACTCTGCACCATCGATTTCAATGGTAAAAAAGTGGTTTACTGAATTTCGTTGTGGCCGTAAAAGCACTGAAGATGCCGAACGTCCTGGACGCCCAGTTGAGGTCTCTACACCCGAAACAATCGAAAAAATTCACGATATGGTTTTGGCCGACCGAAGATTGAAAGTGCAAGAGATTGTGGAAGCCGTAGGGATCTCGCATGGCTCAGTGGTTTCAATTTTAAAAGATCAATTGGGCATGAAAAAGCTTTCCGCAAGATGGGTGCCGCGTTTGCTCACAGTCGACCACAAACGCAATCGTGTAACAACTTCACAGGAAGGTTTGGCGTTGTTTAATTGCAATATGGAGGAGTTTTTGCGCCGTTTTGTAACCATGGACGAAACATGGATCCATCACAACACACCAGAGACCAAACAACAGTCAAAACAGTGGGTTTCTACGGGGGAATCGGCGCCAAAGAAGGCCAAGGCGGGTTTGTCAGCCAATAAAGTTATGGCGACTGTTTTTTGGGATGCACGTGGGATAATCCACATTGACTTCCTTCAAAAGGGAAGAACAATCAATGGGGAATATTATGCCAACTTATTGGACTGCTTCAATGACGATTTGAATAAAAACCGAAATCATTTGGCCAAGAAAAAAGTTTTTTTCCACCAAGACAATGCAAGGGTGCACACATGTGCAGTTGCCTTGGCAAAAATCCATGAATTGGGCTATGAATTGCTCCCTCATCCACCCTATTCTCCAGATTTGGCTCCGAGTGACTACTTTTTGTTCCCAAACCTGAAGAAATGGCTTGGTGGAAAAAGATTTGACTCCAATGATGAAGTCATCTCGCAAACAAAGGCCTATTTTGAGGACCTCGACAAATCATATTTTTTGGAAGAGATAAAAAAATTGGAGAAGCGTTAGACAAAGTGTATAGAGCTCAAGGGAGACTACGTTGAAAAATAAAATGATTTGTTTATCAAAAAATCTGTGTTTTATTCCAAAAGTCACGGACTTATTGACCCGCCCTCGTATAATCTACGTGAGTTACCAAATTAGTAGTAGTCGAACGAGTACCTCGGAACCCATGCTGAGCATCATGTAATTGGTGGCGGATTTGTCTACTAATGTATGAATTCAGTATTATCTCAAATATTTTAGCAAAAACTGGAAGGACTGCGATCGGTCTGAAAGCTGAGACATCGCAACCAGCTTCTCCCTTCGGTACAGGGATAACTCTAGATAGTTTTCAGACATTGGGATATACTAATTTACTTAAGGACAGATTGAAGAGAAACAGAAGAGGTTGCTCCAAAGCTGAGATGCAATCTTTAGCCAGAAATACAGGGACGCCATCGGGCCCCCCTTTGAAGAGAAACAGAAGAGGTTGCTCCAAAGCTGAGATGCAATCTTTAGCCAGAAATACAGGGACGCCATCGGGCCCCCCTGATGACCTTGGCTTGAGTTGCTTAACAGCTAACCTCAAATCGGGCTCGACTATTTGTCCTACGGAGACGTAATTTGAGTTACTATGAGAGCCAGCGGTACGAGCAGCTGCATTGGGGCACAATAAAGGGGCGTCGGGTAGAAATACGGAGCTGAAGAACTCGGCGAAAGCGTCAGCAGCAGCCTGCTCAGTTACCTGCGAACCCCTGTATGAATAAATACCCGCCGGTTTTCGGCCCCTCCTCCTATCTTTTACATAAGTCCAAAATTTAACAGGGTCATCAATGATATTTTTTTGCGTCAGTATCAGATGCTGCTGATATGCGTTGTCAATTAATTTCTTAACGAGCCACCTATAAAATTTAAACAGTTCTTTATTAAATTCCTTGTTTTCAGATCTGTAACGTTTTAAATGGTAATATTTTTTCTTTATGTTGTCAATTATTTCTTTAGTGTACCATTTAGGATATTTATATTTTTTATGTTGTACGTTTTTATTTTTGATTGGGACAAATTCACTAATACATTTATTTAATTGATTATAAAAAAGATCTACCGCCAAATCGACATTAGACAGGGTGATCAAATCTGACCAGTCTAGTTTAGCTAAAGCAGCATATAACCCCTGGTAATCTGCCCTGCACCAGTTCCAGTTAGGACAAGAATTATCTCGTGAGACAGGCACAGATGGGGGCGGCACCGGATCAGATACACCAACCGGTATTCTCATTGTTACCTCAAGTGAGGGATGATAAACGTCTATCGGTACTAATGGCTCATCACAGCGATGAACCACGACCTGGTTGGGATCGATGTTGCCCAGGACGAGATCCAACATAACGCCTTTACTATTAAACACATCGCTATGATTTTGCAACCCACAATAGGCACAAAACAATCCAAAATTATTCTTAACATCAACACTACATGAATTTAAATTAAAGTCGCCAATTATTAAAACATCCAGGTCAGAGTATGTCAAAATTGCATTTTCTATACATGTTAACACATTCATGTATTTATTATCGTCATAATTAGGGGGTAGGTAAACAACACAACACAAAATTTTAAAATATTTACAGCTAATAATTGCAAAAATTAGTTCCATTTCTGGCGTTAATAAATCTATGTCAACAATTTCGCGAACTAAGTAACAATCGCGCACCGCAAGCAATACTCCTCCCCAACCACTATTACCAGCACGGTCTTTCCGTACCACCACGTATCCCGAAGGGAAGAGTTCACCATCCGAAACGGAATTCGTCAAAAATGTTTCCGTTAACCCTATCAAGTCATAACAGTTCTGTGTTACATTGTAGTAAAAAGTATTTGTTTTAGAGCGTAAGCCACGGACGTTCTGGTAATACAAATTAAAACACTTATTTCTAGGAACGCTACGTGGATGTACCTTTTCCATTGACACGAAAGTTCTGGCGCCAAGGCTTTACACATATATCTTCCGCCCAATGCATGGGTGACATAACACTATCAGCAAACTTCGAAGGAACACCTAGTTTGAAGGACGCATAACGCCCTCGCGGCTTTAACTCCTCCGCCGTGCAGACATCACCTCCGCAGATAGTACTTAGATGTTTCAGAACTTGATCCCCCGTCGTGCCTTCTTCCACATAATAAAGGTGTAAATATCTCCATCTTTCAGAGGCACGTAATGTCGTAGCACCCGGCGGAGCGGTTCCTCGGAGTACGCCGGGTAGCGAGATACGTTCGCGTCTACGTTTAACCTCAGTCCACTCGTTTGATCCATCCCGACAATTGCAATCGGAATCCCGCGCTTTTGTCACTGGTACACTGGTGTTTAAAGTCGCATTCTGCCTACTAGCAACTTTAGCAAAAGTAGAAGTAGAAGTAGTAGTAGTAGTCGAAGGCGTAGGTCCAGGCTTTACCTCGCCACTAATTTTATTAGGTTTTCCTTGTTTTTTATTTACCTTAGGTTGGTCAGTAGGCGGGTTTAAATTATGGCAAACTGTTTTTCCGTCTTTAACGCTATAACACCCAGGGACAGGCATTGAGTTAATTTTTTTTTCCAATTCCATAATTTTGTTACTTAGGCTATCCACTTTAACACATATTTCAGTTTTAAACCTCATAAATTGTTCAGATACTATTTTGCTAATTTTAGATGTAAGACGTTCCTCAAAATCATTTTGGACCTGTTTTATTTCATAAAAAATCATATCACGCAAAGTTTCACATTGATTATTCAGTGAGTCACTTTGTTTGGGAGCTTGAGCATAACGCATACCAGCGCGAACGGTTACATTATCGGGGCTGTTTACGGTCATAGACACATCTGGAGGACAGTCGCTAACAACACTCATGTCGAGATCTAACTGTTGATACTGCTGACGGACAGGTGTATGCGAGTTATCGCCTTTCGGCACTTTACTGCGACATTCAAAGCAAACCCATGAGTTCTTAAATTCCTTGGTTAACTTATGATATGCATCTAGGCTGATATTGGCACATAAAATATCAAATAAGCTCTTACATTTTACGCAACGCATAAACGCGCCATCCATAGCAACCAAACCGGTGCATCCCGCACAGCTAACTCCACGTGACGTCATCGTTAGTCGGCTCGCTTCGCAGTTCAATTCGTCCTGACTGTAGGTAGACAGCGGCCGCGTTGAGTCACCACAGCAAGCGGCCGGCTGGCGGGTTATCGTAGGTCAGGTACACAACGGCTTTTTCAAATTTGTGTAAATGTTTCTTCTTATATCTCCGATGTTTATGGTTGGATTGAAAGTATGTTTTCACTTCTGTATAGCTAAGCTCACTGGCTAATTATAAGTCAGAAATTCTGACACAAACGAGAACTTTTAACTGCTATTTTTAATTTTTAACTAAGGAGCAAACGATAACAGATGTTTACTAATGAGTACGTACGGCGTTTTCGTAGACATAGAAGGAGCTTTTGACAAAACCATACACAACAGCATCAAACACGCCCTAGAAAACTTTAAAGTTGATCCAGTCACCAGAAGCTGGATCAAGGAGCTCGTAAGTAAAAGGGCGGTTCGGATAGCATTGGACTCTACCACAAGAGCAACGGTAGTCCGAGGGTGCCCCCAGGGGGGGGTGCTCTCCCCGCTTCTATGGAACATAGTGGTAGATAGCCTCATAAGAAAGCTAAACGACAGAGGCTACACTACTATTGGTTATGCAGACGACCTCACAATACTGATAAGTGGCAACGCTGAGAACATGCTATGCAGCATAATGCGTTCTGCCTTCCAGATTGTAGAAAAATGGTGTGACGAGCAACAACTATCAGTAAATCCGAAAAAAACCGAACTCATCCTGTTCACAAACAAAAGGAAGTTACCTAAACTGCAGCTACCAAAACTATTTAAAACCCAACTCACTATATCGAATCAAGTAAAATACCTAGGTGTAACACTTGACAGCAAGTTGAACTGGGCAAGTCACATTGATTCTAAAACAAAGAGGGCCTGTATAGCTTTTAATCAATGCAGGAGAATGATCGGTAAAAGATGGGGTCTGAACCCAAAGATCACGCTATGGCTATACACCTCAGTCATCAGACCCTCTATGACCTACGGCTCATTTGTATGGTGGCCGCGCACACAACTGTCAACCGTGAAAATGAAACTCCAAAGCCTACAACGTCTAGCCAGTCTGGCTGTTACAGGGTGTATGAGAACTACCCCATCAGCTGCACTGGAACACATTCTAAACTTAAGGCCACTAGATCTGGTCATACAAGAGGAGGCAAGAGCAGCCGCTCTAAGACTCAGACTAAATGGACTATGGAAACAGGGCACAGAGCCAACACACTCAAGCGTTCTGCAGGGGATCCTCAAGGATATTCCACTCCTCGAGGCACCCACGGACAAGACCAGGTGTCAACACGTGTTCGATCGCGAATACAATATCCAACTTCATGCAGAATATGAAGATTGCTCCGGCATTAACGAAGTAAGGATATACACAGACGGCTCGAAAACCGAAAGTGGTACCGGTGCCGGTGTATTCTCAAATGACCTAAACATAAAAATATCAACTACCCTATCCAAACTGAACACAATCTTTCAAGCGGAATGTGTTGGAATAAC
The DNA here is from genome assembly GCA_949315895.1 of Anania crocealis. Taxonomy (NCBI): domain Eukaryota; kingdom Metazoa; phylum Arthropoda; class Insecta; order Lepidoptera; family Crambidae; genus Anania; species Anania crocealis. The sequence goes on from OX438877.1 coordinate 1,132,851, forward strand.
TAAAGCGGCACAGGCGGTAGCAGCCAGAGACATTAAAGATCTTAGCATTAAGATCGTCTCTGATAGCGCATCCGTACTACAAGCCCTACAAAACAACAATATAACATCTGCCCTCACACTGGAGTGTCACAACGCACTTCAATCCATTGCAAATAAAAATACCGTAACCTTGCAATGGATAAAGGGACACAGCAACTCACTAGGCAACGACGCAGCGGATGAATTAGCCAAAAGGGGAGCATCAGCCACAGTATATGGACCGGAACCATTACTACCAATACCCCAGGCTCAAATAAAAACATGGCTCCGTAGTAAAACAGAACAATCGCACACAACAGTATGGAACAACACTGACGGCTGCAGGCAAACCAAGAATGCTGTTCCGGTGGCTTCAAAACGGCTTGCCCGCAAACTGCTCAGGCTAAAAAGGGACCATCTCTCCAAAATAATAGGTACCCTCACCGGTCACTGTCCCCTAAACAAGCACCTATTTACCCTAGGTGTCACAAACAGCCCCCTATGCAGAGGATGCATGGAGGCAGACGAAACGCCACAACATGTACTCACTGAGTGTAACAGTGTGGCCGCGGAACGGGCATCCTTCCTCCAATCATCAACATCGGTGGGAGGTTGGCGCAGCGGTGTGGATGTCGGGTGTTATGTGGGAAGACCTGGATCGATCCTCAGGGATGCCCATACAAAAAGAAGGATTTTCTCGGTAATTCATAATTGTTAGTAATATTTGTTTGTAGGGGGGTCTCAACTCAATACAGGGTTTGTATAAATAGTTTTAAATATGAAATTACGAATGATTAAAAAAAACTTACCCTGTATAAACGAAGTAGTAAAAATAATAATATAGGGTTCTCAGATAAATAGTATTCGATATGAAATTAAAAGATAGATAAATAGGATAGCTCGTTAAAAGAAAAATAACAATGTATTAATGAAATAATAGAAAAACTGGCACTTGATAAGATTCTCAAAAACTTAGTTTTAGCAGAAAAAGTATAAAAAATTGAAATCAAGCATTTTACTTGCAATAATGCAGAAAAAGCAAAAAATCCCTTGATAAATTACTAAATTCAGATCGAAAAGCGCCGTTGTTCTATAATTGACGTCTGATTTCTAAATTTTCTAGACTCTAATCATATTTACTTTATTTGATATTTAAGCAACTTAATTGCACTTATAATATCAGTATATAAACTTGAAAAATTTTGTCTCAGGCGGGACTCGAACCCGCATCTCCTCGCATGCCGGGCGGGCGCCATACCATTAGGCCACCGAGACACTGCGACACGGCGCGAATTTTTCAAGCATATTCTTACGCTGTGAGCCGGCGTTGTTTCATCAAATGTTAGGAGTTTGCACCCTTAACACCCGAAAGAAACATCTTTTGCAGATGTTTGCAGCCATTAAAAGTATCCACCCATTCCAGAGCCTGTCGACTTCATCCTGCCGCTCGCCCCAGCGCTCGCAGCGGGCGCCGCCGCCCTCGGGCCGCACCGTGTCCTCGCGCCTCGAGATCCGCGTGCGCGCGCCCGCCCGGCCCGGGGCGCCGCCGGGGCACGAGGGTTAGTTTTTATTTATAAAGAATGATAAATAATAATAAATAATAAATAAATATTTAAGACATGCCTTAATTGGCCACACAGAGCCATCTAGTCCCAAATTAAGGTACTATTGAGTACCCTGTCGTATGGGGTACTAAACAACCGATAAACTTACTTATATACTTTTTTTTTTGTAAATATATACTTATAATACATAGAAAACACCCAGACCAGTACAAACAGACATGTTCATGCACACAAATATTTGTACTGTGCGGGGATCGAACCCGCGACCCATGGCTCAGAAGCGGTGTTAACTACCGCTGATCCAAATGGTCGTCGTGGGCCTGGGCTTGGTCTTGACTATATACTTAACTCTACGGTTGAGAAGAAGCCTAAGATGAAGCGATCTCACCCAGAGGCATTGATTCTCCCACACACCAGCGGAACACAGAAAACTGTTTGTCGCTGGACTCCGGCAGGAGGGTGGGAGCATCCAGGCGGCCTCTTATGAAGCCTACCACCGCAGAGGGATCTGTTAGCCGCCATCGTTGGTTAGGAAACCAAAGATACCGTTGCCCAGGGTGGACCACTAGGAGGTAGATTCCACCACCCCAAAATTATGCTAACGTATTATCAGGGCACCGATTCCGCTAATATACAAATGGCTCAATAGAATCGTAAATGCACCTCAGTTGTGTATTTTGACAGATTTATTAAGGTAGTAAAGTCAAAATATACGACTTAGATTCAATTACGATTCTATTAAACCATTTGTAAATTAGCGGAATTGGGGCCCTGGTGTCAGAGTTATCGAAGCCACCTATGACAGGTCTCTCACGAGACTTGCGGTAGACTTGACTTGAGACCAAATGAAATTAAAAAATAAACACCCTGATTGGTGGACTGCTTACAGAAGATTTAAATTTTTAACACTTTTTCGTTTTCGTCTCTTATCTTCTACAAGTTCATCTGGCGGACGAATTATAATGTATAATGTAGTAATGTGACGAGTTCCAATCAAGATTCACTCTCAGGTTAATTAGTGTCATCGTAATGTCAATAAAAATGATGTGTGGACTTAGACCCAATGATTTTTTTTTTAAAATGCGAGTCGGACTCGCGCACGAATAGTTCCGTACCATTGACTATGTAAACCACAGTAGGTACCTATTATATTAATTTAGTTAATGTAGTGCCTACCTGTTACCATTTATTGATATCGAGCGAAAATAGGCAAAAAATCGCGTTTGTTGTATGGGAGCCTCCCTTAAATATTTATTTTATTTAGTTTTTAGTATTTGTTGTTGTTGCGGTAACAGAAATACATAATTTGTGAAAATTTAAACTGTCTAGTTATTGCGGCTCTTGAGATACAGCCTGGTGACTGACAGACGTACAGACAGCGAAGTCTTAGTAATAGGGTCCCGTTTTTACCCTTTGGGTACGGAACCTTAGGAGAACTGTTGGCAGCGGCTGGATGGGGAAAGCCCAGGATAGACAATTGTGGCGTGACTTGAAGGAGGCCTACGTTCAGCAGTGGACAGACAATGGCTGTTGATTTGATTTGTACGGAACCCAAAAAAAAAACATTGTTTCCCCTGATTCACCATCATCCACTCGCCCCGTTCCCAGGCGTAGTATGTTTTCCTCTTCCATAGAATAGGCTATTTGACAATGCAAAAAATAAAGTGCGAATTGCTATTATCAGCTTAAATTATGAGTTTTAAAATGGTTATTTAGTATTTAGTTGAAAATAATAAACGATTTATTTTATAAATCCAGAAATAAAAATGCATTTATTTAAACGTTTGCCACGTGACACAAAACGCTCCTGATTGGTCGGGTTTATGATGACGTCACCTGCTTGATAACTTCGTTTGCCTACTTGTATTTTAATAGCTTTTCAAAATGTTTTGATAATAATTTCCTATAATAATAGTATCCATTGTTTTTGTGTGATTTATTTCCAATATTTTACAAATTCTCTCTACAACTTTTACCATGGACAACGATTTTGTAAAGCAGAAAGCAGTAACCTGCCCATTCATTTAAAATCTGTAACAAACAAATTATTTATTCGGGATCTTTAAGTGTAATGTTTATTGAAATATTATGTAAACATCGGAAACATTCGAAGTGAGTTGCAAGAGGCATTTTGCTAAAAATATTAGAAGTACGAGTATTATAACCTCAAACCAATAACAAAATATTTACATTCCTGATAATTATTATAAGTTATAAATATTATGTTTACTTACATCGAAATGATCCTCACAGAAGAAAATATTTGTACTATTCGCTATGTTATTAGGATCCCTCCGAAATAGTTACATGCAACCAATTTCAGGACACTTAGACTTTCTTTTGAACACTTACAAATAGTTTTCCGAAGTTTTTGTAGAAGTATTATACACATTTTGGCATTGCATGCATACCATTTGAAACTCATTTTATTACATAAGTCACTGTTAAAATATAGATCCGATCGCACTATCGTTATTTGTTTGCAACAAATGTATGTAGATGATTATGTGCCACAGATCACAAGACAGGCAGGTGATGTCACCTAACGCATTGCAGTGCCATATTGACAAAATAGCGTTTTGGCGCTATTTCAATTTTCAATTTTCATTTTTATATTTTTCAGCAAATATGTAGCAGAATTTTAAAAAACTACTTTTACTGGGTTCTTCAACCTCTACTTAATATATGAAATGGATTTCAAAAACCAGTCAAATAGCCTATTCTGTAAATTTTTCATTTTCGTCTTCCATCTTCTACAAGTTCGTCTGGCGGACGAATTATAATGTATAATGTAGTAATGTGACGATTTCCAGTCAAAATCCATTCGGTGGTGAGCGGCGAGCCGGGGCGGCCCGACGACGCGTCCGTCTACTACGACGCTACAGAACACCAGAGGGACAAACGGTAAGATTGGAAACGTATAGCTGAATCGATATTTTATATTTTACTAGCTCACCCCGCGAACTTTGTTTCGCCTTAGATTAATATAATTGGATTTTGACGTAAGACGTCACACAATGTCATTGGCATCAAAATATGGCGTTTACTTTACCATGTTACACAGGAAATTCGCAATAAAATAATATTGCGACTATAAATTGAGATGTAAGCTATCATATCTTTCAAGTTGGATCAAACTGCACACGGTGTGCAAATTTGATTAAAATCGGTTAAGTAGTTTAGGAGTCCATCGAGGACAAACAACGTGACACGTATTTTTATATATTAAGAAGAAGATGATAAACCAATAAAATTTTAAAAAAACACTGCCATTTCGTTTCACGCGACTACTGCTTACACGAATGATTCAAACATTTTCCTTTTTTTATCTTTCATTGAAAACATATTAATTATGTTATTTAATCAGTGTTGATGTCTTTCTAAATCATAGTAGTTCAATGTTATGAATAGCACTAACTGTAAAAACAGTTACGAACTTAAACAAGTAAATCTTACTCGAAATGTACCTCCTTAAAATGGAATGTTTTTAAAATGCCTGCGTTCTGTTGAGTAAATTTTCATCAAAGTGTTTATTTTTGTAAATTGGTTTTTTTTTCTGAACTGCCCTTTTATAAATGGATAACCTTTTTAGAATCCCTAAAAAATTTGCTATTTTACTTACGTCAGTATTACTAAACATTATTTTCAAAATTTTGACAAATCAGAAATGAACGTCTTTCTTTGACTGTCGATGACATACAGCAAATTCTTCACACACCACATTCCAAATTCCAAGTGTATTTTTAAAATCTAAATAAATCCAGATCTAATTAATCAAACTGTCAACAGGTCATCGACCCGCAGCGTCGACAAAAGCCAAAGCCCAGCAGTGGAGAAGACTAGATTAGACGCGATACCTGACAGGTATGAATGTTTGTTTTATGGCCGTGTTGTTCCACTATTTTATCTTTCTATCTCTCCCTCTCGGCCTTTGTGTGTCGTAAGAGGCGACTGAAGGAGTACTGCTAGAAGGAGACGGGCAACAGCGTCTTCCCTCCAGCATTAACCGAACAGCGATCGTCAACCCGCAACAATATTATAATATTTGTTTTGAATAGTATATTTATTTTTAAATTACAATTCTTTGAATAAAATTTTTGTCTGTCTTAGATGGGACTTGAACCCACATCTATTTATACAGAATGTTAGGTAAACGGTGTATCAAGCAGAAACTAGCCTGCGTTGACATATACATATAAACTGTGAAGTCAGAAAAATATGATTATGATTCGGCAATAAAAATATTCTATTCTATTCTATTTCAGAAATGTGATACCATAATTTTGAATCAAAACTTTTAAGATGTTTTTCTGACTTCACATCAACATAAGCTGGTTTCGGCTTGTAACACCATTTACCTAACAACCCTGTATACGTGTGATTAAACAACGAATGTGATAATGTAATTTGTTCTAGAAACAGTCCGCCGACTAAAAAGGAAACTACCAGCGGTTCTGGGGATGGATCTCAAAGCTTGAAAGACGTGAGTATCATATAGTATTAGCTACACTACCCTACTCTACCCTACTTTACCCTACCATACCCTACACTACCCTTTTCCAACTACTTTAGTTTAGGAAAACAAACCGATTGCAGCGACAACGGTCCAATTGTTTTTTATTATAACCCTCTTTTGACCTACTTAAATATATATACGCCGCATTTTGATTTATTTTAATATTTTTTTTTTAAATAAACGCTTTGAATTGAATTTGGAATAAAAAATCTAAATCGGTCGAGCTGTTCATGCGTGATGCGATGACCAAGGGAAGTAGAGATTCCTTTTTATGTAATAAAGATTATCTTCGTTAATCTGCTGTGTGAAAGAAATATAGAATCAGAAATGAGAAAACCGTTACTTTACCTTTAATTATTTAGTAACCCATTAGCCCTGGGCGAAGCCCGACTAGCGAAATAATTTAATGGTAGGGCCTTTTCCCTTCTGTGGGACGATTGTAGGCTGTTTTATTACTTTCCTTTTTAGCCGACTACGGCAATGCAGAAGAGTAATGATTTTAGCAGTCTTTGTGTGTGGGTTCCACATTTGCGGCTAAACTACTGTCCCGATTTTGGTAAGGTATCAATCGATTGATTCCTTATTATCGTCCGAGTATGCTGCCTTTGTAAATAAAAAAACCTACATGGCGAATGCTATAACAATACAGGGTGTAAGGCAAATCGTATAAAAAGCCGAAACTAGCCCTTTTTTTTATTGCTGGAAAAATGCTTTACCTGCCAGAATGGTCGACTGGGAGAGAATGCCACATGGCATGAAGTCCACCAATTGTACATAAATTTCTATTTCTTTTGTGAAATAATGTTTTAAATAAATAAATAAATAAATTCGCCGTAGAGCCGAAACCAGCCTATGTTAACATACGCGTATAAATACTATGGTAAAGTCACAAACGATATCACCGTTATTAAAAAACATATATACAAACGGGAATTTCAAAATATTAGTTTGTCTGAAAAAATAAACTGAATTCAAAATGTTTCAACAATACAGCAAATAAACATACATTTTCGTAGTCGGGTTGCAGTTTTTCAAAACTATTCGCACTTGTTGTATGCCCGTCAGCGTTGGTGGTGCGGCACGGCCTCCCGCATCCCGGTGGCGCTGGGCGAGGCGCGACTCGCGAAGTGCCTCTCGTGGAGCGGCGACGGGCCCCTCGCGCCGCCCGCGCCCGCGCCCGCGCCGTCGCTCGACAACAAGGATCTGACGCCAGGTGATGTGTTGTTTATTTTTCGTCGGTTAAATGTGCCATCCTCAGCAATAGGACAAGGAAGACTTGATGCCAGTTTGCTTCTGACCCCCTCAGCTATATGGCAGTAGGAATAGGCCAGGTAGGTGTTATTTTAATTTCAATTTCTATATAAATGCCTTACTCTCAGTGTTTCATCGAATCTAAAAAGGTTTAAAAATCACTTGTATTTCGTCTAAGATAGAGTTTTAGTACAAGAAATTATATATTATGTTTGTCTTTTGAACAATAGATCCCATTTTATGCCTTGGAAACCATTTCCAGTCTGTTTCAAATGATTGATACATGTAATTCACGGTTTGGTTATATTGATGATACATTAGTTAGATCTACCGTAAGGCTTTTTTCAATTTAGATTGCGTATTAGTTTAGTCAATAAATCCTATAAAATTGTATAATATTTGTGTATTAATAGATATCTTTGTTTATTTATCGTTCCTATATTAAATTGGGTACGGCCTTATAATTTTCAAGGTATTTAAACTTACAAACTGCCATTTCTAGATGATATACTAATGTGAAACCATGAGGTTGTACAAAAAAAAATATTAATCAACTGCTGAACAAACCGCTCCAAAAAGATTATTGCCACTATCGCCACATTTGCTAAAACGGCAAATTCATACACTGACTTTTTAATTTCTTACCAGTCATGACTAGCTAACGTCGACCCTTCTCTACAGGTCTGAGAAGGCGAAGAGCGAATCCAAACGACAAGTACGCTGTTGACCCGGCGCGAGAACTGAACCTGCGATTCGCTCGGCTCCGGCACAGATGCCCGCAACATTCACGTTCACCTCCGACAAGGTAAATAGATAGATATATACACTTTATTGCATTAAACATACTAAGACCAAGGTTTCCAGTGAGATATTGTATGATGTCCTGCAATATTGTTCGTCCCACAGGAGCGAGTCCCGCGGCGTGCCGTCCCTCCTGATGTCGTCGCCGCCCGCGTCGGGCTCGTCCTCCTCCGGCTCGCCCCCGCCCGCGCCCCCCGCCGCGCCCCCGCACCACAACGCGGCGCGGGCGAGGCGGTTCAGACCGCTGTCCATAGCGCCCTAGTGAGTATATACACCCTCACGTGTAGTATAGTGTAGCCCCCTTCACATAGACTACTACCCCGTCCGTTAATAGAAGCTCCGTTTCAGAGATAGAAATATTTTTATTTGCTTAAAACACGGTATAAAGGTGGTACAAAGTAATATGTGCGCGTATTTTGATCCATAAAGATAGCATGCAAATTTTCTTTTCCTTAGATTACTTATCCCCCACTCACTGCCTAAGAATCCCCCCCCCTCCCTCAACCACGTACCTTCTACACATAGACTAACTCCCTTAAATTACTCACCCCCCATAGACTACTTACGCCCCCACTTATTGCCTAAGAACCCGCCCCCCCCCAAGACTACTGACCCCCACTCTTTGCCTGACCCCCCTAAAGACTACTTACCCCCCACATTGCCTAAGAACCCCCGGTCCCATTGCATACGAACCCCCCCCCCCCTAGACCACGTACCTCTTAAACATAGAGTAACCTTGAGACACAGTGCAGCCCCCCTCCATAAGGACTTTCACTTCCCCCAAATCCGCCCCTCCATATGAGATTACTAATCCCCACAGAGAGTAGGCCTTATCCACTCACATAGGTAGCCTCCGATCACGCACAGTGTAACCCTCTCCCTCACAGTCACTAGTGTAGCCCCCCCTTCATATTCATAGTGTAGTCCCCCTCCCACAGTCATCATATAGTTTCCCCCTATACATATAGTAGCTTTCGTAGCGCCTCCCCTCCTCCCGATACTTTGTAGCTCCCCCACATATAATGTATACCCCCCCCCCAGACATTTTTTGGAGCCCCTCCCTCCTTAACCATAATGTAGACCACACATAATTTTACAATGACATATTAAAAAAATGTTTGCTACCCTCTTCTGAGAACACATTTTTAATTTCAGAATACGACAATTCACCTGTGACATGACGTCAAATGGAACCTCTCTTACAAAATAGCTAAATATATATTATATATTTCAAGCCTTATACGCAATATAATTGTATGATCTATATAAAATGTGGCATATAATTTTATATGTACGTACATTAAAATGGAAGACGAAAACAAATAATAAACATATCTGTAACGGTGTTTTATGCGGAATGTTTGAATATTATTCTAAGAGCTATTATACAAATGATTTTCGACTAAATCACTTTATAATATTGATTAAAAATGGTAATTTTTATGCTACTATTGCATAGATTTAAAATACACTAAATACACAATCAGTGACTGGAAAACGTCTTCACCAAATGGACGCCCACTAGACATAACGGTGCTCTTTCAACTGAGTAGCATTCAAATTAATATCATATACGTAAGGTTGACTTTCTATTAAGGCAAATATGAAACATGAAAACGGGTACTTTGATTTATATGCGGACATTTTGAAGTGGCATTTATGTATGATTGTGTGACAACAGCACGTCAACCTACCACAAAACGTCAAATTTTCTCAATTGATATTGATCTCTACTTGTTGGACTTAAAGTTGAAAATCAATTCGATGACCTTTAACTTTTTGGGTAGATTAACCTACCGTTGTCTGTACCTTTTGTTTTCGAAACAACTAGCGCTCCTAGTGGCAAATATTTGAATTACCAAGCATTAGTTGATGCCACAGCGAAATCTGATAAAAGTTTCTTAAATGTTTGTTTAGCAATTTAAATGCTAATAAAGTTAATATTCTTGAACGACTTTACCTGAATCATTTTGACTAAATATTATAATTGTTTAGTAGTTTAAAATTTCGCCACTCGAGGCGCTAGTTTCTATGTGTTTTAGAGAAAATCGCATGTTTTCTTTTCACACAAACACATCCTTTGCATACTTTGTATAATAGCTCTTGTAATGATACTACAGCCATGCATTGATGATAGATAATGAATGGTGAAATGTATATACAATAAGTAATTAATATTAAATATATACACAGCTTCAGGCACGCTTGTTAGTTGAAATAGGATAAAATATTCAAGTCATATTTTATATAGATTATAAGAAATTTTACAAACCAGAAATATAATTCATATTATTTTTATAAAACTTTTCAGTTTCAAAACAGTACAATCTTCAAAAATCATTAAAAAAAAAACTTAAAAATATATTTCTGGTTTATAAAATATACATTGGCAAATTGTGATTTTGACTTTAATAAATGTAATTAGGCTATTTTATACCTTATTTCGTTGTTAATAAGGATGCCAATAGCATGTTACGGTGCGAGGACGTGTTACATAATCAGTTGTAGGTAGGTGTGGATGTGTGGGAGTGCACTATTTTTATTGTCTCATTCTATCAATAATACTACTTTAATGGCAAAGAAATTATCTACTTGAAAAACTTTTATTTTAAATTTTTACTTCAGTCTAAAGTAAGCAGCAAAAGGTTGTGGCTCTACCCACAACCTTTTGCTGTCCAAAGAGAAAGATTGTTTCTGATTACATTAACAATTTATTTGCGCAAACAGTTTTTTTGAAGCTTCATTTCTCCTAAAATCATTCCGATAAAATGTTACAACAAAATTACAGTTTGTCAGGATGATACATACATATCTCCGCTATTTCTTAGCTTAGCTTTGGATTGTAGAGTTGAATGTATTTATATAAATAAATAAAATAAATGTGGACAATATTACATGTTCTGATCTATGGAAGTAACTATATAAAGAACTTGTATCGTTGGAATCAGAAACAATGAAGGTACCACAAACACACCGAGGAAATATACCAAAGTGGTTTTTTTTTTACTCTGACCCGGTCCAAAACTATGTGCATCTCGCTCACACATAAACCTATCTCGTCACACCTAGCTAAAACTGATTCTTTGTATATTTATTCTGTTATCGAAAGATAAACAGTGATAGATAAATTGAAAAAACGATTATAATTAGATCTCTTTTAGATAGGACTTGCCTTTCAAGCTAATTTAGCTTTTAGATTACTTTTCTATGAGCAGAAATAACTTGTTCTGACAATACGAAAGAAGGTTTTAAAGGTTCACAACCACTTTGACATGCCTGAAAAAGTTTCAAACACCTTGGCAGTTTGATTTTCGGTAGGAAATTGGGTAGGAAATACTTAAAAGAGAGCATTTTCGAAAGCGCATATAGGTTAGGTAAGGTTTATCTCTTTTACACGTGTCAATAAAGTAAAAAGAGTTTTCCAAGAGGCGTAAGCGGCTTCACTTTTCCTTTTGAGCCAGTCATGGCATTGATACCACCATAAAACTAACGATTAAAAACCTCATGATACCTCTGTGTACCTTCATAAAAAAAAAATCCTAGGTTTTGTCATTAATTAGTGTCCCTATTTTCTTGCCTTTCTCGTAATATTTCGACCCACAACTTCTACTGGATCCTTATTCAGCTATTTCAATTGCAGTTCGATCGTGATTGAATTGGGCGATTTTGACATGAAATTTTAGCCCATACTAGAACTGTCAAAAACCTGCTATTCAATTACGATTGTGATACGATTTGGTTAGCTGAATTAGGGGACTGAACTAAGTTTCCCGCGCTGCTACTTCTTGGCACTAGCCTTTATGAAAGTGGTAGAATAAAGACGTATAAGTTCACTTACTAGAGCCTTCAGAAATAAATAAATAAATAAATCTTTTATTTTCATCTTAGAATGATAACACCTAGACACCGAATGTAAGCACGAAAAACGCGCAACTAAAACTTAGCCAAATCTGGCTAACTTCGTTCCGCGTGCTCAACGTCACGCTAAGTCAAACACAGCTCACGAAAAATAATTTAAAATTACTGTTTGCACTATGGAGAAGTGTTCTAGCATATCAGAGAAACAAAAAGAAAGTGATAAAGTTTCATTTCACAGGTAAGTACTTACATTTTATACATTTTCTGTACGTAAATCGAATTAAAAACGAATAATTTGAAACACAAAACCTATCAACATCAGTGTTGCTAGCTGTGGCACAGTTTTTTGAGTTGGTTTTTAATATTGAGAAAAATATTGAATTTGCCATAACTGCTATTTAATACTGTTTGGACTAAATGTTGGTGTTATTAATTCTATGAAAATAATTTCTTAATGCGAATTTATACAATCATACAGGCATTTAAATTTTAACACATTGAACGGTGGCATTCGTCATTAGATTAATAAATATGTAATATACTTATGAATGTAATCATATTTTCTTATGTATTTAAAGATCATACCAAACACATGGCAAATCGTCGTTTAACAAAACAACACGTTTTCCCATTTTTTGTGGGTAAACGCCCGATGATGGTAACACTGAAGCCATATTTGTGTGCGTTAGAAGAGCGTAGATTTATTCAGCTTACGCACACAAGGATAATTAAATGGCACGCGTTTACGCTTACGTTTAGGTTCAGACGCGGCTTCTAGGTGTCATTATTCTAAGATTTGTTTGTAAAACAATCACAGTTACAAACATTGACCCAAGCATCCTTACAGGTAAAAAATATACCTACCCGTACCAGGAAGTATGGAATAAAACAGATTTTCCCGTTTTGTACATCCATTTCCGGATTTGGTACAAACAATCAATCAAAAAGCTATGAGTGTATTACGAACTAGTCTAAACCAAATAGAATGATAATCGAATCTCGATATGGTTTTATGCAGAAGTAGTCATATAGAAAGTTGCCACCAAACATCAAATCTAATTCGTTGAACTGTTCTCTATCTCTTTCTCTATCTAATTCGTTGAAATTCATAGTCATAGATCGCCTCCACATTATAAAAAGTGTCAATATTTGGAACTAACCTGTAATGCAATGGGGACTACAGTTTCTTTGCTCACCAGTTGGCGCCACTGTTGACTGAGGTCCAGAGGTATAGCTGTCAAAGGCGGCTTTATAAGATCGGCGCCGAAACAAAGTTTTAAATCTTGAATCTAATTAAGTTTATTAGATTCAAGATTTAAACAAACAAACTAACTTCTAAAATAGTTGCTCTTTGAGACCGCCTATTTTTGCGATTTTTCTTAATTCCGCTTTCAAAGCGTTCACATTCATCGCCAAATAATCCATATAATTTTACGAAGGAGATCACTTTCCAGCAGGTTATTTAAAAAAATATATAATTTAAGTCACGAAGCCCGCTAAAACCAGTGAAAAGTGAATGTTATTGGACCTCACGCGACAGAAGCGCCTCTAGTGGCAAATTCACTAGCGACCCATTTGAAGAGACGAATAATACTCAGTCTGCATTTATACAATTTGTAAGCGCATCAACGCAACGGCCGGGCCGATTGAGCATTATTATAATACTAGCTGTTCCCCGCAACTTCGTCCGCGTCAATTTCCGTTTTTATGATCGCGATTATTTTTGCAATATTTTACTTATGCTTCGCTTCTATTGATCGCAGCGTAATGTTATATAGCCTTAAGCCTTCCTCGATAAATGGACTATCGAACACAAAAAGAATTTTTCAAATCGGTCCAGTACTTCCTGAGATCAGCGCGTTCAAACAAACAAACAAACAAACAAACAAACTCTTCAGCTTTATAATATTAGTATAGATTATAATATTACGAAATAAAATGTCAAATAAATTAGTTCTGCTCATACGAAAACATTATTGCCGCGTCCTATCAAATATGGCGCGAAGCTGGAACGGTTACGATGGTGTTTACAGGTATACGGATTGTTCGGATAATGCTCTTCTATGATTTCGCTTGACAAATGAATTGTTGAGAAAGTTTAATAAATCGATTTATTGACATTGTTTTAAAATAAAAACTGGATACACAATCATGGACTGCAAAAGTCGTCCTTACTAAACGAGTACCGACTGATCTTTTTGCTTGAGGTTGAGTTTGCATCACGCTATGACACATGCCATTAGCTGTTAATACTCACACTTGGACAGTTCCAAGTGACGTTCCTGTGTGGCACTGTATCAAATTTTTATTATTTATCTAAGGTTCAAAGTATTGTGTTAACATTTTATTCAGTGATATGATATGTTCATAACTCATCAGTCCACTGCTGAGCATCGGTTTCACTCTCATAGTGAAATTACAATAATCATAATCAATAAGACTGCCATCATTGCTGTGGTAACTTGAATTCAATGACGGAGGCCTTTTCCCTGCAGTGTTATGATTATAGGCCGTTACTAACCATAAACAAAAAGGCTTTCTCTATGGTCATTTGACAAGCGAAATGAAATGATAAGACTCGTTAAAGCTCACTATATTTTAACTTTACATTGTTTTATAAATTTATTTATGTTTTTAAGCGAGGCGCATGTTTATTTTAATTGTAAAAAGTTTAATTTATTATCTTAAATCATTGTTTGGTGCTTTCAAAGTCATTAACCACAGGACATGGAAAAAGGTAAGAAAGGCGATGTGGGCGGGGCAGGCGCGTTATGAGCAAATGCTTATATACTTCTGCCCAATCGTGAGCGCTGTGATTGGTGTCTATTGACGTCGCGCGACCCTATTGGTCGCGCGACGTCAATAGACACCAAGAATTCGCTTGATTGTCGTTCTTTGAACTCGTTTATGTGTAGTGTGGCGCAAGCGGCGACATCGGGTCTCACACAAATGGCGCATGACAGCCTTTCTAACCTTTTCCCATGTTCTGTGATATCAACAAATTATATTTTGATATGACAATGCTAGTCAGTTGGCATTACTTGGTCAGTGTTACCCGATCGAAACATCGGACAGTAAAATAAGGTATGTTCGCATTTAATCCCTCAACCCCCAGGAGGCACTCGGGTGCCACGATAACAATTGATTTTAATTGTGTTTGGAATAACTCACGATCGAGGGAAATAAATACAGCTTTACATTTGTAAATATTTCATGTGTAAAGGTACCTTATAGCCGATATAAGTCTCGAAGCAGTGGTAGGTTTTAATATTGGGACGTGTGAAAGCGCCTTTAGGGGCCTATTTGCAGAAATAAAACTGATTTTACTGATTTTATTGTCAGTATTGAGTTACAAATGTCTCTGTAATCTGCAATTAATAAGCTATTAAAATCAAAAGTAATTGTCCTCGTAAGATGTGTAGTTACAGAGATATAAGTATTTGAAAATGATAAATGAAATTGTGCACTTTCAGGAAAAAAATATTTTTTGCTAAAAGAATCGAAAATCTATGTTTTGCAAGTTACATAGTAAGCACCAACTAACTATTCTTTAGACTTCTGCGTTTCGAAATATGAAGCTCATATATTATTGTTATAAGCAAAAAAAAATTCAACTTTTTTATAAAACATCAAATAAGTATTACTCAAAATGAAAACCTCCATAAGGTACCTTTTCACATTTAAATTTACAATAAGTCTTGCAAAGCGGAAATTATAAATTCAAGTGTCTGTCTGAAAGTCTACTATTATATACTTCACAAATTCAAATTCAAATTCAAATTCAAATTGTTTATTGCGTGTCACAAAACTTAATAGTTATAAGGTGGTAAATAAATATAAAAGTATTTGTGACGCCCTGCACAGGGCATAGCAACATTTAACACATAATAGGTAAAATTTAACCTATTATAAGTGGTGTTGAAGTACATATTTCATATTTTTATTATCTTATGACTATGACTATTATTATTGTCATTAAAAAACTCTTGGATGTTATAATAACATTTGTTAATAAGAAAAGTTTTCAAAGTGTTTATAAATAATTTTGGGCTTTCATAATTTTTAATGTAATTGGGTAAATGGTTATATATTTTTACTAAAGACTTATCATAGCATCAGACTTAAGAATAACTGTTTTAATTAAAAATACTTTATTTACACAAAGATATTTAAATTCTATCATGGTATTGCGTTTTGGTATATTCATTCATACACATGATTTATACAGTTATCTCTTTCTAACTTAAACAAAAAGTGTATGAAGGAAAGGGAAACATTAAATTACATAATGTTATCATTTTCGCACTAAGAATACCGATTTACATGACATTGCATGCAATGGTAACAAAACCAACCCACTTGACAGGATTTTCTACCATAATATGGTAGAAAATCCTATATTGTAGTTTAATTTTGACAGATAACAACACAGACGTCTTAAGAATTATTAAAATATTTGTACAGTTCTTTATTTACTTAAATTGTGTTTATTTTTTGTTTTATTACGATTTGTTATAGATACTATGTATACCTACACATATCTGATATATTATTTAATTTCGTTTCAAATAAAATGTTTAATATATTATTTTTTGTCAGTCTCAGGTCCGCCTGAGTATATTTAAATTTTCAATTGTGTCGCGTTTTCACTGATTATGAATATCATTCTATTGCTATAAAAGGTAATTTGCTAAAATGATACTGTTCTAGTTTTTTGAGAATTGATTTTGTTTAGAAGTAATAAAATAAAATCAATTGGGGACATCACATAGCTCTTGTAGTCCCCTTAATCAATTAACTTCATTCAATTTGCATGCCTACAAAATGAAAAATTGATGACTCGGGGAATAAATTGTTTCCCATGATGATTACCCATATATACTGATTTAAACTTCCATGGTCACTATTACTAGAGTTGATTGATACGGGGTTTATACCATGTACCTTAGTTTTTATGAGTTCCCGATATTTCGGCACTGTTGCAAGCGCCATGATCACGGGAGAACTGATGTCTATGCGGGTGGGTAGTTGTTAAGAGCAGACAAATCGGTCTACCCTCCGTCGTAGTCTTTTTTGCCATACATAAAAGGAGTGACAGACAAGATCTCAAACATCCTAAAGAAATTCTCATTAAATACTGTCTTCACTCCCTTAAGAAAGGTATCACAGTGTCTAAGATCACCTAAAGACAATCTCGTTTTAGAAAAACCAGGTGTCCATAAGATTGACTGCAGTTGTGGAAGTTCGTACATCGGCCAAACTAAACGCACGGTGGCTTGCCGGGTGAAGGAACACATTAAAGCGGTCAAAAATAACGACACACATAAATCAGCTATCGCTGAACACCTCATACACTCCCGAGTGTAATCCCTAATCACTGGATTGAGTTTCACAACGCGAAGATAATTTCTACAGAACACCACTATATACCAAGGATAGTCAGAGAAGCGATTGAAATTACCAAACACAAAAATTTGATTTCATACACTAGATAATTTAAAAACGAATATGGCTTTAAATTATCTAGTGTATGGAATCCAGTGGTTCAAATTTGCGGAAACAGAAGTAATTCAAAAAATGCTATATCTCGATTGGATACTGTAAGTGTTGTGTGTCGAGAACAGAAGTGTAGTAATAGTGAGTTTTCAAACAGTGGTACCGGTATCGTGTGTAATAAAAGACTACGACGGAGGGTAGACCGATTTGTCTGCTCTTAACAACTACCCACCCGCATAGACATCAGTTCTCCCGTGATCATGGCGCTTGCAACAGTGCCGAAATATCGGGAACTCATAAAAACTAAGGTACATGGTATAAACCCCGTATCAATCAACTCTAGATTACCCATATATTTCAACTCTGACTTTGTATGCCAGAATGAGTAATGATACATAATTATTCGTTATCTAAAAGTATATTTCCTTGCTGTCCTGATGATTGGCGTGGTTTCGGTTTGGTAAGATTATTTTTTCATGAATGAGACTTCAAATGTTGGTTCGGAATGATTGTTAAAAGATTATGGATCGTTCACAATTTAATGTGTTCGCTTTAATCGAAAATTCGATTTAGCTAAAGCGTGCGAACGCCTCTAACGCGTATCAATGGCACACGGTGTTGTAACTAAATATATAAGGTATATAAATATATATAAACTTGCTTTCGAATGTTGAAGCGACAATTTGTATGTTGAAGTTTAAAAAAAAACGACTCTGTCACACGCATGGTACAAAATTATGTTTTTATTTTGTCTTTTAGAAATTTTCAAAGTTTAGACACTTGTCATTTGGCCGTTAAATTGCCGGCTTTGGTCTAGTGTGTTTGGCCGGAAATGTTGCCATGTGATACTGGTTTTCGGTATGGAAAAAAGTAAAGATGTTCATTTTGGACGATGATATTTTTGAATAAAGGTTTGGTGTTGTCGAGCGCATTGGGACTGCTGTAGTTTGTACAGTTTTGAGCTATTAATTAATAATGTTCGGCATTTTCATTTTTAAATATTAATGTTTGCACATTAGGTTTCGACTATTTACTTGTTGTATTTGAAATATCGTAGTCATATCCTAAATCTTTCGTGTTTTTGCTATTATAGATATCTATCACAATATTTATTATACTCTTGACGGTTAGATAAAAGGCAAGAGGAAGACTGTATTCCTATTTTGCTGTTTCAAAACCTTGACTACAATATTTCAAAAACTAACCAGATGTGTATAAATAAAACTATTATATTATACAAATATAAATACGTTTCTTAGAAGCCATGAAATTCTAGTCTTGCAGCTTAGAGCATAGTAAAATTGTATGTAATAATTATTGTTTAAATAATATAATATCTAGTATTAAGTATTATTGATATTAATATTGTAAACGATATTGGGCGGGCACGCTTTGTTTGGCAGTGTTGCCAATGTATAAAAGTAGCGCGATATAAAAGGGATATACGTTGATGAATTCGTTGATGCGATCAGAAAAGATACAATACTTGATATTACTACTGGCAACACTTAGTAGTGGTGCTTGACTTATTAATGGTTGACTTGCATTGAAGAAAAAGCATCAAATTCAACTAATTATTGGACTATACGCAAACAGGATTAATATCCGTTAAACATTCAACTGTCAACAATTTATGCCATAGTTTCCCAACATACTTCCTTTGACACCTCATTTTAATAAAAGTTACACCATTGTGGTTTTAGAACCTTTTCGAATGGCATTTAGATTGTGTTTAAAAGAAAATAGAGATTTGTCACTCAAAGAATGGCAATTTCTATTTTTATTTATATAAATATCAGTAAAAAAAAAAATTCGAGAATATGTTGAAAACTTGCGATGTTAGTCCCTGCTAGTTATATTAATGACAGCTGACACAATGAAAATTACTTAAATGGAAACCGAGCTTTATGCGTTTTAATTAATGTTGAAAATCGATTGGCGAAAGAGATTCATGGGCAGGTTGTTGAAACAAATTTCCTCAATTGAAACCAATCGTTATAGGTATGTATTTAATGCTGGAAATCTATTGGTGAAAGATATATTGTATCTTTTTTGTTCGTATCACCCTTAAATAATAGTAGATGGTTTCGTGCGCGGTTCTCTAAGGCTTTCTCGTTGGTTAAATATTAATTAGCAGCCGCACACGAAATAAATATCTAGTCTACGAACGATTTCCGTCTGCATTTGACGAAAAAAAAATACAAGTTATTTTTGTCAATATATTAACAAAACAGATGTATGTATAAAATTGTTAATACTATTATGTATAGGTCCTTTTGTAAATGCGATTCTTATGTACGCAGTGGACGAGCGGTTTTAATATTCTTAGAGATCACATTTTTCGGCGGCATCACTTAAATAACCGGCCAAGTGCGAGTCGGACTCGCGCACGAAGGGTTCCGTACCAAAAAGGCCAAAAAAACGGGTTTGTTGTATGGGGGCCCCCTTAAATATTTATTTTATTTTGTTTATAGTATTTGTTGTTATTGCGGCAACAGAAATACACAATTTGTGAAAATTTCAACTATCTAGCTATCGCGGCTCTTGAGATACAGCCTGGTGACAGAGCGACGGACAGACGGACAGACAGCGAAGTCTTAGTAATAGGGTCCCGTTTTTACCCTTTGGGTACGGAACCCTAAAAAAGATATACTTGTAATAAAAAGGCACAGATATTTTACCAAGAAGGTAGCTCGTATCATTGATAATGAGTAGTTTGTGAATGTAAATAACATGAGTATTATTTACAGCATTTAAAAAACAAATAAGTTTTAACAAGCTCTCTAGGATGACTTTATGCTATCTACTTTTTATATACTAAAATTATTTATAGTAATAATAGTTTAAAACAAAAAAAGCCACATGTATCTTAAATTTCACATCTTATGTTCTAAAGTGTTAGGGATACACTTACTTACAGTTTGGGAAACGGTGCAAGTTTTTGCAAATTAACTTTACTATGAAAAGCGCTATTTGATGTATAAATATAATAGAATATGTAATTTAAGCACTCTATATTTTTTACTACATTGGCATAAAGAAAATATTTTTTCACTTAAAACAAGAAAATTATATACGACAATGCATCACTTACCTTCGTTCTTATGATGCGTTCTCATTCACTCTGTATATCACTTCACTTTAATGAAACAGTGATAGAAAATCTCCCTATAAAAACGAATGAAAGCTTTCCAGTAAAAAAAAAACATGTTTCTAATTCAATATAGTTTTTATCTTGGTATTAAATTAATTTGCGACCTTATTGTAAGAGAATAGGGTTTGAAGTGTGATGTCTGGATGTACTTAAAGCTTGGCTCACTCAAACCATAGTATTAGAGTATCTGAGAGACAGATCGTTGCGAAGCAGGTCTGAATCCATTCAATCTTACTAAGGTCGCTCGGATTGATGCCAAAATTTACCTTCTAATACTCTCTGCAAAGAATAGACAAACGTATGTCTTGGAATTGTCTGCGGTTTATTAGCTGTACGGTCGCCCAAGAAAGTGGTCTACCAGTTTTGAGAAACTTCATGTGTAAGTAAAATAACCATATGGTTGAACTCGTGGGCTTGTTACCTTTAACAATGAAAGAGATGCACAGTTATATGACGTGTTAGTATTAGATACTTAGTAGCTGTCAATATTTTTGCATATGAAAATCAACTCTGTGGTTCTATGACGCGCGTACGATCTTCAACCTTAGAGTGATGATCACTTTCTTGTTCGACCGTACAAGATGACCTTGTTGAAGCGTGTATTTCTAATTATTTTGTCGTTTTGTTGTCACCCCTCGTCCATTGCGTCGCTTCCGGCGCCGCGCTGTTTATTTTTGAACTGATGCACGCTCGTTTTTTCGGTTTGCCATATTTTTTTATATGTACCGAAATATGCACAATGAAATTTAAATAAAAGGTATTTGTCCTTGATATTGTGGTTTTATTTATACCCTGTCCATGCTGTTATAAACTAGCCGATGACGACTTTGTATGCATTTAATATGAATCTAACAAGTAATAGGGGTTAAAGTATGAAATTGCCGATTATTTTCCCACTTTTTATTTTGTTTATAGCTCTTAAGTGTAGTCATATTATTGCGTAATTCTTTTTGTATTGTATCAAAAAATAAATAAAGTAACTTTTGACTAAAAAAAAATGCAATACAAGTGCCTATTACTTCAAAGGAAGTCGTTGAAAAGACCCCTTACAATGTGTCAGCTGACCTTCTTGCTTCAATTAAGTATATTTGTATTATATACTTTGATTTTCAGAAATTTAAATACTATAATGCGTAGCTTTATAACCATCTAACTTTCACCTTTAATTGCATCGAAAACGGTTCAGGCGTTTTTAAAAAATCTAAAAAATTGTTAGTATGGAAAAATGACTTTTCTCGATTTCGTCCATACAAAACGGCAATTTCATACTTTAACCCCTAATATTATGGCGTCATACGCTCTGTCTACTAATATTTATATTTGAGAATAGTTTTGATTGGAAGAAACACAAGGGCCGTTTTTTCCACGCAAACGTAGTCCCCTGTTTCCTCCCTGGATAATGCCAGTAGAGCAATAATTTTTGTTACAAAAATCCCCACGGCCACTATTGGCATGTTTCTATGTTTTCCTTTTTTTCATAAATTATTTATTAAAATAGATATGAGCCCTTAAAAATCTAAAAAATTCGCCAGATTTTCCGCTGTGTTCAAACATCCAGAAAACAAATTTGGCAAAATTTTAGGAAAAGAGCAAAATATACGAACTCGGCCAAATCCTTTCTTTAATTTTTAATGAAAAAAATATTTAAATCGGTCTAGTTTTGGAAAAGGAATCGGGGGACTACGAAACGTTGATTTTGTGAGTTTTTAGTAGGTATTTTCGGTTCAAGATACAGTTGTCTATGTTCGGGCACTGCGCGACAGCAATAGATTTTACAAATACCTATTTTTCATTTCTCTCGCCCTTAGTGTTTCCTCTTTATCCCAAGGGAACGTTTTACCGTGGTAAATCGTAGCCCATGTGCTATTCCAGCCTATATTATTTATCTGCGTGCCAAATCTTATTAGATCTATTTAAACGTTTTTGCGTCATGCGAAAAACATTCATAAAAACTTTTGCATTTGTACAATAAGTTAGATAAATGTCGTCACATACATTGAAGGGGACTACAGGTGCTAAGTGCTGCCCCTTATTGATTTGATTTTATTACTTCTAAACAAAATCAATTCTCAAAAAACTAGAACACCATCATTTTAGCAAATAATTATCATTCAGTTGTATAAAGTCGAATTTGTCACTAACGCCAACTGCGGCCGGCTGAAATAATGTAAAATACGAAAGAATGCCAGAATGAAAAGCAGTTAAGTGATTCAATAAATACTAAAGGTAATTTGCTAAAATGATTAATGTTCTAGTTTTTTGAGAATTGATTTAGTTTAGAAATTTAATCAATTGGGAGTAGCTCTTAGCTCTAGTAGTCGCCTGAAGTAGTAATTCAGAGTTTTATTTTTTATTCAACCATACAAATTTAATGAGTTGACGCGGTAATATGTATGGCGATGTACATGTTTCGCAAAATCTTTACTAGATGGCGATACAATGTCAGATTTGCGCGTTGTTGATCGAATAATACTCCAAATAACCAGTCCGATGGATGTAATAAGGATGTTAGTTAATATTAGGTCTACCTACTTCTACCTACTTGAATAAAAACTATAAGTAATGACTGCAATAGTACCTTTTGTGGTTCAGTAAAAATTAAAACGGATTATTGTCTTTTTGTTACCGTTTCTGTATCTATTTATAAATTGGACCTAGTTATGCAGAAAGCAGCCATGTGAGGAGAAGTACAAACTGAGATATAAGCATTTTAGTGTCGAGAGTACTCGAGAGTTGCACTTCAGTTATTTTTTGATGTTTTGTTTATTTTATATTTGAGAATTATAGAGAAAATTATTACGAATTTTTGTATCCTATCCAGTACTTTGTATCGTTTCTAATAATACAAATAATTGCGTTTTGAACGTGGCTGTTTTATACAAAATAGGCAATTTCAAAGAAATATCAAAAAGCATAAACCAGCCACATAGCGATGGCTGAGTTCTACACTAATTTAAGACAAAAAAATAGTATATAAAAACAGCCAAAAAAATATTATAGCCAGTAATTTACTACAAAATAATTAAAATTTTGTATTACTATTTCATTTCTAATTGTAAACGATATGAGTATATGTCAAATAACCTTTGTGATTTGTAAAAATACTTAAAAATAGCATGAAAAGTCTTCATTAAAAAAACTTGACCATACAAAAACAAAAAATTTTTTACCTCCTTACTATTTTAAGCTATTAAATTGTCATTTTGTCGAACTGGCCACTTAAATCTGAAATATACTCGTACTCATTGGTTGAAAATTTCAAATCAAAAATTAATTAATTCATTTAGCTGCTACATTTGATGTTGTTGTTGTTTTCTTCACCCATTCTGGGTAGGCAAAGGGAACTATGCCCATACAGCCAATTCTTCAGTAATATTTTTTTATTGATATGAAATTAAATGAGATGGTATGAAATGAAACCTAACCTAACTCATTAAAATGTATGGGTGGTTTATACATTTCAATGATTACAGGAGTTTTACGCGAGAACGTGGATCAGAGTCAAATAGGACGCCTTTCCTTGTTTCTCACTTTTATTTGATTTATCCTACTCACTGACACATTATTATAACAATGCCACCACTTTATCACAATAAATGCCGCTTAGGATAATTTCACAAAATTACGAAACAAAGTCCATCTTTCTCTTCTCGTTTCCCGCGCAAAACTCCTCCTGCTACATTTGAGTTTCAATAACAGTAAATTATTATTGTTTTCTTTGTTTATTATTTTTATTTTTGGTGTTTTTCATAGTTAAGATACAATAAAAGAAAGAAGAAAAAATTGGTCACAGCGTGATGTTATATAGCCTAAAGCCTTCCTCGATAAATGGTCTATCCAACACAAAAAGATTTTTGCAAATCGGACCAGTACTTCCTGAGATTAGCGCGTTCAAACAAACAAACAAACAAACTCTTCAGCTTTATAATATTAGTATAGATTGTGAACCTTGATATTCCCAATATTAATAAATAAATAAATACAAATTCTGCAACTCAAACACAGGATGAAATTTTAACCACCTTCCAAATTTTAATATAATATCAATCTAAAAGTCAAAAAAGAAATTTTCATCCCACCATCTCGGAAAGAGTATTTTTGCTCTTCGATATCTGAGTGCAAAAGCGGTTTTTATTCGCTACAGGATAAAGTAAATTTGAATTTAGAACATCGCGTGCACTAGGTATGTGATTTCAAAATATCATTCTAATTTTCTCAGGATTCTAATTTTTGAATCCTTTGCTTGCTCGGTCATCAAAGTTGAGCACGCGGTTAAAAAAGAACTTTCCACTCTTGTATAACAAATAACTTTTAATGACGTAGTTTTTCTTTTGGTATAGCCCAGTACAAAAATGTCAAGATAAAGCACTTAGAAAATGATCGCCAAAAATCAAAAATTTTTGATAAGGCCGCCTAGCAACACTTTTTATACGCGATCATTTATTCATAAGTTTTTGATTTTGAAAACTATATTGCGAAAAATATTTTCGGGAGAAAACTAGATTATTTACATTTTTTACTTCATAAATGGCTCTAAATACGATACTGCACGCCTATAAAAATTTTGAAGTGGTTAAAAATCCTGTATATTTAAATATAATAGTAGTATCAGTATGGTAGCTAATCAAGAAATAGCCGTAATCAATGGTTGCCATGATTATTATTTCTTACATCAAAACTCTTGTCTTTAAGCACATAAAGGGTAATAATGAAAAAAGCATTTCTAGATATTAAAATTTATTTAATTTTACATACAGATTGTAACACGATCTAGGCAATCAATAAAAGACTTTATTTACATTTTAATGCTTAATCGAATTATTTTAACAAAGCTATTAAACGCTGTCTCACTGCAAGTCGAGTACAAATATCCCCATTGCAGCGTGTAACAATCCACAAGAGAGTACCAGAACCATCGCTTTCGATAGTTGACCTAGAAAACTAATTACCGATAGTATCGATATTATCGAATCTATCAATACTATCGATAGTATTATGTAAGTAATAGTATCAATACTAGCGATAGTATTGTTCCGAAGCAACACTTTTCCTGATGTCTCCATAGGAAGTCGAATATATTTTTAAAACAAACACATATTTTAAGTATATTTATATTTAACTAATATTTATTTAGTTAATACGAAAGGGGTTATTCCCAGTTGCCCCCACCGGCAGGCGGCATCGCCCCTACTGGGGGCAACTAGGAATTTGTAAAGAATAATGTCCCAGTTGCCTCCGGTGCATGCCTCCATTCAAAGGCAACTGGGAATTTCATTTTTAAACGTCCCAGTCTACTTGATACGCCGTAAAGTATAACTAGATATTTTTTCCATAATACAGCAGGACCTCTTTAATCCGAACTCTGAAAATTTAGCCCCCGTTCGGATTGGTGGAGCGTTCGGATTATAGGAGTATAGATGATAAGGGTATTTTTTGTGAATAAAACTACATAATACAATATCTGTATTCATCTATAAACGTTACATATTTTATTCAACAAGTTACTGACGGGCGAGAGTGAGACAGCGCGGGGGGGTTGAAAAAGCGCGGGCTCGGGTCGGGGGTTCGGATTAAAGAGGTCCTGCTGTATGTTGCTAGAATTATTTCATTTTACACAAAAATACTATTACTTCTAGTTGTCCCCTTTACTATTCAGTATGTATGCAAAATAATGCCTAAAAATATTTAGTTTAAAAGTATTCTCGATTTAGATGCTACTGATGGTAACTTAAAACTATTACTAAATAAATGGTAGGTAAATAATAAAATCTTATATACTTAAAGCTAACTAAATACATAATATACCAATTGAACCATATAACCAGCAGAGATTCAATGTAACATCAAATAAATTACAAAACTTAAGATATGAATAATAATCAGAATATAAACAAATATATAACATTTACAGCTTTAATGCATATGAAAGTTTATTCTGTACTTTTATAAAAAAACCTAACTATTAAATTGTTGTCTGCCTGTTCAGCTTAATCTCTGAAACGTCTGAACCGATTTTGACGAGAATTTCACTAGCAGATAGCTAATATTATAAGGAGTTACAATTATGATATTTTTACTTCGGAATTCAATTTAATTATAAAGTGTGTCATGCCAAACTATTTCAATGAACCATTTTTCTTTTAAATTATTATTCATATAATTTAAAAGAAATATTTTTACTTAGCCGTTAAGATACCTATAATAGAAGCAACCATTGACAATAAAAAATAAAAATCTGATAATACCTATACTTCCTTATAAACATGTTACAATACTATAATAACATTACTAGCGCGATCGTCTTTTATCACGTTAGGCCAAAATTGGGGGGGGGGGGCTAGGTCTAGACGTTATGCACCACTCGGTGCGAATCGCCAGAGTTCTTTCTGAATGGGCCGTTTTACACCACTTACTGCGGTGCAAATGGTCCCATTAAGAAAAAGTACCTGTCCCCTAATTCGCGTAACCAAATCGTATCACAATCGTAATTGAACGATAGGTTTTTGACAGTTCTAGTATGAGCTAAATGTCAAAATCGTCCAATTTAATTACGATCGAACTGCGATTCGGTTACGCGAATTAGGCCCCTGGGCGTTTTGCACCGTGGTCCGAATCGCTCTTGGTGCGAAACAACTAAAGACACGGAGGCTTTTAAAAATATCACAAGGAAGGTGAGAGTGGGGATAGACGTAATGAGTAATGAGATATCATGTGTATTCATATGTTGAACGCGCGATTCCTAAAACAAACCAAAAGGCGGCGCGAGGCAAAGATTTCTGACAGGACAACCGCGCTAATATTCTGAAAATTTTATATATATATTTCGAACCATAAAAATACATGTGATTTTTAGGTGAATTTAGCTAGGATAGGGGGAGGGGGGGGGGACCTAAACCTTACTACATATCACCATATGGGGGAGTAGATTAAAAAGTTACTAAAAACAACGTGATATTGACGACCCCATAGGAGAAACTTACACATATCGAAAACTTTGAGAACAACTATTTGTTCTAGTTTTAAAACAGTTTTTAAGCAATCAAATTGCTAGCGGATATTGCAAAAAAATGGCTGACTTATGGGACCAGTGGTCGAGTGGTTTAGGTACCGGACCAAGGCTCGGGGTCCCGGGTTCGATCCCCAGGTTGGGCAACAAGAGTTTCGAATTATCCAACTACGCTCGGGTATGTGATCACCGACCCGCATCAAGCGTGGTGATTATTCCTGTACCCATCATTGCTGTGGTAACTTGAATTCAATGATGGAGGCCTTTACCTTGCAAGGGGAGGATTATAGACCGTTCCTTTTTTTGTATGGGACTGGACATTCCATATTCCAGGCGAATGCTATAACCATTAAGGTACTATCGCATAGTGTCGTCGAGACAGTCAAAAGGAGTTGTCCCAAATTGTATGGAGGCTAGGCCCAGAATCTGTACACATTGC
This sequence comes from Anania crocealis, assembly GCA_949315895.1. NCBI lineage: Eukaryota > Metazoa > Arthropoda > Insecta > Lepidoptera > Crambidae > Anania > Anania crocealis. The sequence goes on from OX438877.1 coordinate 1,160,955, forward strand.
CAAAAGTTAGGGCAATATACCTACAACACTTTGTTATTATCCAAAATCTTTAAAATGGCTTCGTTGATTGGCTCAAACAAAAATAAACCTATTAGAATAGCAATAATACACAACAAAAACTATCATGGCGGAAGATAACACTTTGATGACATCTGTCAGTTTTGACAAATTCATAATCGCTTATCTCGATTCGAACAAGTGATATTGTTTGCTTACTTGTGATTGTTGTACTAATAAGATATAATAATAGCTTTTCACGTGAGATTATGAGGAGTGGCAAAAACTTGAAAAGAACGGTTATGTCAAATATTGACAAAGGGAATCTGACAGCTACAGGCTGACATTTAGAGTTTATGGTTTATCTTTTTTTTTCGTCAAACGCCATCTTGTATGCCTGATTGAGAGCGATATTTATTAGATTGTATTTATTTTTGAGCCGCTAAATTTTACGTTATATACAGTTATTTGTATTTTTCTTAAAGTCAGTAGATTTTTCTTGATTTTTTAGAACACCGTACAATGTCTGGGCCTGTTACGGGACATCTCTTTTTCATTCAAAGAATTGTATTATCATCTGTTTTATTTGAAGTAGTTAATTCTATTCTCATGTACACTTTGTACACTGCCTTTTAGTATTAAATTTTGTCTATCATTTGCAGGGCCTTTGAAACGTTTCCTCAGAGCTGAATATTGTGAGTACACTTGCTTAGAGATTACTACCGTGTACTCTGCCGCCTAACCACTTTCTAACGAGAATAGTTTGCAGTACAACACAAACGGACGTCACATCAAACAAGAGGCGACGCGAGCTGCAAGCGATTCTGATCTTACGGTGCTCAGGCACCAAAGACCTCGATAGTTCCATTTATGAGTTTCCGATATTTCGGCACTGTTGCAAGCGCCATGATCGCGGAAGAACTTCTAGAAATTTATCGAAAACATTGTTAGAAATCTCTAAACCACTAACTCATGTAAAAGAGACCCAAGTTTAAACCAGTTTAAATTAAGGCTTAGACAAAGTAAGGTCACCCAAATGACCATAACACTAATCTGTACATCAATTGCAACACCAATATTTTAAAATACTGAAAAGACTATTGCAGAATTTTAGTAAAAAAACAGCTAGAATCCTAAGGAAGACATAGACTACTTATAAAACCCGTTAAAATTACAGACATCAGCACGTCAACCTACCACAATACGTCAAATTTTCTCAATTGATATTGATCTCTACTTGTTGGACTTAAAGTGGAAAATCAATTCAATGCCCTTTAACTTTTTGGGTAGGTTGACCTGCCGTTGACTATACAACAAACCATATTCCGTCGGTTAATTCTGCAGAACCTCGTCAACGGGCAACTTCAAGGCTTGTATTTTTTTCTCGCTGACAATTGTTATATCGTCCTGTATTTCGCTGTGACACCTCCTCATATGGTTACGAAGCAATGTCTTCCTAACTGATGTATACTCGCACTGATCCACGGGACACTTGAAGGGTTTCTCTCCAGTGTGAGTAGTCTCGTGGCACAGCAAACTCTCTTTCCTGGTCGCTTGGAAATCACAGTACTGACATTTCAACCCATCGCCCAGATGAACTATAGTGAAATGCTTCTGCATATCATATTTATTCCTGCATTTGAACTCGCAGCTCGGACACTCGTGGTCGTAATGCGATTTCTGATGCATTGAAAACTCGCAGCGGTATTGTGTTGAGAATTGACATCGGCTGCACCGGATTGTAACATTCGATTGGCTTCTCTTATTGTGTAATGCGATTTGGTCTTTAGTTTTGGTCGAGAAATCACAGTTGATGCATTTGTACGGTCGATTTTGTGGACCAGTGTGGCGTCTTTGGAAGTGGCGTTGGACTGACGCTTTGTAACGAGCAGCGTACGTGCACATATGACATTGAAAAGGCTTCTCTTTATCGTCAGATTCCAAAACCGATATGTTGTTCCAATCCAAGCACTCCGGATCTAGTGTGTACTCTTGCATCTTTTCATTTGGATCCGTCTCGTCCAGCTTCACTTGTGACCCCATTTCATCTTGGGGTACATTCAAATGATCATGTACCACCCTCGGTTTATACAGGTCTTTGAAATGCGTTCTTCTGTGTATCTTATTCTGACACATGAAGTATGTTTCGAAGCCACAAAAGACGCATCTCAACAATTGTTCTTGCTTGCTCCTCGTCTTGTGTATTGTCAATCGCCAATTGACTTTAGTTGAGAAATCACAGTAGTCACATCTATTAGCTTTCTCCGATATAATGTTGTGTATCTTAGCCAAATGTCTCGTTATATGTCCGTCAAAACGCGTCACGAATGGGCATTTATCGCATTTGTAAACCATATCTCTCGTATCTTTATTGTGAGTTTTCTTGTGCTTAGCATAGTGCTGTCGGTATGAAGTGGCGTAATCGCATTCCGTACACTTATACTGCTTTTCATCTTTATGCTTCAGCCTGTGATTGTTCAAGTTCCATTTGTACGACGTTGCATAGTCGCATACTTCGCATTTGTACTTTGCAGTCTTCGCAGTGACGTTCTCTTCTGTGTTGTGCTTCATAACCATATGTCTGTTGAGAGATGTCGGATATTTTGTGGTGTAAGCACACGATGTGCAAGAGAACGCTTTGGCACCGTCGTGAGAGAGAATGTGGAACTTCAGACAGTTTTTATACGCTGTGGAGTAGTCGCACTTGTCACATTTGAATTTCGACGAGGTCTTTCGTTTGCTCCTTTTCGGCCTTTCGTATGGTATGCTAGAAAAGAAGAACAGATATGTTGTAGTAATTGAAATTGTAATAATTACGTTTTAGATTTGGTATGAGGTAATAGATATTGTGAATATGAAATAGTTAAAAACTTTCAATGGGTTAGGTTAGTACAAATCTTTTTAATTTAATTATGGTATTAACACATTTTCACAACACTAACTCTATTTATTAGAGAGTATAGATTTACCCCGCAAATTTACTTAATGCCATATATTTTTCCATTTTTCATTAGACGGCTCAAGCTTTCACAGCGAGCAATGGAACCAGTAATGCTTGCTACCTATTCCCCTGCGCGATAGATTCAGAAATGAGGAAATATGTAGAAGATCTAAGATAACTGACATCGCTCGAAGAATTGCGGAGCTGAAGTGGCAGTGGGCAGGACACATAGTACAAAGAACCAATGGTTGTTTGGGCGGAAAGGCACTGGATGCGGGTGGAGCGGGACTGATTGTTGTAGAGACCCTAAGGGGAGGCCTATGTCCAGGAATGGGCGTTGATTGTCTAAGATAATAATGATGATGAGTATAGTAATCCTTTTTCATTGAGTTTCAACATACGACTTGAGTTTCTATACAGGGAGTTCAGCAAAAGACTATAGTATTTTTTATTTATTTGTTTATTTACACTTTATTACACTATAACAAAAATAATACAATAGGCGGCCTTAATGCCAAAAGCAAATGCAAATGATACAGGTGGTGCAAAAAGAGAAAAAAAACTATTATTAAAGCTAATTATTCCCTCGATCGTGAGTAGACACAATACAATAGTATATTCCAGACACAATTGAAATCAATTGTTATCGTGGCACCGAGTGCCTCCTGGGGGTTAAGGGATTAAAACTACTATTAATAAACTTATATAAATTAAATAAATATATAAACATACATAAATTTAATACATAATAGGATTGCACATTTTTCATTCGGGTGCCACGATAACAATTGATTTCAATTGTGTCTAGAATAACTCACGATCGAGGGATTAATGTAGAAAAAAAGTGTTTTTAAATTTTTTCAGGTCAGGGTGTTTGTGGTACCCTCGTTGTTTCTGATTTCCGCAATACGAGTGCTTTAGATAGTTACTCAATTCGGGATCAGAACAATGTGTGTGATATTGTCACACCTTAAGCACCCAGGAAGGAGTACAACCAATTATACATTTGTGCCGATGTTATAGTCCTTAAAATATAGCTTGATTAGAATGACAGCTCTCACTGAAAGAGACGACATAACTTTGTAGCAGCGTCACAAAAGTGAAACACATTTGCACACGAAAAAATATTGTTAATGTTCAAAATATTTTTTTATACTTTGCTGTATTTATTAATCAATTTAATCATATAAATTAAAGTTAAAAACATTAAAATAATCCAGTCTCAAAAATTACACCTGACTTTAAAAGACGTCTTTACAAGGTTACATCATTTTTCATAATTGCTAGTGATGACGTAAAATCGACAAATCGAAATCAACAGATTAACAATATTTCAAAATCGTAATAATGTAACATAAATGTTACAAATTATTTAATGAGCATTGGTTGATGCTAAGAACATCAAATTGCAATTATTAATAGTTAACGAAATTCTTTTAAATTTATTAGATTAAACAAATAAACGATAAAAATTTCATTTCGTGATCTTTCCAATTATTCTGATAATGATCACGATACTGATCATTATCAGAACAATTACTTACTGTTAAATATTAATATATCTGAGTTTCGTTTTATTTTATCCACCATAACCGGTTTCTTTGTTTGATGAGTCAGTCCCATCACTAGTCACCTCAGTTTGACAGGTGTCATTCTAATCATGCTATATTTTAAGGACTATAGAAGCCAAAAGTGTATACTTACATGTCGGGTTCTACTTCTAGCACGTTGCTTATGTCTGGTTCAACTTCAAATACATTGCTTCCTTCTTCTTCAACCTCATTGACTTCTACCTTCACCCATACACTAGCAAACATATTAACCATCTCTTGATCGATAGGTTGATTACTTGGAGAAACAACACTTATTTCTGGATTTGAATCAACTGATTCTCGCTTATCGTGGCTCTCTTGCGAGCCAGATTCTTGGGCTGGCTCTTGCGATGAACTTGGAAGTTGATCCATATTTGTAAATCACTGGAAATCAGAGAGACAAAAAATTTAAGTCATACAAAAATTTATAACCCCAAATTAATTAAATTTAAAATCTTGTGTGTAGCTTTTCAGGCTTAAAAAAACATAGCGTGACGGTGCTTCGAAATGTCTTAAAATCAATGCAATCACAGCAATGATTTAACGCTTCATATTTTTAACGAAACAAAAAAACAACTTTGCCAAGTTGCATTGTTTACAAAGAATACAAACATTTTAGAGAAACTTTGCACTTTGAATTTATCAAGCCAGATAAAAACTCTTACCTAATTCAAAGATTACGAAGATTATCTGACGCCTTTGTATACTTTTTCAATAATTAAAACTCCTAAAAAAATCAATCCATTCCATCTTCAATCATTTTATAGACATTCGTTCTAAAATCACGAAAGTGCACGAAAGCACAAAAGGTATTTCTAGGACCTACTATTGCATATTTGTTTTTTTTGCTTTTAATTACCAATTCTATTCGATAACTCTTTTCTGTAAGTTTGGCCTCATTTTTTTTGTAGTATTTTTTCATTTGGCTTTAACTAGCAACAGTAAAATTAATTGCACATGTAAGATGATGTATTTTATTTATCTAGTATTTGAACGCCATTTTCAGGACAGGACGACCTTTGATGGAAAGAAAGTGGCGCCACCTTTATTATTTAACGTGTTACCATTAGTGTTTACAGTTATCGATAGATGTCTCTGTACAACAGATGACAGACGTCATACACTTATGTTGTTGTTGTTTTCTTTACCTATTCTGGGTAGGCAAAGAGAACTATGCCCAAACAGCCAAGTCTTCAGTATATTTTTTTTATTAATATGAAATGAAAATGAAATTTAATGAGATGAAATGAAATGAAACCTAACCTAAGCGCCTTTCCTTGTTTCTCACTTTCATTTGATTTATCCTACTCACTGACACATTATTATAACAATGCCACCACTTTATCACAATAAATGCCGCTTATGATAATTTCACAAAATTTCGAAACAAAATCCATCTTTCTCTTCTCGTTTCCCGCACAAACCGACCCGTCATAAACTTAGTTTACGGAAACTAGTGATTCCAAGATAGTTAATAATATTTCGCTTCACCGCGGGCAATCATTCAATAGGCATCTAATTGGCAATTTTTAGAAAATAGAAAATGTACGCACAAAAGCCCTTCTGTAAGTAGTAGTCCTAGTGTGGAGCATTTGTAAATCATTTTTGGATATACAAATAACAAAACGATTTACGGGTTAAATTCTTGTTAATATTTTCTATTTCATAATACTGATTCTATTTTCATCATAGTCTATTGTTGACATTTGACTTAATTTGTCAGTTTCAGGCTTAGAGCATTGTTTCAGGTTACGATAAATCACTGAACAAGCGATCATTAGATAAATCATCACAAAAAAACATTCATTGCTGGCATTCATCAACAGTATGATTATAATTATTGCCGTAAGTATTGTGGTGGAACATTTTGTTCTTGAACCTAGGCAGAAGAAGTAATTACAAGTAATACGTTCATGATGAGTTTTTTTTTTGTTTGAACTTTAAGTTTTGTGTAGTAATTTTATTTTGATACAGCAACATTCATCTTCCTTGTAATTTTGTCAGCTGTCAGGCTCAGCCAACACTTCAGCAATTAATCAATCAGTCGAGAGTTTTTAGCGGGAGTTCGTGATATACGTTTGGAGTCCGTTTATTTTATCGAATTTTTATTGTTTATAGTGATTTTTGGGTCGTAAAAGTGGTGTTATTTTGCGAAACAAAGTGTCGTGCTAGTGAACAATATACAGTTTGGTGAAATAACATGGTGTATGGGTCGTAACCAAGTAAAATGGACCGTGAATTTTGCGCGAGAACGCGAACAATTCACCTCTTTCTTAGGGACTTCTCTTCATTCCTTCAATCTTTCGACTGTCTCCAAAAACTCCATCGAAGCATTAAAACGTCTAACATCAACGTTTTAATGCAGAAATAAAGACAATATTACTAAAGAATTGGCTGTATGGCAAGTATCCGAGGCCTATAAACTTATTAAAGGAAAAAAAAAATCAATCAGTCAAAATCAGATCAGATGGAAGTTTTGCGCGGGAAACGAAAAGAGAAAGATGGACTTTGTTTCGTAATTTTGTGAAATTATCCTAAGCGGCATTTATTGTGATAAAGTGGTGGCATTGTTTTAATAATGTGTCAGTGAGTAGGATAAATCAAATAAAAGTGAGAAACAAGGAAAGGCGCTCCTATTTGACTCTGATCCACGTTCTCGCGTAAAACTCCTGTAATCATTGAAATGTATAAACCACCCATACATTTCAATAACTTAGGTTTAGTTTCATTTCATTTCATCTCATTAAATTTCATTTTCATTTCATAATTATCAATAAAAAATCTACTAAAGACTTGGCTGTATGGGCATAGTTCCCTTTGCCTACCCAGAATGGGTGAAGAAACAACAACTCAACAACAAAATCAGTTGTTTATTTTATTACAACAGGTAATTTTGTAAACGAAAACCTAAAAAAAATAACTTAAAATGTATACAGAAGTGGACGTTTTCGTTGGAAATTACACATTGATTGATCCTGAAATATATCAGCTGTGGATAGACGGCTGTTCATGTAAGTATTTACGTGTTATACTAATCTTATCTTTGATATTAAATAACTATCCTTAAAATCTTGAATACTATTTTGGGCTTTGCCTGAATGTAATGAATGCCAAAATTATGTGTAGTTCTATAGTTAGTTGTTAATGTTTTATTAGTTATTATTAGTCTGAGATGGATACAGATTGTTTGCACAATTTTAAATTAGAGAATACTAGCGAGATGTCCGTGTGCGATGTAGTTATTTTTATGTTTAGTTGTTGGTTATGGTACTCACGTCAAGGTATATTTTACGTTACTATATATTGTATTGAAATATTTACTGTGAAATATTTGTAAAAATATTTCTCCCGGACGTTGGAAATACATAACCAAAAACATTTATAAAACTCTTCTGACTCTACTTAAAAAGCCTTATTTAAATTCTTATACACAAACAATGTTTGGATAACAAAAATTTTGTTAAAAATATTATTTTATAGTTTTTAGATTTGCATGTCATTAACAGTTTTCATTCTGGCATTCTTTCATATTGTACATTAGTACAAGCAGACGCTTTTAGCAGTTACCACATATTCTACTTTATAAACAACTAAATGAAGAGTTTACTGTGATTCAATAAATAGTAGAGGTATTTTGCTAAAATGATACTGTTCTAGTTTTTTGAGAATTGATTTTATTTAGAAATAATAAAATTTATTTATATAAAATGTAGCTAGCCTGCTGGGCACCTTTCCACAAGATAGTGATCTTAAACAGATATTCTATTTATAGGTTTATATTGTTGATAATGATATAATCTGTTTAATTATAATATAATATATAAGCCTATACTTCTTACATATTATGTAAGTAGTATATTGTTATGTAAATATTTATATTTTTATTATTATTACTTGATTCCTTGTAAAAAAAATATTTATTTATTATTATAAATAGACATCGGATTATATGCATATGCATTTTTGCATATGCAAATGCATAAAACTCCTTAATTACAGTGTTAGTGCATATTTTAGCCTTTTTTCTCAATCGTGCATATTTCGTTCTGGAAAAAACCTAAAATCCTGGAAAAAAACAATTATTCAACTGTTGCACGTTTCATTAATGATTCCATAAAATCGTTGTTATTATTATTATTTATTTATTAAATAATAATGTTGAGAATTAGATTTTACAGGCATTTAGACGCACAAAGCCGACTAGAAGGCTTGACTGTTTCCGGATTCCTCTACTGATAAAAAAAATCTGCATAATTATTTCGGATGCATAGTAAAAGCGGGCCAATCACTGCAAACTTTTTATCCAAATTTACTGCACATACCCTGCTTAGCTCACGGGTAGCATCGCCTTGCAGAAGAGATAAGGCAAAACTATGGGAACTTTAACAAAAATATTCCACTAAAAAAAGTGTTTTGGATAGCACCGTTGCGTGTGAAAGAGCAATTGCCAAATCAAGCATTGCCGCCAGAACCTAATAATGCGGTTTTATTCTTTACAAATTGTAACTGGGTGGCAAATGTTACAATTTTAAGCTCGAAAATGATTTGGAAAAATTTTTTGTACACTTTGATTCAAATAATAAAGGTTTTTTGATTTTGTATTGTGCATATTTTAGGCATATTAATAGTTTTTAGTGCATATTTTGGCCCTTTTTAGTGCATATTTGCATGCATTTGTTATCGTGGCACCCAGGTGCCTCGTGGGGTTCAAAGAATTAAATCAAGTATGGCAAATACAGCTATTACTACTAGAGCTAGTAGTCACTTTAAGTGGATCTTAATTGTTATGACCACGTTCAGTATACCTTCTATAATCTACATGTAATCTATAAACCTTTATTGCTGATAAAGTAAGGGTGCTTACATATAGAAACAGGTTTCCGGTACAGATAAATCTGTGCGGGTTTGTACTGATCGGTGCAGGTATAATATTTCCATGCTCACTTATAAAGAAACATGTTTAAACTTCAAGTCTAAGGGTTCAAGCATTAGCCGGTGTAAGGTCCATTATTGTCAAATAGGACAGATTTCCCTACCTGTTTCTTTATGCAAGTTAAGCTTGCACCTATCGGTACCGACTAGCAGAGATTTGTCAGTACCGGAAACCTGTATCTTTATGTAAGCACCCTAAGTACACAGCATTTATATGCGTGTGTTTGTGACACAACTACTCTACCTCCTTCCACTCCTTTCTACTAAAGGCAACTCTTTCCCATAATGGACCTGCAGTTCTCCTGATTTCATCAGACCAGCGTTTTTTTTTGTCATCCTCAGTATACCTTAACCAAACGCAAATAAATATTTCATTTCATTTCATAATGTTTAAGTATCTCAATTGGTTAAAGCTGTCCACCTACTCTGAGTTTTGTCAAAAGAAGGATAATCAATTAAGTTTTCTCATTATGGTGGGAAAAAATAAAAACAACTTACCGAAAATAAAACACTTTATTTATTGTTATTGATTTTTTTATGCCATTACATTTCTTATACTTAAGGTGGGGTGGGTATTATGACAAAAACTTAATTACGCGACGAGTCGCTCGATTTGCCGCCTCCCTGGACGTGCCGCCCATGTGCGATGCGGGCCTGCTGCCCAGTTAGTGTAATGTTGTGCGTTCAAGTCCCATCAAAGACAGTTGAAAATTTTTATTATTTAAGGAATTGTATTTTTAATTACAGCAACTGCAGCAATTAACTGGCTTTAAACAGTCTCTAAAATTTCGCTTTATAAAACAAGTAAGGATAATGTAATGTGAAAACTTATTACCGTTCTAGCCAGCGAAGCGGTATCGACACTACACCAGCGAGCCATCTCTAAACAGACCGGAGCTTCCGTTGAACTGATAGCTAGTGATGTGCTGGACCATTACCGGTAATGAATATTCAGAATTATTATATTATAGTGACCGTCAATGCTATGGTCAAGTCAAAATTTATTAATACTCAACTAAATCAGCGTACACCACATCTGCTTATAGTCTAGAGACTGATCGCAAGATAGCACTAAGAAAAAAAAAAACTAATTGTTGCCTGCGCCTGCGAATCAGTTTGTGTGGAATTTTAGAAATGAAAGTGTCCCACGGGAACCATCCATGTCTTAGTAGTAGTAGTAATGTCTATTGATTAATTATGTAATTTTCTGTATATGTATAAGCAAATGGATGCGGACTGCTAACAAGCTTAACGCGCGTTTTTAACAGGATATTAGCTCGTAATGTAGTTTTTTAAACTGAAGAAGTTTCCTTTATAGTTTTAATTTAGTTTTCAATGTTAAACTAGTTTCTGTCTTTTTAGTGCATCGCATTATGTTGACATTTCGCAGTCAGGTTTTTTGATTTCTTTCATTCTTTTCTTTATTTGTGTATGTATTCTCACCATTCTTAGGCCTACCTGTAGACTTAGTATGGCCTAGACCTGAAAAAATATATGGAGCCTGTGAAATAATTTAAAATTGTATGATTAAAAACAAAAAGTTGCCTATAAATTATTTGTTATTAAAATATTAAGTTCCAAATATCATTCAGATCCGTTAAATTAAAACTATGTATTTAAATTATCCCATGGAAACCGTTTCTTTTCCTGATATAAAAAGTATCCTATACAGGGTGTAAAAAAAGGCTTAACGAAGCAGAATACCACGTATTCTACACATTTGTACGATCATTTTTTTCCAAGACACCATACCTGGGAAATGAATCGTTACTGAGATATTGAGGGTCAAACTGAAATTTTTTCATACAAGATCTTTGCATAAAAATCTTCTGTTTGTTGTTACTAAACTTTTTACTTTAGAAACCAGTTGAAAATTTTGAGAACTCTTTCATAAAAAACGCTTTAAAGAGAGCAACCCGCAATGAATTACGCGCACGCACATCTAATTGTATGAAGCTAGGTCCCAATCCTCGTCTGTAGCGCTTCGTGCGCGCTATACATTGCGGGCAATAAATACTTGATTTATTTTAATGCCTAAAAATAAAAGTCGTTTGCCAGCGATTATATTTTGTTGCATACGATTTGGTTTGATGAACCGAATGCGAGGTTTAAGGCTTTTGTTACACCCTGTATGTTTATCCGATGAACTAGCACCATGCCAAATTTCATTTAGATCTGTTGAGTAGTTTTTGCGTGAAACAGGAACAAAAATCCATACATCTAGATGTGCATACGTCCATACTCACAAACTTTTACGTTTATAATAGTAGGAAGTAGGATTTAAAATATAAATATTTTCATTCAAAATGTTACCTAAGTGATTAAGTTTAGTACGTTATTTAAATACTTTGTTTCAGCACCTTTGCATTACTGGAGCGACTGCTCACAGTTCCATCCAAGCTGTCCGAACAGATGATATTTCAGTTGGACGAGATGACGAAACAGATGCTCATTGAGAAGTAAGTGAAAACTGGTCAGGTGTGAGTTATCAATCAATCAATCATTTATTTGCTCTAAATAGGGTGATTTTCATTGTATTGTCTTTCCTGTTGTATGATTATTATCCTTCAAAGATAGTCTTTACGTGATTTCCATTAACCAGATAAACTGTTTTGCATAAAATTTAACACTAAAATGGTATGCAATGCACTATTCGTTATTTAAAGGTAAGTAAGTATTGGCCTATAATCATCTCACTGCAGGGAAAGGCCTCCATCATTGAATTCAAGTTACCACAGCAATGATGGGTACTGGCATAATCACCACACTTGCCGAATGCGGGGCGGTGATCACAAACCCGAGCAATGTTCGAAAATTCGAAATGTTTTGTTACCCGACCCTGGGACCGAAGCGGGGACCCCGAGATCTTACTCCGGTATTTAAACCACCAGGCCAACGGGGCTTTTAAAGATAAAATAGCAATTCACCTTCCCGACGAGTTTCGTTCCGATTGCACTAGAGTCTGCCTGCGACCATGATTCGTTAACTCCTACAGGATCATAAAACCGACGGCGGTCGCGATAACAAAATATGATTTTAATTGTGTCTGGAATAACATACAATCGAGGGGTATACCATCATGTTATGATTTTAAGAGATTCGAACCCGTTTGGTCTAGTGGTTTAACTACCGGGCCAAGATCTCCGGGACCCAGGTTCGATCCCCGGGTCGGGCAACAAAAAGTTTCGAATTTCCGAACGTTGCTCGGGTTTGTGATTACCAACCCGCATTTGGCAAGCGTGGTGATTATGCCAGTACCTATCATTGCTGTGATAACTTGAATTCAATGATTTCATTTGCTCTGCAGTGGGATAATTATAGGCCGTTACTGACATGATACCTTTGCAGATACTATGACCTGGATGATGCAGTTATAAGAGAACTACTCGGTAGGAAACTGTCGTCGAGGCACCGCAAAGATTTAGACGAGGTCAGTGTGGGATAACTAACTTCTAAATACCTTACTAACTTGTTTTGCAAACACTACTTCCAACCTGTTCCTTTTTTCGATTTACATATTAAATTGTAAATAAGAAAGAAAGAAAGAAAATTAATTTATTTGGCATCAATAAACAATTAATACCTTACTAACTAGTTTTGCAAGCACAACTTCCAACCTCCTCCCTTTTTTGATATGCCTGAGACATAATTTTTCAAGTTTATGTACTGATATTATAATGGAGACTACCGTTTATTTGCTCACCAGTTGGCGCCACTGTAGACTGAGGTCCGGAGGTATAGATGTCGAAGGCGAACGGCGCCGAAACAAAGTGTTAAATCTTGAATCTAATTAAGGTTTATTATTTATAAATAACTATCTTGATATCAACAAACTAACTTCTGAAATAGTTTTTCTTTGAGGCCGCCTATTTTTGCGCTTTTTCTTAATTACGCTTTCAAAGCGTTCACATTAATCACCCAATAATCCATATTTGCGATAATTTTACGAAGGACATCACTTTCCAGCAGGTAAATTAAAGAAATTATAATTTATGTAACGAAGCCCGCTAAAACCAGTGAAAAGTGAATGATAATGGACCTCGCGCGACACAAGCGCCTCTAGTGGCAAATTCACTAGCGATAGCCCCCATTGCAATTGAATAGCTAAAATATCATATAAATCTCCTGATTATTTACTTTCCACCCTCTCTTTAACTTCACTTGTTTCCCCCCGCCTTAGTTTTTCATATTACTATTAATAAAGCATTTTATCAGTAGCTTCTTTGACGTAGGTGTCAGAAAGGTCGGGGGCGCCGCTTCGATGCTGCCGAAGACAGTTCGACAACGTCCGTCGCGTGTTCAAGGCGGTCGAAGAAATGCCAGGGAACGTGGTGGCCAACATTCGCACCACTTTCTTGCTGTCAGAACCGCTGGCGAAGTGAGTAGTGAGCTTCTTCTTCTTATCGTGTCGATGGCGAACTATATATTTTTATGCGACCAATATTCCGCCACTCGGACAGCATTGTGAGCTGTGTTAGGTTAAAATGTCTGTGTAATCCTATTAATCCATATAACGGGTGTAAAAAAATCAAACGCAGATCCGAAAACCACTTATTGTCCCCATCACTAGGATCATTTTTTTCTTCAGGACCATACCTGGGAAACAGCTGGTTCTGAAAATATTGAGGGTCAAAGTCACAATTTTGTTTTCCATTTTATTACAAAAACTTTTCTTCTTACAAACATAGTGATTTTTTCTTATTATTTTGTTCATAATAAGGCTTTTTTAATTACAATATGCAATGTACGGCTCAGCGCGGACGAATTTTGAACTTAGCAGCCATCTCCAGCGCAGCGGTCCACGCTCCGGCTGCTATACATTGCGTGCTATGTATTTTAATATTTATTGAGCCTCAAAAATAAAAATCATTTTCCAGCTATAATATTTTGTTACATGACTTGATTTGCTTTACAGATTGCGTAGCTTCAGGATCTGCTTTTAGTTTTTTTTCTTTTTGCGCATAAAATTACATAAAAGTTGTTACATTAAAACAGTTTACAATGTCACGTGAGCTTATCTCTTTAAGAGATCTTTTCCAGCGAACCTAACTACTTAATACTTCCATACTTAATATTATAAATGGGAAAGTGTCTGTGTCTGGTTTGTTTGTCCGTCTGTCTTTCAACGGCAAAACGGAGCGACGATTTGACGTGATTTTTCAAGTGGAGATAGCTAAAGGGATGGAGAGTGGCTAGGCTACTTTTTGTCTCTTTCTAACCCTCCACTTCACTGAAATGAGGGGTGGAAGTTTGTTCGGAGCATTCCGCAAATTTCAAGGTAGAAAGCTAAAAATTGGTGTTCGGACTATTTGTGACTAACAAAAGAATCGTGCATCATTTTTCTTTAAATCCGCCCCATCCCCTTAAAAGAGGGGGTGAGTATTTATTGTTACCCCGAATTTAACGCGAGCGAAGCCGCGGGCAAAAGCTAGTATCATTATAAACGCGAAAGTTTGTAAGAGTGTATGGATGATTGTTACCTACTCTTTCACGCTAAAACTACTCGACGGATCTGAATGAAATTTGGCACGGTGTTAGTTTATTGGCTGGAACAACATATAGGCTACTTTTTGTCCCGGGAAAAGGTACGGATCCCGTGGGATTATTTTAATACACAGTTTTAATTCAAAATCCGCGCATGCGAAGTTGCGGGCAACAGCTAGTGTGTAATAATTAACGGTAGTGGTTTAAGTTACGATGTAAGATCATGGGTCCTGCGTTCGATCCCCAGTTCGGACGTAGAGTTGCAGAACTATCGATTGTTTGGCTATCGATAGTTGACCTCGAAAACTAGTTTCAATATCGATAGGCTATCGATAATATTATAATGTATGCCCCTTAGGCAAAACACCATTATGTTTTACAGAAAGTACGGAGCAGTGGTATTCATAGCGTGTATGAGATTCGAAACGGCAAAAAGGAAGCTTCAGTATCTGACATTTAATGACTACTACCACTGCGCACAGGTAAGCTTATTTTGTTTATTTTTTTCATTCTACGAGAAAGTTTTTATGTATCTACATACATAAATGTTATGGCCTTAAGGGGACTACTAGAGCTAAGTGATGCCCCCAATTGATTTAATTTTATTACTTCTAAACAAAATCAATTCTCAAAAAACTAGAACAGTATCATTTTAGCAAATTACCTCTAGTATTTATTGAACCACTGGTGAGTCTATTTTTAATTATTTTAGTCATATTTTATTCTATGATGAGTACTTATTATAAGATATATTGTGCCTTGTTTTAGACCACATAATGTATTTGGTTAGATAAGTTACCGACATAGCCCACCGGATTAGCAAGCTTAAGTGGCAGTGGGCTGGCCATATTAGCCGCAGAACCGACAACCGCTGGGGTAAACGAGTTGTTGAGTGGAGACCGCGTCTCGGCATACGTAGTGTAGGATGCCCTCAGGCGGTGGAGTGATGGTTTGCGCAAGGTGGCTGGCAGGAGCTGGATGCAAGAAGCCGAGGATCTTTTTTTATAAATAATGGGCTTGCTCTTGACAACATATTTAACTCTACGGTTAAGAAGAATCCTAAGATGGAGCGAGCTTACCCAGAGGCACTGGTTCTCCCACACACCAGCGGAAAACAGAACAACTGCTTGGCGCTGGACTCCGGCAGGAGGGTGGTACCATCCAGGTGGCCTCTTACGAAGCCTACCACCGCAGAGGGATCTGTTAGCCGTAATCATTGGTTAGAAATCCAAAGATGCCGTTGCCCAGGGTGGACCACTATAGTAAAATATAGCTTGATTAGAATATGACAGAATATGACAGTTCTCACTGAAACAGACGACGTAACTTTGTACTAGCGTCACACAAGTGAAACACATTTGCACACGAAAAAATATTTGTAACTGGCATGTTATCAATATTTTGCCATGCTTTGCTGTGCATATTAATAAATTTAATTATATAAAATTGATATTTAAAGTTAAAAACATTAAAATAATCTAGTCACAAAAATTACACTTAACTTTAAAAGACGTCTTTACAAGGTTACGTCATTTTTCATAATCGCTAGTGATGACGTAAAATCGACAAATCGAAATCGACAGATTAACAATAGTTCAAAATCGAAGTAATGTAATATAAATGTTACAAATGATTTAATGAGAATTGGTTGATGCTAAGAACATCAAATTGCAATTATTAATAGTTTACGAAAAATTTTCAAATTTATTAGATTCTGCATGCGATAAAAATTTTCTAATTGATGTTCATGATTGTTTCAATTATTCTGATAATGATCACGATACTGACTTACTTTTAAATCATAATATATCTGATTTTCGTTTTATTTTATTCGCCATAACAGTTTTTTTTCGTTTGATCAGTCGAGTCAGTCCCATCACTAGTCACCTCAGTATGACAGGTGTCATTCTAATCAAGCTATATTTTATGGACTATAGGAGGTAGATCCCACCCGACCTGAGTGGCGTGCAACTGGAGAGGCCTATGTCCAGCAGTCCACTGCGATAGGCTGATAATGAATGTATTTGTTTTAGGCAATAATGGGTAGCTGGACGTACAGCTGCACCGGACCCGAGTATTACGACACGGAAATGGACAGGGAGTTCCTTCTGGAGCTACGGGAATTGAGGATATTGCTGGATAAAGAGAAAGAACATAAACAGTTAGTATTTCTGTGCGTCCTGTGAAAAGTGATATAAGTCAACTTATATCGAATTTGATATTACTGTTGCACCTTCATCAGAAAAAAATACCCTATTTTTCTGTCTAGTTAACATTTTGATACGTCTATTAGTTTCCGTGATCGTATGGTACATATAAGACGAAATGTCGTGTTTTGATAAATATTTTTGTGTAAATAAATACATGTTGACATGTCTCGTTCGCAATATTCAAGTTATGAAATAAATATTTGTGTGTAGAGATGTATCTCAAGTCATATCATTATTCACATATATTTATTACCTTCTATTAAAGTGTCATCTGATACATGTTTAGTTATATTAATTGACACAAAGGAAATTCGTACACTACACCGGTACAACTAAAGTTGTATTATTGCTCACAAACATAGGAAACTAATATTTTTTGTGTTAAGTGATTCAAGTAGAGTTCTATCAGTAATCACGAGAAAATCAGAACTGTTTTGATCCAAAATATGTGCAAAGTGATACATCTTCTAAGCGCGGGTATTGCGCGGGGCGCCGGGGACGTTACTGCGGGGGTGCCGCCGTTCACGCGGGGTCAGTGCCGCACACACGACTGGACGAGGTGCCCGCGCACACTGTCACAGCATTCGAACATGGCGCACAACGTAAGTATTAGATGTATCATTTTACACAAAATTTTTATATTTTTTCGTGTTTTCATAATAACAAGGATTAATATCAATTGACACAAAATAATTTCTCCAGTTACATCAAAAGACACAAAATCTATTTATTATTGTGATTCTTATAACTAAAAAGTAATGAATACTTGTTTATGATATTGTTATAAATTTTATTTGTTATTTTTGTTTTATGATTGTCTTCCTATATTGTTAAATAGTCTACATTATAAAATATCATTTTTGCAGCGTCGTTATTGTCGTGCAAAACGCATGTAGATATGTTAAATGAAAATAGTGAGAATGAAAATGTTGATGTTTTCGTGGATGAAGACATTTCTCCTTCTTCCTGTCAAAAAGCAAAAGCATTTCTGGTCGAGGAGCAATCCAAATAGCTTCATGTGTTTACGATTTTTTTGAAATATCGTGTTTCTAATCAATGGCCCAACGTTGCAAAAATTATTTTGTACTCCAACACTTGCGCTGGACAAAATTAAAACTTGGCGACTATGATGCTCCTAGCTGCTCACGATCTGTCGAGTGATTACTTGCTCAGTGATCTCTCGTACTATATCATTTCCATAGAGCTCAAATTTTTGACTCCTGGTCATACAAGGATGGCAGTAGATAGTGACCATTCACTAATAGAAAGAGCTAAAAAAGAAACAACTATGAATATACTTTATTTGATATTTTAGCAATTAAATTGCAATTATTATATCTGTATATAAACTTGAAAAATTTTTGTCTCAGGCGGGACTCGAACCCGCATCTCCTCGCATGCCGGGCGGGCGCTATACCATTAATCTTAATGGTAATGGGTTGGAGTCCCGCCTGAGACAAAAAATTTTCAAGTTTACATACTGATACAACTATGAATATTCACCATCCTCGAGATTGGGCTCAATTAATACGATCGGCAGGGAGACCTGGGAAAGTTGCTGTTATCGAGATGGCTGAATCTAAATTTTACGTTTTTTATTGATTTTTAGAAACAAGACTTGTGAAAAAATATAATCAAGACAACATTAAGTTCGTTTGGGCCGATGTTAAACTTCAAAAATTTTACAAGACGTTGTTTCCGTGTCTCAAATATAAAACGGATTGGCAAGCTGATGACTTTGATCTGATCTCTTTGGCAAAAAGGGGTAAAAATTATGGATTAGAAGTACTTGCCAATAAAAATTTACTAAACGAGAAGAAGAATGTTTTAATTTCATTACTGCTATACATTGATAGTAGTTATCATAATAATAATAATAATAATAATAATAATAATAATAATAATCATTTATTTGCTCTTGAAAAAGGGTACATTTAGGTGGTTATACATGAGAAGTTCAGCTTTTTCAGCCATCTATGAATAGCATGCAAATACAAGTATTACATTATGAAAGCGATTAAAATTAATTATTTCTTGGAATGTCAAAGTTCAAATTGTATAAAACAATAAAATCAATAACATCAAACACAATAATGTAAGTAGCATAATTAAAATAAATTGTCAAAATGTCAAGTAGTACATAGAGAAACGAAACACAGAATTAGATAATTATTTCAGATTTAAATATTCATTTACAGTGTAAAAACAATGTTGATTTAGCCACCCACTTAAGGCACCTTTAAACCTATTAAATGGCATGTCTTTAATATCCTGAGGTATTTTATTGAATATGAGCATACACATCCAGTAACAGTTTTTTCTGAATCGAGCACTTTTTGGTATTATTTCAGAAACAAGTCTATGACCGTTTCTGGTATTACGCATGTATACCTCATTAGCTTGCTTAAAATAAAACATATTTAATTTTACAAACTTTGCAATTTCAAAGATATATAGGCATGGAAGTATTTTCAAAGATTTAAATAGTGGCCTACAGGGCTCCTCAGGTGCAGTACCACAAATTGCCCGTATACATTTTTTTTGCGCAATGAACGCCCTGTTCGCGTCCGTACTATAACCCCACATAATGAGTCCGTATCTTAGAACGGATTCCACATATGCAAAGTATGCAGTAAGTGCTGTTGTTTTTGTGGCTACTTTACTTAATTTATAAAGTGCATACGAAAATCTATTAATTCTATTGCAAACATTTTCGACTTGGTTTTTCCAATTTAGTTTATGATCTATCCAGATGCCTAAGAATTTTGTGTTGTTTGTACTTTTGAGTTTTTGTTGTTCGAAATTAATATTCATTGTCTGATATAATATGTCATTAAAATTCATAAAATAGGTTTTGTCAAGATTTATAAGAAGATTATTATTTTTAAGCCATTCAATTATTATTTTCACTGTATTGTTAATATCATCAATGTGGTTTTGTAATGTCAATTTTTTATCCGTCTTAACTATCACAGATATATCATCAGCAAATAAAATAGATCTGTGTTTAGTCAAATTTGGAAGATAATTGATATAGAGCAAAAATAACAGTGGGCCTAACACGCTACCCTGTGGAACTCCGTATCTGTTTTCCCTGAAGTCAGAATGATATTTGTGAATGACATTATTACAGTCAGGTTTGCTAATTTCTACAGATTGCTTTCTATTTTGCAAGTAGCTTTTAATCCAACTTAAAGCAGTTCCTCTAATGCCACACTTTTCTAGCTTTTCCAGAAGAGAATTATGTGATACAAAATCAAAGGCTTTTGACATGTCAAAGAACAGTGCAGTTGTGTAATTATTGGCATTAAGGCATGTTAGAGTCTCAGTTATCATATCAAATACAGCATGCGTAGTAGATTTACCTCTTTGAAAACCATACTGGTTGCTCGTCAGGACATGATACTTGTCAAAGAAAGAGATGAGTTTAGCATGCATTACCTTTTCATAAACCTTAGACAAAATCGGCACTAGCGCTATTGGACGGTAGTTGTCTAAAATTGTTTTTTTGTCCTTTTTGAACAATGGCTTAATCAAGGAATATTTTAGTCTCTCAGGGAAAATACCTGAAACCATTGACAAATTTACTAAAAATGCCAAGACCTTGCTTAATACTTTACTACATGCTTTAATAACTTTGGTACAAATGTCGTCATATCCCTCGGAGTTACTATTGTTTAAGGTCATTATTATTTTATTTATATCGTAGTCGTCAATAGGGTTAAGATAAATGGAATTATATAGAATTAGATTGGCCTGGTCATAGTTAGTAATATTTAATTTATTTTCTTTATTTGTCAAATCAATGAAATAATTATTGAAAGTATTAGCGATTTGTTTTGGACTATAAATGGTATTTTCGTCACATTCAATAGAATCAATGTAATTATCATATTGCGGTTTAATATCTATTTCGTCCTGAATGATCTTCCATGTAGCTTTGCACGTATTTTTGCTTTTTATCACGAATTTGTTATAAGTATTTTTTTTGGCACATAGTATGCATTTTTTTAATAGTTTGTAGTAAACTTTAAATTTATATTTGTTTTGATATATATTGATTCTGATTTGATTTCTAGTTAATAAGACTGAAAAATGTTAAATTTTAGTAGTAAGTTGTTGATTTATTCATTTCTACTAATTAATATTGAATTATGTTTAATTTGATAAATATTATTTTAAGTTTAAGTTTTTTGATAAATGTTATTATATTTTAATTCATTCCCAGAATTCCAAAGTTTAATATCAAATTAAGTCAAGTTTGATATTATGTAAGTTTATGTTCAATTTAGTTTGAATTTTGTTTCAATATGAGTATAGTTTAAACACAAAGAATACCGCGAATTTGATTTTTGTTTAGGTATTTCCTGTATGAAAAACTATTTTTCGTTATATATTGTTACTTTATGTCATTGATTGATTATTATTTTTTAATATTGAATAATAAATGTTAACTACCATATTGAAGTTTAAGATTGAAGCTAAATTAAAAAAAAAATTAAAACTTTCAATTACGTAAACCCTTAAAAATAAAGGTTTTTCTTTATATTGCTTTATTTTTATGCCTTTAAACTGTTTCTTGTATCATCTTACACAAATTTTAGTTGAGATATAAGTTAACTTATATCAAAT
Source organism: Anania crocealis (assembly GCA_949315895.1). Classification (NCBI taxonomy): domain Eukaryota; kingdom Metazoa; phylum Arthropoda; class Insecta; order Lepidoptera; family Crambidae; genus Anania; species Anania crocealis. The sequence goes on from OX438877.1 coordinate 1,182,743, forward strand.
TAAACATAATAACATGACCGTTATGCTCGTGTAAAATGATATAAACAACAAAAACACAACTTTTACGAGTTTTGTGCTTATAGTGCTTTTGCTGACTGAAAAATATTAGATATTTGTTAAACAGCTTTGAACAGGGGTTGATGTAGTTTCGTATAAAACTACCTGACAATGCAACAATATCACCTTTCACCAAAGCTTCACATAAAGTGTTAAGTGATACAACTCATTTAGAATCATTATACACGACCATTCATTTGTGTGTTTTGATACAACAAATAGTTTTTTTTAAATATCTTTTCTGGATCTAACGCCTTTTTAGCAGAAACTCAATAGGATGTAGACAGTACGACACCAATACTAATTGTATTACTATTTTTGTAAAATAATTATCCTAACAAAAGTTACGATTTTTAAAACACAAAAACTACTCTATTGTAAAGTTGACATTTTCGAGATGTATCGGTTTTCACAGGACGCACAGATTTATATCTATACAACCACAATTTTAACCACCTTCCAAATTTTTATATAGCAATCTATGAGACAAAAAACAAATGACGTATTTTTTCTTTTGACGTTTTACGAGTATATGAAGGTAATGTATGTAATTTTTTTGTTTTCATTGTTTCCCAGTTTAATATGTATGCGTCTGAAGCCGAAACTTCTGGAGAAATCTTACCAAGAACTTGAGTTAAACTTTAGGTAAGTAAACGAAGTGTATAATTGAAATAATTTGAAACTTGTCAGGGACTGATTAAAGTGCATACAACGGCAGGTCAACCTACCCAAAAAGTTAAAGGTCATTGAATTGATTTTCAACTTTAAGTCCAACAAGTAGAGATCAATATCAATTGAGAAAATTTGACGTTTTGTCGTAGGTTGACGTGCTTTTGTCATGAGGTGAGTTCGGCTGTATATTAAGTTTTTTTTCTTTGTCTGTTTTAAAGTAATTTGTTTTGTAATTCGTGGCTGACGCAATTTATTTCACGTAATTAGTTTTATTATATGGACTCGTTTGTGTCTAAAATAAATTATTTGAATATAATAATATTATTTAATTTTATGTTTTAGTATATTACGGACTCTTGTGTGTCTGAAATAATTTATTTGAATTGCAATTAAAGTGCCAAAACACGCTGGTATACCTAAGTAGCATCAAGTTTAATATTATTTTCTAATATATATATTAGGGGTTAAAATATGAAATTGCCGTTTTGTATGGACGAAATCGAGAAAAGTCATTTTTCCATACTAACAACTTTTTAGTTTTTTTAAAAACGCCTGAACCGTTTTCGATGCACTTAAAGGTGAAAGTTAGATGGTTATAAAGCTACACATTATAGTATTTAAATTTCTGAAAATCAAAGTATATAATACAAATATACTTAATTGAAGCAAGAAGGTCAGCTGACACATTTTAAGGGGTCTTTTTAACGACTTCCTTTGAAGTAATAGGCACTAGTATTGCATTTTTTTTTTAGTCAAAAGTTACTTTATTTAGTTTTTGATACAATACAAAAAGAATTACGCAATAATATGACTATACTTAAGAGCTATAAACAAAATAAAAAGTGGGAAAATAATAATACAATTTCATACTTTAACCCCTATTATAATTTTAAAGGAGAAATATAAAAACAGAAATCATCCACTTTGACTCAATTTGCGAATTCCAACCAATCATAAAAGAAATCATACTTATAATAAGCGAATGAATTGACGAAGTGAATGAACGCCCCTTGGTCTTGTGGTTTAAATACCGGGCCAAGATCTCGGGGTCCCAGGTTCGATCCCCGGGTCGGGCAACAAAAAGTTTCGAATTATCGAACGTTGCTCGGGTTTGTGATCACCAACCCGCATGGCAAGCGTGGTGATTATGCCAGTTCCCATCATTGCTGTGGTAACTTGAATTCAATGATGGAGGCCTTTGCCCAGCAGTGGGATGATTATAGGCTGTTACTTTACTTTACTTTTATCAAATAAATGGGTAAATGAATGATTGGGTAAATTAATTAATGGATAAATAAATCAATAAGTGATTGCATTGGCGAATAAATGAGTAAATCGATGAATAAGTTAACATCTCTATTTGGTACAAATAATTAGAAAATCTTTCAATAATGTTTTTGTTTTTTATTTTTAGACTATACACTCGCGCTCTGGTTGGCTTGGCTTGCAACTTGCATAGAGGGCGCGAGCTTCGATCGTTGTTCATAGACCTTTTGGAACGGTGAGTAAGTAAGAATGAAAAAGAAAAGAAATAAAATATTGATTATTAACTATTAATTTGAAGACCACCGTGGCAGAGAGGCGTACACCTGTTTTCAAGGTATCGCCTGCTGCAAGGCCCGGGTTCGATTCTCGGACGGGTCAAAGTAGGAAATATGTCACTTTCGGATCAGAACAATTTATATGATGTTGTCCAAATTATTAATTAAATTACAATACACTAAATAAAATCTTACTTTTACTTATAAATGCGAAAGTATGGATAGAAATTTTAACTAGACTCTTTAGCCGTTCTGGCGTGGTTCCGGTAACAAACAAACTCACATATTTTTATAGTATTAGTATTGATATACAGGATGAAATTTTAACCAATTTCCAAAATTTTTGTAGGCATTCAGTATCGTATTTAGAGCCCATTTATGAAGTAAAAAATGTAAATCAAGTCTTAACCCGAAAATATTTTTCGCAATATAGTTTTAATATTTTACAGTTTTAGGCCCGTTTAGGTATGAAGAGACAATCAAAAACTTATGATTAGTATCGTAATGAATGCATGTGATGTGCATTGCGTAAAAAAAGTGTTAATAGGCGGCCGTATAAAAAATATTAGATTTTTGGCGGACATTTTCTAGGTGCTTTATCTTTAAATTTTTATACTGGGCTATACTAAAAGAAAAAATTCGTCATTTGTTTTTTTTCTCGTAGATTAATAACGGGTGTAAAAAAACCAAACGCAGATCCGAAAACCACGTATTGTCCCCATCATTAGGATCATTTTTCTCTTAAGGACCATACCTGGGAAACAGCTGGTTCCGAAGATATTGAGGGTCAAAGTCACAATTTTGTTTTCCATTTTATTACAAAAACTGTTGCTAAAGGATACTTAAAAACTTTTCTTCATACAAACATAGTGGTTGTTTTTATTATTTCGTTCATAATAAGGATTTATTACATACAATACGTAATGTACGGCTCAGCGCGGACGACTTTTGAACTTAGCAGCCATCTCCAGCGCAGCGGCCTACGCTACGGCTGCTATACATTGCGCGCTACGAATTATAATATTTTTTTGAGTCTCATAAATAAAAATCATTTCCCAGCTATAATATTTTGTAATATGGCTTGGTTTGCTTTTCAGATTGCGTAACTTCAGGGTCTGCGTTTAGTTTTTTTACACCCTGTATATTAAAATTTGGAAGGTGGTTAAAATTTCACCCTGTATTGAATTCGCGTTTATGCTTTTCTTTACCATTTCAGATGCATAGAACCCCTCAGGCTTGGTTCCTGGCCCAAAACTGATCTAGCTCAGTTCCTAAGCGCGTACGAACATTGCGCATTGCAAATGGATGTATTAAGGTAATTATTTATTTCATTTTATAATTTTACTAGCGGACCCGACAGACGTTGTCCTGTCTTAACTATGAATATTGATTTCAAATTGGTATAATTAATTAAGAATATACTTCAGATACAAATTTATTTATCGACATTTCAAATGCTTACCGCACTGGAAATTGTAACCATTTGCAGGCTTTGCAGCACGCATTCGGTCAATTTTATGTCAAACGCCATATTGTTACATTAAAAAAGTTTAAATTGTCAAAATAGCTAAGGTTACATTACAAATAATTTAGTATGGTGATTAAGTTTTCTTAAATTTTCGAATTTTCCGTGCAATTTTCTTAATTTTTTCTTTCATAAGAACATTCTCCTGACAAGAACAAACAAAACAAAAAAATAATTGGCGTAATCGGTCCAGCCGTTCACGCGTGATACGATGACCAAGGGAAATAGGGATTCATTTTTATTTTTATATATATAATTTTATTAACATTAATATACAGGATTTTTTCTTTCATAAGAACATTCTCTTGACAAAAACAAACAAAACAAAAAAATAATTGGCGTAATCGGTCCAGCCGTTCACGCGTGATACGATGACCAAGGGAAATAGGGATTCATTTTTATATATATAATTTTATTAACATTAATATACAGGGTGAAATTTTAATCACCATCCAAATTGTAATACAACAATCTATGAGACAAAAAACAAATGACGTATTTTTTTCTTTTGGTATAGCCCAGTAAAAATGTCAAGATAAACAATGCACCTAGAAAATGTCCGGCGAAAATCAAAAATTTTGCATGCGGCCTCCTAGCAACACTTTTTTTACGATATGCGCGTCTCATTCATTGATAACGATACTATTCATAAGTTGTTGATTTTTCCTTCATACCTTAACAGGCTTAAAGGACCGAAAAATTTTAAACTATGTTGCGAAAAATATTTTCCATAAATATAGTATAATTTAACCGATTCCGTGCGGATGGCTCCGTAGTGGCGCCATGGGTATTTTTTGTGAATGGCGGGTGGGGCCTGAGAAGAGCCAAAATATTTACATGTAAGACACTGATATAATAGCATTTCTTAAGATTACCCCCTTTATTAAAGTGTCTTTATTTGTCCCACAGATTACGATTTCAGTGTTCGTTTCGGTATATTTCATAAAAAACACACTTCAGAAGTTGTAAACCTTTTCAATACTAAGATCAATATGATTAATATGGATACCGAATTATTTTTTATGTAAGCTACTTAAAAATAATTAAGAAATAATTTTACTCACAATTGCTAAAGGTATAAGAGTGTTTTTATGTCTAAACTAGCTTCGTCTGCGTGGCATTAAACAATAATAAAAAGAAACGAATTGATAAATCAATCGTGCCAAACGTATAGCAAAAGGTTTACAAGAACTGATAAAGATAAGTCACTTACCTTCAATTTCCGTATAAACACTTAATTAGTCACTTATAAACACTTTTAATGATTTATTAGACTTCTGACGTTCGCTGTTGAATTGAAACTATAAAAAACAAGTGGAAACCGACGAAACAGCGATCAGTTATACTACATGGCGGGTGGCGCTCGTGAGGATCCATGAAAGTTCATGGCGAATGGCGCCTCAGAGGAGCCACAAAACATTTGTTTGCCGCCAGGCGCTAAAGTCTACAAAAACCACCGCCGCACTGAATCGGTTAAGTCCGTACAAACCATTAATTACTTACTAAGAAAAGAAACACACAATTTTAATACCAGAAATAAAGATAAACTTGCCGTCCCAGGCTTTAGACAGCGTAATGTGGGAAATGCTTTCATGGGAAAATGTTAACATAAAGCAAATAGAAATAAAAAAGTCTACAGCGTGATATAGGCCTACTTTCTTACATATCATAGCTGCTTCATGCTGGTACCATAATTTATGAAATACTAGCTCTTCGCCCGCGGCTCTGCCCGCGTGAACTTCATGTCATATCGCGCGGTCAGAAACCTGTGCCTAGCGGTGGCATATAGAAAGATCGATTAGGCTAGTTATTATTACCTAGGCTTAATACATTCGTGTCTGTGAAACCATGGAAATACACATACAAAATTTCAACCCATTCGGTCAAGCCATTTAGTAGTTGACACACCGACAGCAGCGCCACCTACCGGGTAAAAAGTAGCCTATGTTCATAAGGGATGATGTCGGCTTCTAATGGTAAAAGAATTTTTCAAATCGATCTAGTAGTTTCGGAGCCTATATTCAATACAAACAAACAATCAAATCTTTTTATTTTATAATATCGATTGTTTCAAAATCTCTATTATCTAATTTCAGGGAAGCGGACTTGAAGAGTGTCTGGGAGAGGTATATGAGAGTGATAAGCCAGTGTTTATTGACTATGTATCATATTTAAACTATTAGGTTCAGACAGCGGCAGGTCAACCTACCCAAAAAGTTAAAGGTCATTGAATTAATTTTAAACTTTAAGTCTAACAAGTAGAGATCAATATCAATTGGGAAAATTTGACGATTTGTGGTAGGTTGACGTGCTGTTGTATGTACTATTATGTTTTAAAATAACACTATATCTGGCTCTAAATAACTATTTTACATTGTTTTTAATGTTATTTATTTGAAGTTAATAAATGTCTTTGAAATATAATACCTACTCGTTTGAATTCAAATACCACATTGCTTCATTAGGCTACTTAGGAAAAAAAAAGTTTTTCTTATTTAAAACTAATATAAATTGTATATTGGATCTCAATTTAAATAAAACAATAATAACACATCTTAGCCAAAAAACGCCCACAGCTGGACATAGAATTGATAAATCTTGTTAAAAAGTTTCTTATTCTTTAATTAAAAACACATTATATTTTTAAAACAAGATTTATTTTAAATAATTTCTCAATTACTATCTAAGGACAAACGTATATACTTCAATTAAATATTAATATACATGAAAACATATCACAACGCAACTAGAAATAAGTATTCTAATATAATAACAGTCCAATTATATCTTTGTACAATGTTTTACATACCCACAGAGATAGTATATTACAGAAATTATAATAATAATAATAAATAATAAATGTGGACAACATCACATACATTGTTCTGATCCCAATTTGAATAACTATTTAAAGCACTCGTATTTTGGAAACCAGAAACAACGAAGGTACCACAAACAGCCAGACCCGAGAAAATGTTGAAAACCGGTGTGTACGCCACTCCGCCACGGAGGAATTATATATTTATAGAGATCTCTTTACCAGTTCTTATTACGCAATGCCCTTATATCTCAATTCAATTCAATACAGTACTGCGCAAAAACACATGACAAAATTTGTAGAATCAAAACAATGAGACGGTCGTATCGCTAAACGCTTATAAACGATCCCTTCCAGCCAAAAAATATATCGGTCTTGGTCGCACACTGTTGATAGTGAGTGAGATACGGACATTGCGTAAGAAGCCCTTTGTTTAGAAAGGTTACATTAAGAAATCAACGTTTTTCTTATTTGCACTATTGGTAATTATGATTTTATTAAAACATTTACGGTGTTATTACATACATTTCAATTTATCCGTAATAACACCATATAGCATCAGAACTGTATTGGTTTTTGGACTATCAATAGATAATTTATATAAAACTATTATTTCTTTTATACACTTTCTGTAATACACTATAGTTTGCGCTTCGTCCATTCTGTACTTTAAATTACGTTATACATTATACGAAACACTGCATTGGTATACAAAATCACATAATTATTATAATCTAATTGATATAAGTAAGAATACAAAAAGCAATTGACAAAATATATAATTTGTATAAATATTATAACAGATTTTGATTTGTGTTTAACGAATACAAAATGTCTATAGTAAGAACATCAATATATTATTTATACACAATTATATATTTATGCTCAGCTCATTGTCTAAATAAGAGATAATAACAGTTTTTATATCAAGTAGTCCAAAATTGCAAAATCTCATTCATATTTACATACAATACATTTGGGTTATAGGGGCCGTCCACAAATTACGTCACACCTTATGGGTCTTACTTTTTGTGACATTGGGCAAAATAGTATGGGGAACTTTCGTAAAACTGTGTGACAAGGGGGAGGGGGGGGGTCTAAAAATCTCAAAAACCGAGTGACATATTTTATGGATGACCCCTTTAAAAAATATTATATTCGACATCAAATATTATTGAATTCAAACATTACAAATAAATGCATTAAACAAATACAAGAACTAGACACACAGTCCGATACAACAACGACACCTAACGGCCGGTCCCAATAACCTATCTATCATTAGTTTTGGCATATCGGAGATAGAAAACAACTTCTGTCTTTGTTTCTCTGGACGGCAAAATCAGAGACAGAAGATGTTTTCTATCTCCGATAAGCCAAAACTGAAGATAGATAGATTATTGGGACCGACCGTTAAGCTGTCCTCGATTGAATGGTTGACGTTGACTTTATGTCACTGTCAACTTTATAACCCGGACAAATTATGTCGGCATGTCATAGTATAGTCTAAATATATGCTGTTACTATAGTGCACCCTTATATCAAACTAGCTGTTGCCCGCGACTCGTCAATTTCTGTTATTATGATTGCGATTACTTTTGCAACATTTTTCACCGATGCTTCGCTCCTATTGGTCGCAGCGTGATGAATGTATATAGCCTTAAACCTTCCTCGATTAATGAACTATCCAACGGAAAAATATTTTTTCAATTCGAACCAGTAGTTCCTGAGATATGCGCGTTCAAACAAACAAACTCTTCAGCTTCATAATTTAGTATAGATGGGTGCACATTAGTTGGGACACTTGTGGCGCTGATTGTGTACCTAGTTTTTTATATTTAATCAATGATTATACACTTTTAAAAATAATATTATTTATGTGATACATTACATGAATGTATTATTATGTGCTGAATTAAATATTCGAGAAAAATGTTCACATTTAATTATAATGTTACAGATTAAACAAAATGATAAATGTTAACAACATCACATATATTGTTCCGATATCAAAGTGAGTAATTATTTCAAGCACTCGTATTGTGTAAATCAGAAACAACGATGGTACATCAAACCCAGAAGTAGTTTAACACTTCTTTTCTACGTTGGCCCGTCCGGGAATCGAGCCCGGGGTCTTGGAGCAGGCGACACCTTGAAAACCGGTGTGTACGCCCCTCCGTCGCGGAGTTCGTCAATCAAATTTAACATTATAAATAAATGGTTTATTTACGTTTATTATCATCATAATAGAATATTTTATGATTATAAGTTTTTTGCCAATAAATATTTAATTCAATTTAATATCAAATCATATTAAGTACATACAGATTATCATTCCCTGACACAAAGGCACTCATTTCCTTACCTTGCATTTTTATACAATAGCAAAAAAGCTTAGAAAACAGAGTTTCAGAGTGCCATATAAAAAGACGCGTGAGTTAATGCTCAAATTGTACTGTAACTACTTTAGACAGGCTTTCGTCATCACGCCGATAGACGTGCACTGTCGTGCATTAAAGTGCTAAATACACTAGGGCAACCACACAATGGTCTTCTGATAACTATAGGATAGACAGAAAAAATACACGCATCGTCAGAGCTATCTTAGAAGTTAACAGACATATTTATCAAATTGTTGTGGGGTCTGAGGTTTTAAAGTAAGCGAAATGGTACTGAAACGTACATTGAAATGTAAGATATATTTACGGATTGTATTTTGATTTATCACGACGTTAGATGGAGGCCTCATTTGACCATCTGCCTGTGGTCGCCCTTTACATTTAATCAAAGCATAGGAATGTAAATTTTGACATTACTTTTAGAACATGGAAATTCATGTAAACAATCGTTTGACTGCGTCCAATGAATTCACAGTAATTTCCCTAATTGTATGACATAATTTTAGGGGAATTTAATTTAAAAGCAAACGCTAATCCTATCTTAATTTCTATAGATCACATTCCCTAAACAATTAGGGGTAGAACTAAAATCTTCGATCAATATTAAAACATATTCAAAAATAAAAATCAATAAATCGACCTGTTTTCATCATAGATAACAATAAGAATCAGATACACAGACCAACACAAAAAATAGGTCCGCGATCAAACCAATGAAGCATTTTATTCTACTTAAAAAAATAAAGTCGCGGAATCGTGTGGCTTTATCCGAAACAATGCCTTCGCCTTAGTACAAAAGAAGAAAAAGAATGTCATCTGTCATATTTGCCTTGAACCTAGAGGGGGGGGGGGGGGGGGATGATCCTAAGCGGCATTTATTGTGATAAAGTGGTGGCGTTGTTATAATATTGTGTCAGGGAGTAGAATAATCAAATAAAAGTGAGAAACAAGGAAAGGCGCTCCTATTTGACTCTGATTCACGTTCTCGCGTAAAACTCCTGTAATCATTGAAATGTATAAACCACCCATACATTTCAATGAGTTAGATTAGTTTAGGTTTAGGTTAGGTTAGGCTATTATGTTTATGTAAGTATTTATGATATTGTATGTATTTTAAATCGATATGATAACTAAAGACTAGGCTGTATGGACTCGTCCGAAGCCGTTTAATTTTTTATGAAAAAAAAAGAACCTTGATGGGGGAGTTTTTGGCGGGAGTTCGTGAGATACGTTTGGAGTCCGTTTATTTTATCTAATTTTTATTGCTTGTAGTGATTTTTGGGTCGTAAAAGTGGTGGTATTTTGCAAAACAAAGAGTCGTGCGAGTCAACAATATACAGTTTGGTGAAATAACATGGTGTATGGGTCGTAACCAAGAAAAGTGGACCGTGAATTTTGCGCGGGAACTCGAACAGTTCACTTGGGGACTTCTCTACATTCCTTCAATCTTTCAACTGTCTCGCAAACTCCATCGAAGCATTAAAACGTCTAACATCAACGTTTTAATGCAAAAATAAAGACAATATTACTAAAGAATTGGCTGTATGGACAAGTATCCGAGGCCGTTACACTTACTAAAGAAAAAAATAAAAAAAAGTACCTTGATGGAAATTCAACCTTATGTTGGAAAAACAGCCAATTGTGCTTAAATGCGCTCATTTTGCGAGAACTTTTAACATGGTGTATCTAATTCTTTTGGTATATCTATGATTTCTACCAAGTGTTATTATGATTTTAGACTATCGCATAGTACCTACTATTAAAATTGTTGATTATAAAAAAAACAATTTTAAAAACCCAAGACAAAGTATCGAATCAATTAAAAGTTTAAAACTATAACTATATACCTAAATTTAATTATGTTCAGTTGTACACTTATTTAAAGAATTATTTATTCATTAATAATATTCATAATTGGCCATTTTGGCCACTTCATAGATTTTGTTGCCAGACATAAAAAATATTATGAATTTAGGAAAAATTTAAATAAATTCAAATTTTCAAACAAATTGTCCTTTATATTTATGACAGGTTAGATCGTATTTGGGAATATAATTGTTTTACATAAATTAGGACACGAAAAGCTTGTCAAAATAATAGTTTTTTTTTAAAATATAATGTCATTTTATATACACAATCTTTAATTATAATAATCAATTCGGTTTTCAAAAAGTTACAAATTAAGTCACTTTTTTTTAATACATAAATATGTATGTATAAGGAGAACACCTATTTTATCTAAATATAAATAATTAACACCTAAATAGCAGTTGCAATTGTATTATACATATACGGAAGAAAAAAATACAGGGTGTTAACAAGGACCGACAACTGTTTTTTGTAGGTCTGGTATCATTTCCCAGGGCAACACCATTGGGTATAGCACAAAGAACTATCGACTTCGAATCGTTTGCGTATCGAAGCAAACGACACAAAGTTCGTGCTTTGTTTTGTAGTTCTCGTTTTGACCGCGCGAGCGCTGCATAAGTTTTCATACTAAATATTTCGATGGCGATACGAACACGCAAACGATTCGAATTCGATAGTTTTTCGTGCTAGACCCACATATCCCCAATGTTTGTTGCTATTTCACGCTAAAAGGACTCGACGGGTCTGAGTGAAATTTGGCACGGCGTTAGTTTATTGACTGGAATAACACATAGGCTACTTTTTATCTTAGGAAAAGGTATGGTTCCCGTGGGATAATTTTAATACAAAGTTAATACAAAGTAAAATATTCCACGCGTTCGGGCAACAGGTAGTGATATTAGATAGGTACGAAATAAACTTTCTTTCAATAACGATCTTAAGTTAACAAATAAACTGGTTTAGTGTCGATAAGTGCCACTATTCCAGAACTTTTCCGCCCCAATAACCAATAACCAACGGCCAACGGTTTTTCTTGCTATGTGTCCCGACCACTGCCACTTCAGCTCTGCCATTCTTAGAGAATGTATGACGAATTTGTTGGGATTATAATTTTGTTTGAACTACCCACATATATTGTCGGTCCGTGTGCTAACCACCCTATATATTTTGGTACGTTTGAGCAGTGAAATTGCGGAACATAATATCAAAAATGCATAAAACTTATTTGTTATGTATGAAATATGCATTGTGATAGTATATTTTAGAGAAAATAACAAATTTTAATTTAGCTTAAAAACTAAATTTGTCGATATTGTTTGTATCACTCAAAAGATAATTTATAGTCGGTAAAATAATATAGTTACAAATTACAGGAGTCATTTTTATAATTTCTAAACATAACCAATTCTCAAAAAAACTAGAACAGTATCATTTTAGCAAATAACCTCTAAACTTTTCATTTAGTTGTTTATAAAGTCGAATTTTTCGCTGACGTCAAAAACGGCCGATTTTAGCAATAATGTACAATACGAAAGAATGCCAGAATGAAATGCAGTTATCAGTGATCCAATAAATACAAGAGGTAATTTGCTAAAATGATACAGTTCTGGTTTTTTGAGAATTGATTTTGTTTAGAAGTAATAAAATTAAATCTATTGGAGGCAGCACTTAGCTCTAGTAGTCCCCTGAAGTTTTAAGTGTAATAATGTTTTAGTTCAAAATCTTATTAATTTTATGCATTCGTGATAAGAGTCAGTCTTTCGCAACGTAATAGTTTATAACTGACGCGTTTGTAGCGTGAAGCTTGTTTTTACTTCAAATGTATTTCAATATACATATAAGTATTTACTGCTGAATTTTATATATACCGTGCATTTTCAACCAAATAATAAAAAAAAAATATAATAATTCAGCAACATTTTAAAAAACGCTATGACAGGAACGGATGTAGCTGTGTAAGGTTCATTGATCAAAATAATACATCTGCGCGCATCACAGCGTGTTTCAAAATTGAAATTCTGAATCAATAATCAATATTTTACTAAAATTATTTTTAATTATAAAATAAATAACTCTGCCATGATGTTATACACAATGATTACATAAGGTGGACTTTGTTTTTCTTGTGTTTGAAAATGCACGGTGTATTCCAATATCACATACATTGTTCGGATCCCAGAGTAAGTAGGTAGCTATTAAAACACCTTGTTTTATGGAAATTAGAAACACCGCATCATTAATTTATGATATAGTTAGTCAACTCTTATCTGCCTTACTAATCGCTGTTATACGTTTGGTTTGTATGTCCTAATAAAATAAATACAATTTCATGAATTCTTACAGTAAAAGTTGCCTTCTATTTTAATACTTGTTTTTAATCATATCTGATTCAAACATCAGAATCATCACTTAAATATTAATCAACTGTTTCATAGATTTTCACAATGCCACTGGTAATAATGACTCGATAAAATCTAATGGGTCATACTGGTTAAAAATGACACAAATTCAATGGGTCACAAAACCAAAAGGTTATAAGTTTAACGGCCGTAATTAATAACTTATCCTCAGTAAGAGATAGCCGTCAATAAAATATAAGTTCAAAGTAGGACTGTGTAAGTCCCATACAGAAATGTCACTTGGAACTGTCCAAGTGTAAATATAAGCAGCTAATGGCATGAGTAGTGCAAACATGAATCGTGCTTTTATCTTACAAAAAAAATGTGTCAGATCTATTTGTGGTGTCGGGCAGTTAGAATCATGTAGGCCTCTTTTCAAAAGCTTGAATATACTTGCATTGCCATCATTATATATTTTTGAAATTCTAATATTTACGAAGAAAAACTCACATCGTTTTACTAAAAAAAACGAGAATTGCCACTACTCTATGAGATATCCAAACAAGTTAACTGTACCAGCATCAGCTACTACCTGTTTTCATAGAAATAGTTATAGCATGTGTATAAGGTTATTCAATTTACTTCCAAATAATGTCCAAATCCTACCATTACCTGTTTTCAGAAGGACCATACTTAAAGTTTTGGTTGAAAATTGTTTTTATGACACAAATGAGTTTATAAGGTTTTGCCGTGACGGACATTTTAAGAAAATAGCAAATAATTTAAATATTGTTTGACCTGGTTCTATCGCCTGACATTGTATTGTATTATTGCACGATTGACATTGACGACTAAGTATAATTTTTAATAGATCTTTTTTTTTTGTTTTTTACAGTATTCTGACTTTTTTTTTAAATGTATCACATCTTTTGACATAATAACTAATATTTTTGAAATCAATGTAAATTTAATTTAATTGCTTATAATTTTAAATTTTTGTCTGTATATTAATGTTAAATGCACGACGATAGCAAACATTTGCTTATCGATAGATCGATAAAACATGTATGTGCTATGCCTAAAGATGATAACTAAATGTACCGTGTTTTATGCAAATAAATAATTACTTACTTACTTACTAACTCAACCTTACGTATATGACTTAAAGATGAATGCAACTAAGTAAAAACGCACTCAAATTTTCACTGGGTGCTCATTTGGTGAGGACTTATTTCTGTCACTGATTGTATATTTAATTTTTATTTTACATCAATAGAATAAACCAACAAAATAGGCAACTAACCTGTAGTAGGTCTATCTCTTACTGAAGATAGGTTATTAAAAGTCGTAAAAACACAAATAAAATACCGAAAATATACTGATTTAAACTTTAATGTAACTTCTTCAGTTGATTCACAGTAGATATTAATACCCTTATAAATCCTTGGACTAGGAAAACTGTAATAAAGTACTCTAATGGAAACCGAATGAGTCATAATGAGACAACAAAATGCAATAGGTCATAATCAATGAGTAATTATAAACCTACCAATAAAACAGGTCAAAATGATTATATTATTTAACGGTGTGCAAATAATTAAATACTGCCAATCTAATGGGTCATTATGACCTAACCAACTTTGAGTTATGACTATACTGCAAATCTAAAAGGTCAAAATAACTAACCGAAAATGGGTCAGAGATCTCACTGCAAATATAACGGGTCAAAATCAACATTAGTCATAGATACCAAAACTGTTAAGGTAACAGATTTAAACCTAATCAACTTATAATAACTATACTGCAAACGTCATCACTTTATCCAGCAGTTTGAGAACCCAATGCATCCAAACTATCACAGCCACAAACGCTACAGTTATGCTGATCGTTAACACTTGTCTCGCTCACTCGTGCGAGGCGAGGGTGGGACAGCTTACTGATAACGCGGCGCATCCCACTCAAATGTCCACTTCGCATATTTTTCTCTTTTGCGGAAAACCGAATTTGTCCTTTTTGACCACCTCCTGTTTTAGGCGAAGGTACGTCTCCAGCCTGGCCAGTGCGTATTCCTGGGGACAAAAGGTTTTAAATATTTAAAACATGCCTCACTGGGCCACACTGAGCCATCTAGTCCCAAATTAAGCTACTATTAAGTATCCTGTCGTATGGGGTACTAGACAACCGATAAACTTACTTATATACTTTGTTTTTGTAAATACATACTTATAATACACAGAAAACACCCAGACCAGTACAAACAGACATGTTCATGCACACAAATATTTGTACTGTGCGGGGATCGAACCCGCGATCCATGGCTCAGAAGCAGCGTTAACTACTGCTGATCCAAATGGTCGTCAAAATTCGTCGTTTTGAATAAATTATTCGTTTTTTTTGGACAATACTACTTTATATGATACTAGCTTTTGCCCGCGACTTCGTTCGCGTCAATTCCTGTTATTGCTTGGGTATTTATTTTTTGGGTAACTTGAACCGTTTACGCAGCGGACGCAACGGAAGCCTGCAAATATGAATAATTTTCCCCGTTTTTGCAACATTTTTTACTCATGATTCGCTCCCATTGGTCGCAGCGTGATGTTATATAGCCAAAAGCCTTCCTCGATAAATGGACTATCCAACACAGAAATAATTTTCCAATTCGAACCAGTACTTCCTGTGATTAGCGCGTTCAAACAAACAAACTCTTCAGCTCTATAAAATTACTAGCTGTTCCCCGCGACTTCGTATGCGTCAATTTCTGTTTTTATATTTGCAACATTTTTCACTGATGCTTCGCTCCTATTGGTTGCAGCGTGATGTTATATAGCCTAAAGCCTTCCTCGATTAATGGGCTATCCAACACAGAAATAATTTTCCAATTCGAACCAGTAGTTCCTGTGATTAGCGCGAACAAACAAACAAATTCTTCAGCTTTATAATATTAGTATATATTATCAACTACTTTATATGATACTAACGGACCCCGCGAATTTCGTATCGCCCAGATAAGTATTAGGGGTGAAAGTATGAAATTGCCGTTTTGTATGGACGAAATCGAGAAAAGTCATTTTTCCGTACTAACAATTTTTTAGTTTTTTTTTAACCGTTTTCGATGCAATTAAAGGTTAAAGTTAGATGGTTATAAAGCTACGCATTATAGTATTTAAATTTCTGAAAATCAAAGTTTATAATACAAATATACTTTATTGAAGCAAGAAGGTCAGCTGACACATTGTAAGGGGTCTTTTCAACGACTGCCTTTGAAGTAATAGGCACTAGTATTGCATTTTTTTTTTAGTCAAAAGTTACTTTATTTAGTTTTTGATACACTACAAAAAGAATTACGCAATAATATGACTATACTTAAGAGCTATAAACAAAATAAAAAGTGGGAAAATAATCGGCAATTTCATACTTTAACCCCTATTATTTGATTTTGTCGTCTTATATGTCATTGTCATCAAATATGGCGGGGTCGGACTTATACTTAAGTGGTGTAACTAACACGACTTTTTAAAATTTCATTTTTTTTTACAGCAGTATAATAATAATAATATAATAATAAGTTTATTTTCCAAACCTTAATAATAATTACATGGGTATTCTAATTATAAAAAAACCTTTTGGTCTCACAAACTGGTTACTCCCCTGACCTTCAAGATAGGAAAACCTGAGTTTTGAAGGGTCAGTGGTTCGGCTCGCATTGACTTAACATTAGGTAGGTACTTGGTATACATACTTACGACCGGTCCCAATAATCTATCTATCTTCAGATTTGGCATATCGGAGATAGAAAACATCTTCTGTCTCTGATTTTGCCGTTCAGAGAAACAAAGACAGAAGTTATTTTCTATCTCTGATATGCCAAAACTGAAGATAGATAGGTTATTAGGACCGGCCGTTAAAGTGTGAAAAGGTACTGGAATATAACAAAAAGAACAAAATAAAATAAATTAAAAATTAAAAATAAAAACGAAAACTTCGTGTGTGTAAGTGAGTGAAAGAGTGTATGTGTGTGTGTCTGTGAGAGAGAGTGTGTGTGTCATAGATATAGGATACAAGTAGATCCACTGACAGCCCGATAATGCGTGACCAGTTTTGATTTGTCAATGTGTGTGTTAACTAGTGACGTACCTTTAACATTTTTAGACTATCGATAATAATTGCAGTTTGTCGTTTGGAAAATAATGTTTACTGTCACATTGTTTTTATCTCGAGATTATGCACCTACTTTGCGGCATACCTAACCGCCCTCACTTCTTACAACTATAATTGTGGGCAGATAAATGTGCCCGGTGAGTATATTTTTTACATATAATTTAAAAATAAACAGTCTTAATTAATAAAAAAAATAACAGCCATTGTTAATTAGTTTTCTTTATTTATTTCTTCAAAAGATTTACCCTTGTCATCTGCTGTGCCGTGTGAGCTTATCAATGGCAGTAAGTGAAAAAGAACAAGTAAACAAAATCTGAATAAACATTTACATTCTGATGTATCAAACATTGATTATTGACTTTTAAACAAGATTATCTTAGTTATGTGATTCCTTACAGTTTCCTTCTTCAAATTGTTAAGTTGACATTCATTTGAGACGCTAATCGTAAAATAACATCAAATTTCTCCGGTAACATTCAAGATAAATGTCGACAATAGTATCGATAAATTTGAGTCAAGCTCTAGCGTACATGTAAAATATTTCGATAAATTATTTATCCACCAAAATAATGTAAATAATCAATACATAGAACTTTATCTATACAAAATATTAAAATGAACAAGTGGATTGAAATAATTTTATATTTACAACTTAACAACAAGATCAAATTCAACAAAAATAACGCGTTTTTACGGTGACGACTTTCTACGTATTTACCTGTGAAATGAGCAATTTTCTGGATTATTTTTGTGGTTGACTCCACAGGCACTCACAGAACATGTGACCATTGTTAGATAAAACTGTATTTACTTTAGATAATCTACAATGTACTAGATGATTACATAAAATGTTGAACCTTATATCGCATATGCCACTGGATGTCACTCTGTCAAATACGACAGGTCACAAAACGAAAAGATTTGTTTTCTTTTTCTATCTTGCTAGATTTCCATAAGAGGTTTTCTTCTACCTCGCAGGCTTTGTCCGTCTATTATATTCTACGTTTATGGTGTGTGTATGTGTAGTGTGGTGATTGCGTATGCTAGAGATTTACCATTCTAAAAATGATCTAAGACAACAAATCCTCAGTGTCAAGGTAACTGCAGCTCTGTAAGTACAAACTCATTTTCTTTTTAAGCTCGAACCTGTTTAAATTATGTATTTTTAATATTTTATCAAGTTAATTATACAACCTTGCGCTTAACTTTAAAGAAGATTTTACTGAATCAGTACATATGTAAACTTGAAAAAATTAAAAATATTAATGCTGTAATGTCTCTGTAGCTTAAATGCAAAAAGCATCGCGCCCTTAAAAATATATGGGGATGCAGATTTCAGATTTTTTTTATTAATTATATTTTTATATGAATATTGACAGTTACCTGCTTTTAAGTAAAAAGAAAAGAAACCTAAATATTGATAGTTACCTATAGTTAAGTAAAAAAAGGAAACCCGTATATTGTCATTTACCTAATCAAAAGGGAGTAAGAATAAGTAACGTAATTGTACAGTAACTTACCCAGTACCCAAAAGGTATCTGACTCTTAGAAGCGTTGACAACGGACCATAGACACCAGAAAAGATGGCTGGCGAGGGCAAACGCGTCCACTTCGGAAAGAAGATGGTTCACCTCGTCTATGGTCGCCGCTGGGGGCTCCTTGTCATCAGAAATGTTCATATGGTAATGCTTCAGGTATTCCTTGATGAATATTTCCTGTGAAACATATTTTGGGGGTCAGAAATGCTTTGTGAATAAAAACGAATCACCGGAATGTATACAACGTGTCCCTTTCGATATCCCATAACTCTAAGGTTATGTTCTATAGGTAAAAATAATATAAAACGCCCTAGAACATGTGGTTCAAAAATCAATAGTTTCGAATATAACATCAATTTTAGTCAAATTTGTTATAAAAATGTAACCAGTATGGCGATTCCTTAGTTTTGCGAGACGTTGGCAAACTTACACTAAAGTGTAGTAGTAAAGTAGCGGGAGAGCGTAACTTGTAAAAAACCTTGACGTGTGTGGGTGTTTCATTGATAAAACATGTAGGTGCCCTAGACCCAGCGCACGACAGAAATGTACGCTTTTTATACCTCTTTGTCGATCTAATTACACTAAAAACAATTTTATTGTAAGAGCAACAAGTGCATATAATAAAACATTCATTCACATTGACATATTTCACGAGAAGTTGGCGAAGTATCGTCGTCTATTAAGATCGATGTAATGAATTGTACCTAGCTTACTTTAAAATCTTTAAGTTCACCATATTTTATCAAAATTTTAATCGACTAGGATGTGTCTTATCAACATTTTATTGTGTAAAACTTAGCTTTGGAAACTATTAATGCCAATGTACTATCTACTATGAGTTAGTTTAAAAATGAAATATATGAAAAGCTGTGTTTCCTTAAATAAAAAAAAAAAAAAAAAAAAGTAGGTACGAGTAAATTGTTTTCATTCAAAAGTTCATTCATAACAAGGTAAGGGTGTTTTACATAAACAGTCGTGACTTTTCAGAATTATTTTGTATGAAAAAAATTTACAAAAAAAAAATTAATAATAATTGAAAAATAATTCATATGCAATTTGATTGTTTACCATGGTCTGTTTAATACCCTAGAGTTATGGGATATCAATAGGAACACGTTGTATACGCACATCATTTTAGAATGGATGCAACGATTTCGGCATTTATTTGTTATGTTTGTAAAGAGAAAATGTTTCATTATTGTTGCATAGGCATGACAGGTTTTGAGTGGCTGGAGCCTTCAAAGGGTAAGTAGAGGGGCAGTAGAGTAAAATTACATTATTTGTTATCTTACAATGTAATGTCCTGAAGTTTGCCAATTATGAGGTAGCTGTAATTTTAGGCAAATTTTTAAATATCGATAATCTTTACCATAAAAATCTTAAAAAATTCGTTTATATAAACATTTTTTGACATTTAGGATGAAATTTCAATCACCATCCAAATTTTAATACAACATTCAATAGTAATGTCCAACATTAAATTGATTCTTATTTTTAGTATGTGTTAAGAATTAAAATCCAATAATTTTGTTATTAAAATTTGGAGTGTCTGAGCATTTGCTTAATTGGAGATACATATTGTACATTTAAGTAAAAAAGAAACACAGAATAGTGTTGCCAGTCATCAAATCTTTCTATTAAACAATTAACAGTCATCAACAATCTGACATTAAAATTATAGTTTAAAAAATGTTATAATATCCACAGATATAGTAAATTATTGATAAAATATTTACAACAATCTAAATCAAGCCCCCCACGCTTTTTGTACAATAATATGAATTTTTCAATTGTTTACTACAGTTTTATTTTTAATTTTTAATTCAATCTGTTTTTAAGCGTGTTTTTTTTGTTTTTTTAACTATAATTTATTTTTTACTTTTTAGTTTAGTTTATAAGATTTGATTCCTTCTTTATCGACTGTAGGTAAGTCCAAAGCTATGCAGGAATCGCAATTGATACAGATCGCGCGCTAGCTCTATCTCTTTTACAGAGGAAAACTGGGAAACTGTTATTAAATTATTGCATTGTAATCGGTCCTTGATACGTGTGCAAAGTTTCAAATTGATCAAACTTCTAGAAATTGGTAAAAAATATGCTCAAGATTCCATTACATACATACATTCATACATAGATACAACCCAAGCTAATAAAAGCTCGGTAAAAAGATTGACATCCAGCAACACTATTGCGTAGATAATAAAAATAAAATGGACTCTCATTTCTTTTGTACTTTTACTCGAAAGTGCCGATCACCGGGTTGTCAATGACACCGCCTGTAGTCTATGCCGGCCGTGTTGTCTATGGCCCGACCATAGAGATTGCTGCTGCGACTAAAAACGAAGCATAACACACACAAGCTGCGTAGTGGCTAGGTTTGTCTATACCTATGTATTTATGTATTTCTATAATATTTAATTAGTTGTAAATATGTTCATGCTTACTTAAAAAAAATTACAAATGAGATTTAAGCGAAACAATTTTGACAGTTTTTATTTAAATCAGTTTTATCTATCTAATATCTTTAGATTTCAAATACAACCCCCCCCCCCCTTTTTTGACCATTTAAAACTATCTTGTTATTTTCCGGGACTCAAACCATGTCTACATTAAATTTAATTAAAATCAGTCAACTAGTTTTTAAGTTATTTCGTTTTAAACAGACACAAATACAGATATGTCCACTCCGTATTAAAAGTTTTAATAAGAAAACCAGTGCAAGGATGTCCCACATTTTACATAACATACTGTATGTATGGCTACCTCTCAGACATTGGGTTCTCTAGAAATCAAGACTCAAAAAAATAAAAATCAAATTATTGTTAGTTTCTAAAATAATTTTGTTAGTATGAGCATTGAGCAAGAACGATATTAGTGTGTTACTATATGACGTCATATTATGATCATTGATTAATATAAAAAATTAGATATACAATCAAAATAGCGTCCCAACTAAATGTGCACCCATTTGACATAGAGTGCATTTTTAGTACAACCTATATCAATCGAATAGACACAACATGACATAAATATCCATACTATTGCATGTCGACATAACTCGGCCGGGTTATAAAGTTGACACTGACATACAGTCAACGTCAAACATTCAATCGATGACAGTTGTAGGTGTCATTTCATATTTTATCAATGACCAAAACATATCTGCTCTTTTTAATAAACCAAAAAGAAAAAAAAACCTTCTTAACTCACCTTCTGTTCCAAAGTCGGGCAGTTCTCTTGATTCTCGAAATAAAACGGATGTTCAGGATTCGTGTAATCGTAACCCCACTCTTGGAAATGATTCGCTATGTCGAAACCTCTGTAGTTGTACGCGCAGTATTCGAAATCGATCAAAACCATCCGGGGCTCGCCCGAATCCGAAATATGGCTTAGTATACTATCAGATGTGTTCGCATCTTCGTAAGTCTGTATAGGTTCGACTGAGCTTATCCGCTTATCCGTTCTCAGGCTTTCGTGTGAGCGTAACTCTGACGAGCGTAACTCGGGCGAGCGTAACTCGGACGAGCGTAACTCGGACGAGCGTATATTGTTTGCCGAGCCAATGTTCTCCGTCAAACGTAAATCGGGGTTCGAGTGAGTATGGTTGTTCTCTTTGTCGGATTTAGTCGCTTCCGTGTTGTAAGTCTGGACGTAGGTTGAGGATACTTCGTCGTCTGATGCTGTCACTAGGTCTTCTATGATGAGGATGTTGCCTAGAAATAATACGAGTAAATTTTATATCTCCTAGAAATATTGATGAAAAAAGTCAGTGCTAATATTTAACAAATTGTTTTCGTTGAAACTATGGCTTGGAATGAAAGAGGAAGGTGGGTCGTGTCCCGTAAGGCAGGCGAATTTCTAAGATTATAAACCGGGCCAAAATCATCATGAGTTTTGAATTTTCTCCAACCCGCATTCGGCAAGCGTGGTGATTATGCCTGTACCCATCATTGCTGAGGTAACTTGAATTCAATGATGGAGGCCTTTGCCCTGCAGTGGGATGATTATAGGCCGTTACTTTTTGGTTTAAAATTTCCCATTTGACATTCTGTAAAAAGTAACAACCCATTTTCGATCACTGTTGTGCACGGGTCTCTCTCCTTTTTTAAGGAGAGGGATAAAGGCCTAAGTACCACCACGCTGGCCTAGTGCGGGTTGGTGAACGGCGAGGGCGACGCTGTGGCAACATCACCCCGCCGTTGGACGTTCCTCAAGCCGCCCGAAGGCCTCCAACAGGGCTTAACGACTGTTATCTCGTAACAACAGCCGGGACCGACGGCTTAACGTGCCTTCCAAAGCACGGAAGCGCTCAAGGTATGATGCCACAAACGGTCGCCATCCAATTAGTGACCGCTCCCATCGTTGCTTAACATTCGTGACAGAAACTGATCACGAAGAAGCATTGGGCTATGAGCGCTTTGGGCTATGAGGGCTATTCTGTACATTGTTGTTCTATAAATAACTAGATACGCAAACAGCGTCAAGTGTCCCAACTAAATGTGCACCCATTTGGCAGGGTACACCTTTAGTACAACCTACATCAATCGAATATTTACAATCTATATTTCATATGTACATAAAAATTAATCCCTATTTCCCTTGGTCATCGCATCACGCGTGAACGGCTAAACCGATTTCGCTAATTCTTTTTTGTTTTGTTTGTTATTGTCAGGAGAATGTTCTTATGAAAGAAAAAAGAAAAAAACGCGCGGAAAATTAAAAAATTAAAGAAAACTTAATCACCATACTAAATTATTTGTAATGTAACCTTAGCGCTTTTGACAATTTAAACTTTTTTAATGTAACATTATGGCGTTTGAAATAACGTTGACAGAATACGTGCTGCATTTGCAATGTCAATAAATAAATTTGTATTTGAAATATTTTTTTTAACTAATTATACCAATTTAAAATCAATATTCATAGTTAAGACAGGACAACGTCTGTCGGGTCCGCTAGTATGACATAAATATCCATACTGTTGCACGTCGACATAATTTGTCCGGGTTATGAAGTTGACAGTGACATAAAGTCAACGTCAATCATTCAATCGAGGACAGTTTTAGGTGTCACTTGTATCAGACTGTGTCTTATTATACACGTTTCATGACAAACGAGGCCCACGTTATTTAACTATTATACAGGGTGTAAAAAAACTAAACGCAGACACTGAAATTACGCAATCTGAAAAGCAAACTAAGTCATATTACAAAATATTATAGCTGGGAAATTACTTTTATTTTTGGGACTCGAAAAAATATTATAATTCATAGCGCGCAATGTATAGCAGCCGGAGCGTGGGCAGCTGCGCTGGAGATGGCTGCTAAGTTCAAAATTCGTCCGCGCTGTGCTGTCCATTGCGTATTGTAATTAAAAAAGCCTTATTATGAACGAAATAATAAAATAAAACACTATGTTAGTAAGAAGAAAAGTTTTGGAATAACGTTTGGCAAGTTTTTGTTATAAAATGGAAAACCAAATTGTGACTTTGACCCTCAATATTTTTGGAACTAGCTGTTTCCCAGGTATGGTCCGAAAGAAAAAAATTATCCTAATGATGGGGACAATACGTGGTTTTCGGATCTGCGTTTGGTTTTTTTACACCTGTGTATAACATTTTGGCAGTGTATTTGTTTTATTAATTAAAATAGTCTAAGAAAAATGTAAAAAAGTAAGAGTTATTTTTTTACTTTACTTTACATTATATATTTCTGTTTTTTTTTTAAATAAAAAAATACACTGCCAAGATATTGTACATAATGGTAACACAAAGTGAACTGTGTATTACGGGTGGTTCAAATTGCACGGTGTATATGGATGATATTGCATCAAATCCTCTCACCTTCTTGTAGATCGTTGTGGCAAAACACGACGGGAGACTCTACGGTCGCTATGAACTTCTTAACCCATTCAATCTCCTTTTCAAAGTCTACGCTCTTCAATTTTTTGATTATGCGCTGTTCCTCTTCGTTCTAGAAGTAAAAAGATTGAATGAATGAGTACCCTTTATTTCATATCAAATAAATTATGAATATAATGAATGAATGAATGTATGTATGTATGAATGAATGAATGAATTAATGAATGAATGTATGTATGAATGAATGAATGAATGAATGAGTACACTTTTAACACAAAGTGTTTGTCGACAATGTTAACAGACAGATGTACATACAATATTGGCGGTTTTATCACTAAGAAGGATCTCTTGCAGACAATCTTTGGGTAAAAGATTATATTTAAGTCAATAGGATTGTTACCTTTGTTCCTATGTGTCTCGTAAGAGGCGACTAAAAGAGTACTGCGAGGAGAAGACGGCAGCAGCGTCTTCTACTAGATAAACTGATATAAAATCAGAAAGAAAGATAGAAAGAAATATTTATTTGACAGAACAACAACAAACACAATCACTAACATTTAAGAAAAAAGAAATAAGTTCCAAAAAGGTTCCCGCTCAGCATTAGTCGTGACAGCTAGAGGCTTATCACGACGCTGATTTTCAGCGGAAACAGTTTTATTTCTGCAAACAGGCCCCAGGAGGCGCTTTTACACGTCCCAATATTTAAACCTAACACTGCTTTGGGACAAGTCTGGGCTAGTGCCGATAAAAAACTCGGTCAGCCTCTTTCTAAATAACAATCTCAATCTTCAAATCAAACAATTTAATTCAACTATCTTACTAATATCACTAATAATGGAAATGTGAAAATTTTTACTTGTTTGTAAATGAATCACGTCAAAACGGCTTCACTGATCTAGATGAAATTTGGCACAGAGATAGATTATAGGCTGGAAACACAAAACCTTTTATTCCCTAGTAAATTTCCTGTGAGATTGTATCAGATTCCCTACTCTGCAACACGAAGCTCGTATTCAAGGATATATCTGTCTCTTTCAGATGCTTTAAGACATCGGTATGAGTGATAGAGACAGATGGATTCGATTATACTGATATTGTGTAGCGGAGTAAGGCCTCAGATTCCACGAGTGCAAATCAAAAATAAATAAATGTGAACAACATAACATACATTGTTCTGATCCTATGTAGCGGAGTAAGGCCTCTGCTTACAAATTAAAAATAAATAAATGTGGACAACATCACATACATTGTTCTGATCGAAATTTGAATAACTATTTAAATCACTCGTATTGTGGAAATCAGACACAACAAGGTACCACAACACCCAGACCCGAGAAAATATAAAATACTTTTTTCTACATTGACCCGTCCGGGAATCGAACCCGGGACCTCGGAGCAGGCGACATCTTGAATACCGGTGTGTACGCCACTGGGCCACAGATCTTCTAAATAAAAAACTCACCTTCCCCTGATTGTTGCCAGACAGCCTCTCATCTCTGACCGTCTTCAGCCATTTCCCCATAGTCTTCCACAGCCAGTTCGGTTCCTTCGACAATGGCACATCCATCGAGTGTATGGCTGCTGCTTTCTCAGCTATCTTCATCGAGAGAGCCGGCTCTGCTAGCTCTTTGGTTAGTAATGATCTTGCCTAGAACATATCAGAGAAGAGTTATATAGTAACTAGCTGTTGCCCGCGACTTCGTCCGCGTCAATTTCCATTATTATGATAGCGACTATTTTTGCAACATTTTTCACTCATGCTTCGCTCCTATTTGTCGCAGCGTGATGTCATATAGCCTAAAGCCTTCCTCAATAAATGGACTAGCCAACACAAAAAGAATTTTTCAATTCGAACCAGTACTTCCTGAGATAAGCGCGTTAAAACAAACAAACAAACAAACTCTTCAGCTTTATAATATTAGTATAGATAGATTACTCACAGGTATATACTCCTCGATCCTCCCCCCAGAGAAGACGCCGTGCAGTTTGGGTCCCAATCTCCTCTCGGACAGCAGAGTGAATATGACGGATTCCGTCACGATGGCATCCATTGCTCGTTCACCGTGCACTTGGCCGTATATCCTGAGGAGTACCTGTGCGAGAATAATTTATTTATACATCTTGCATTTCGAAGCCCATGTTATATAATCATTATGTACACACAGCGGCATATCAGACTATACATGTTGACCTTGAGACCGCCTTTATGCCCTACGTAATAAAAGCTGTTATCGCAGTTCAACTGTTTAACTTGTTGTGCTGTCGAGTGTACAACATATTGGCAGAGTATTTTTTTATAAAAAAAAAAACAGAAAAATATAAATATTGGATAAAATATTTTCAAAAAAATTATAATCAGGCCAGGCTGGCAGGAGCTGGATGCGAGAAGCCGTGGATCGAACTAAGTGGCGTGCAACTGGAGAGGCCTATGTCCAGCAGTGGACTGCGATAGGCTGATACTGATGATAATAAAATATTGTTTCAGCTATTCATTTTTAAACACGCTGTGACGCACACGGACGTATCTGAGTAAGGTTCATTCATCCTGAGCCGGAAGAAGCAAAATAATACGAAACAGCATGATTCAAAATGAGGTCTTATTTTTTATACATTTTTCTAGGATTATTTCAATTAAAAAAAAATAACAATGCCAAGATGTTACACATAATGGTAACATAACGTGAGCTTCGTTTGTCGGTCACAAATGCACCGTATATTTATTTTACCGTAGCATATTTACTAGAGACAAAAAGAAAATAACACTGCCAAGAGGTTTTTAATATAGCAAAGATAGATTGGTTTTCGTTTGTAAAACGGTTAAAAAAAGTCACGGTGTACAAATAGGTCAAATGATCGGGCTGTCCTGAAACCAGAAGACCCCAGTTCGATTCCAGGTGATTATTTAATTCCCTTTTTTTAAGCTTAAGATAGGCGTATTCAAATATAATTTTCGAAAACTACAATTTCAAAAAAATAACATCCAATCCAGGTACTTATTTTTAAATAACCACCTTATCTTTTTAGGACCTGCTGGTCTAGTGGTGTAACATCGGGCCAAAATCTCGGAGTCCCGAGTTCTAACCCTGGACCAGGCAACAAGTTTAAAATTTTCGAAATTACCACGGGTTTGTGATCACCCAACCGCATTTGGCAAGCGTTGTGGCAAGCCTTACAAGCGTGGTGATTTAAATGTCTGTACCCATCATTGCTGTGGTGACTTGAATTCAATGTGGAGGCCTTTGCCCTGCAGTGGGATGATAATAGGCCGTTACATCACCTTCTTGGGTTCCTCAATGACGAACGAGTTGCACCTATTCATCCCCTTCTTGATCAGACCCCTGGACAGCGAGGTGACGGAGTCAGGATCGTCTTCCGGAGAACTCTCTCTGTGAGCGAACTTCAGATGAGACGTGTCCTCCGGGAGGGCGACGTAGTAGAGGAAGTTCGAGAGACCCCCGCTGTAATAGAAATAGATTTTATTATTAATTTTTAGAAAATAAAGTTGAATACCTACATTGATGTGAATTGAAAAACCGGCCAAGTGCGAGTCGGACTCGCGCACGAAGGGTTCCGTACCATTGTATCGTACGTAGTGCCTACCGGTTACCATTTATTGATATCGAGCAAAAATAGGCAAAAAATGGCGGTTTTTGTAGGACAGCCCCCCTTAAATATATATTTTATTTAGTTTTTAGTATTTGTTGTTGTTGCGGTAACAAAAATACATAATTTGTGAAAATTTCAACTGTCTAGCTATCGCGGCTCTTGAGATACAGCCTGCCAGATGATGATGAGTATATGACACAAAAAACAAAAGACGTATTTTTTCTTTTGGTATAGCCCAGTACAAAAATGTCAAGATAACCCTAAAACTACATTCGTATCCTTGGCCGATAGTACTATCAATATCGATCAATGTAAACCTGACAATCGATCTGAAAAATTACAAATAGATTACATATTTCGTAAGTATAATCAATAAAATATGGGACAAAGGAAAATTACTATAAAGATATGAAATACGAAAGAAACAGATATCGTTAGAGATAACAATATACGTGTTATTAAACTCATTCAACAAATACATATTATTTAAAACTTATACTTATACTAGCTAACCCCGCAAACTGAACTTCGTATCGCCTCAGAATAATATAATTGGATTTTGACGTAAGACGTCACACAATGTCATTGGCATCAAATATGGCGTTTACCTTACCACGTTACACAGAAAATTTGCAATAAAATAATATTGCGACTATAATTGAGATGTAAGCTATCCTATCTTTCAAGTTGGATCAAACTGCACACGGTGTGCAAATTTGATTAAAATCGGTTAAGTAACTTAGGAGTCCATCGCGGACAAACAACGTGACACGTAATTTATATACATATATTAAAAGAAAGAAAGATAAACTAGTGATGTAACGACATACCGAATGTTCAAAGATTTTGACCACATAATACCGTTGGATTTTTCGAAATATTCATAAAATAACCGTGCCGAAATATCAGAAACTCATACAGAACAAGCTAAGTATATAGTCTTAAAATCATCCCACTGGACAAAGGCCTCCATCACTGAATTCAAGTCATCACAGCAATGATGTGAACAGGCGTAATCACCACGCTTGCCGAATGCGGGGCGGTGATCACAATCCCGAGTGATGTTCGGAAATTCGGAAACTCATAAAAAAACAAGGCACGGTCAGCCAAGAAAGTGATGTACCAGCTTTGACAAAATTTCATGTGTCAGTAAAATAGCGATAGGGACTATGACGTCTTAGTAATAATAACTGTTCTGTCCGAAGATATATTATATATTTAAATCCATAATATAAATATATAAATAATATAAATATTTAATACATGCCTCACTGGGCCACACAGAGCCATCTAGTCCCAAATTAAGCTACTATTAAGTACCCTGTCGTATGGGGTACTAGACAACCGATAAACTTAATTATATACTTTTTTTTTGTAAATACATACTTATAATACATAGAAAACACCCAGACCAGTACAAAGAGACATGTTCATACACACAAATATTTGTACTGTGCGGGGAACGAACCCGCGACCCATGGCTCAGAAGCAGCGTTTACTACCGCTGATCCAAATCGTCATAAATAATAAATAAATTGGCGTTACCGATATACTCTGTTTGCAACCTTATTAAAACTATACCTACACTAAGGGTCTGTTTCACAATCATTAAGTAAAGGTTTAAGTAGTTACTCAACGAGTTAATTACATAGAGGTTAAATCCTTTCGTTAACTTTCTTTGCATTTCACAATCATCCAATCAGTAAATTAAAGTGAACATTATATAATTAATACATACTTACAAGTTACGTTTCGTTTCAAGGTAAGAATAATTTATGTGTTTCTATAAAGTATAGTAATCACAGAATTATCATTAAAAATATTTTTTGTGATGATTATAAGTAATAAAAACAATAAATTCGTACAAAAAATGTTTACACTGTAATGTAAATGAGTCATTTCACCTTTTCTAAAATCAATGTTTCTGTAAGAATGGAACGCAACGAGGTTTCAACAAAAACTCTATATCGAGTCAACGTCAGTTAGTCAGTAAATGACAAATGTCAAATTTGGTACTTTTTGTGTGGTGATTTTGTTTGCATTGAATTTACCATTACGAACATTGTGTTATTTTACAATGACTGCAAAACTGTCCATTTATATAATAAAATAACTTGTTGTTGATGAAAATTTGGAAATGACGTATTTGAGGTTATCTTTTTAAATTTACTTGTCAAGTAAAAGGCTACTTGGCAGTGCATCCGGTGGTTAACTTAACGAGCAGATAAAGTGGTGATTAACCCTACTCAGGGATTGTAAAACGTGAAAAATAGTTTACTGAGCAGATAGGGTCGAAGTAGCTTACCCAGAACTTTACTCAGCGATTGTGAAACAGGCCGTAAGTGTATATTATTGATATTGTTTTTATAAATACACCTAGTGTAAAAATCCAGATAACAAAATATAATGCGACTAATCTACACAACAAGACAAATCATGTCCTCGGAAAATAACTATCGTCTAAATATGTATTGAAAAATTTGTGCCGTCACTTTACGCTCGTGTCTGGTTTCACAAAAACAAATAGCACCAAATAGCAATATTTTATGGTTACCGTGGTATACAGGATGACTTATTCCTAGTGGTACCTTCGTTGTTTCTGGTTTCCAAAATACGAATGCTTTAAATAGTTATTCAAATTGGGATCAGAACAATGTATGTGATGTTGTCCACATTTATTATTTATTATTTATTATTTATTTATTATTCATCATCTTCAAAAAATTTTATACGCGTTTTATTCGCGTAAGT
Organism: Anania crocealis; assembly: GCA_949315895.1. Lineage (NCBI taxonomy): Eukaryota > Metazoa > Arthropoda > Insecta > Lepidoptera > Crambidae > Anania > Anania crocealis. The sequence goes on from OX438877.1 coordinate 1,213,876, forward strand.
AAAAAATGTAAATCAAGTTGTCACCCGAAAATATTTTTCTCGATATAGTTTTCAATTTTTGCGGTCCTAGACCTGTTGAGGTATAAAGGGAAAATCAAAAACTTATGAATAGTATCGTAATGAATGAATGAGATGGCACAACGCGTAAAAATAGTGTTGCTAGGCGGCGGCCGTATCAAAAATTTTAGATTATTGGCGGACATTTTCTAAGTGCTTTATCTTGACATTTTTGCACTGGGCTATATACGTACCAAAAGAAAAAATACGTCATTTGATTTTCGTCTCGTTGATATATATATTAAAATTTGGAATGTGGTTAAAATTGTATCCTGTATTTATAAGTATTACGTATGTGTGTTTACCAAAGGTCCCAAAGTAACAATATTTATTTATTTATTTATTGATAAAGATTCACCAACAACATATCATTTCACATGCAAACTTACACTTAAGGGTTAAAGTCTAAAAGATATGCCTTTATAGGTAAATACAGCATTCAAAAGAAGATATATATTGACATACATAGACACTGCCAAGATAATAGAATAGCAGACAACATTACTAATTATCCACTTGTTTATAAACATTATTGATGCATGCCTTTTAATGGTAGAGTAAAGTGAAGTACGGCACATGAGTAAATAGTAGGAATAGAGTTCAAGCTTCTTAAGAACGTCAACTTGTGACAATGAGATTGTCAACTGGCGACTAGCGGGCAGTGGTCACGCGCACCCTGTGACAATGAGATTGTCGACTGGCGACTAGCGGGCAGTGGTCACGCACACACTGTGACAATGAGATTGTCAACTGGCGACTAGCGGGCAGTGGTCACGCACACACAGTGACAATGAGATTGTCAACTGGCGACTAGCGGGCAGTGGTCACCACGCACACGCTGTGACAATGAGATTGTCAACTGGCGACTAGCGGGCAGTGGTCACGCACACACTGTGACAATGAGATTGTCAACTGGCGACTAGCGGGCAGTGGTCACGCACACGCTGTGACAATGAGGTTCTCAACTGGTGACTAGCGGGCAGTGGTCATGCACACACTGTGACAATGAGATTGTCAACTGGCGACTAGCGGGCAGTGGTCACGCACACGCTGTGACAATGAGGTTGTCAACTGGCAACTAGCGGGCAGTGGTCACGCACACACTGTGACAATGAGATTGTCAACTGGCGACTAGCGGGCAGTGGTCACGCACACGCCTTGACAATGAGGTTGTCAACTGGCGACTAGCGGGCAGTGGTCACGCACACACTGTGACAATGAGATTGTCAACTGGCGACTAGCGGCCAGTGGTCACGCACACACTGTGACAATGAGATTGTCAACTGGCGACTAGCGGGCAGTGGTCACGCACACACTGTGACAATGAGATTGTCAACTGGCGACTAGCGGGCAGTGGTCACGCACACACTGTGACAATGAGATTGTCAACTGGCGACTAGCGGGCAGTGGTCACGCACACGCTGTGACAATGAGGTTGTCAACTGGCGACTAGCGGGCAGTGGTCACGCACACACTGTGACAATGAGATTGTCAACTGGCGACTAGCGGCCAGTGGTCACGCACACACTGTGACAATGAGATTGTCAACTGGCGACTAGCGGCCAGTGGTCACGCACACACTGTGACAATGAGATTGTCAACTGGCGACTAGCGGCCAGTGGTCACGCACACACTGTGACAATGAGATTGTCAACTGGCGACTAGCGGGCAGTGGTCACGCACACACTGTGACAATGAGATTGTCAACTGGCGACTAGCGGGCAGTGGTCACGTAACAATCGAGTAAAAATAGGCAAGAAATGGCGTTTTTTGTATGAGAGCCCATAAATATATTTTTTTCTTTTTAGTGTTTGTTTTTATAGCGGCAACGGAAATACATAATTTGTAAAAATTTCAGTTGTCTCGCTATCGCCACATGAGTAAAAATCCCTACAGAGTACAAGCTTCTTGACTTTTAAACTATTCTGATAGGGCTGACACCTGTTGCAAGTCAGAAAAAAAAGGTAGTAAAAATTAAATACGGTAAGTACGAGTACCTACCTACATACTAAAAAGTGTATTTCAAAAGGTATAAAATATAAGGTTTAGTGTAATTTGACAATACTTAAGTTAAATTAGTTTATAAATGGCTAACCCTAAATAATTTATTTTTCTTCAAATATTTCTTATTTCTTTATAACGTGTGTTACAGTCTGAATCTAATACCTACAGTTTCCTTAAATAACTGATCGGAAAATATTCGCATGGCATGTCAAAAGATAATTAATTAAAAAATTTATTTTTATACTTATTATTACATTATTAAAATACTCTTGGTATGTTTTTTTTTCATTTTACCAATAAAATAAACATAATTATATGGACCTGGCAGTATTTTAATTAACCCGGCCTGTAGATATGTTACCTGCATTAAAGCCTTTACGATGAATAAATAAGGAATCATTGCTTATATTTAAGGCATTTTCCGATAGGATTTCGATTTCTTGCACTTGTGTCGATCCAGACATTTCCCATACAATTATCATGCAACAAACCATAGCAGTGCGTAACTGACCCTTTGTTTATTTAGATTTAACACCAATTTTCCTTAATCAATATTATATAAATAATTGAATCATAGAAATGTTAAAATCACAGTTCGTCAGCCAAATCACTCAAATAAATGTCGTCTAATGCGCGCGACGTGCAGGCGGCAGCCCTGTCATTTATACCGCAACTGAACCGGCGAAAACCAGTTCTTACCCCGGCGACGCGTCGGTGAACGCGTCGGTGAGATGTCACGCGTACATCGCCGCGCTATGTGTGAGTGGAACAACAGCGGGCCGCATATAGGTAGCTTGTATTCTGGTGGGAATATTTATTCATGTGCTATCGTGGTTCTTGAGATACGTTAACCTTTTGGGTACGGAACCCTAAAAAAAAAACTGTTTTAGAAATATCCACATGGAAAGTTTGTAAAGGGAAAACACGACACAAATTAAAAGAGCATTTGCTTGCAGTTTTTTCGTTGGTCACCCGACCCGTGTAATTTTCTCGCGATATCCTGTTCGTTGCAAAAAATAACTATCTAATAACAATCGATCGAGAAAAAATATATTACAATTTCTTGGTCCACTTTTTCTCGGCTCTGGAATTGCACAAAAAGCCGACTATTTTGTATGATTCTTGGAATCAACAGTTTTTTCCTAAATATCTTTTGTATTCACAATGGGTGTTGTTGCAATTTATGGTTTTTGTATGAGTCTTTTTAAGTGAACGATTTTGTGTATGGTTCAAGTAAGTATTTCAAACTTATTATGCTACTAGCTGTTGCCTACGACTTCGAACGCGTGTAATTTTGCATTTAGAAGTTTGTATTAAAATTATCCCACGGGATAATACCTTTTCCCCGGTTAAAAGTAACCTTTAAGTAGTTAGTCGTAGCCTATAAATAAAAGAACAACAAACTTTCACGTTTAGAAAATTAGAAGGATTTTAAATAAATATTTAATGAAATACATTGCCCTGATACCAAAGTAAGTAAATGAATAAGCACTTGTATTTAAATCTAAATCTATCTAAATCAGAAACAACGGTGGACCACAAACACCCAGACCCGAGAAATGATTTTTTTTTCTACATTTACCCGTCTGGGAATAGAACCCGGGTCCTCGGAGCAATCGATACCTACCCCCAGGCATTCCCATAACAAAGATTCCGTAGAGACAGAAAGAGAGACGATTCATTTTTCCTTTTGAGGTACGAATAAACGAGGTTGAATTTGAATTTGAAACCCTAACAAGAATTATCTGATTCGGTTCAGCCGATCGAAAGTCATACATTTCGGTAAATCATTTTTAAAGATGGATGCGCATTTAGTTTTAATGAATTGCTTACCTAATATCTTTTTCAAAACGCTATCGCTAACGCTGCCGCTTGTCGCTTAGTTAGAGACCAGAAAACATCAACAATGTATTATGATTCATGGTCAAGGCCGATGTGAGGTTTATTTACGTTTTTTGTGTTAAATAGGTAGGTATTTAAAAAGATGTAGTAGCAGTAGCTAAAGTAAAAATAACAATTACACGCAATATAATACTGTACTGAGGTCCATAACATTTAAGCATCTTAAGGAATTTAAGAAGGCTCCGAAAGTGAAAATCAAGTTCAGTGTTCAGATTATTATACAGAGAGGCAGACGAACAACAGGTGATCGGCGACCAGCGACCATTCACCGAGTTTCTGGCGCTGCTTCTTCTCGGCACTAGCCCAGACTTGTCCCGAAGCAGTGGTAGGTTTAAATATTGGGACGTGTAAAAGCTTCTCCTGGGACCTATTTGCAGAAATAAAACTGATTTTAACAGATTTTAACTAATCCTTATCCTGCAGAATTTAGTTTTAAAAACTTACATGGGTATCTTGGAATTCGCGATGGAACATTGTATGAGGTCGAATTCGAATGACGCTAGGTATGACAGATGACATTAGCTACTTATATTTGCACTTGGACAGTTCCAAGTGACATTTCTGTACGGCACTTTGTATCTAGATCTCATACTCAATCGATACCGCTTCCTTGGTCTAGTGGGTTCGATCCCTTTGTCGGGCAATAAGAGATTCGAATTTATGGACCTCCAACCCGCATTCGGCAAGTTTGGTGATTATGCCTGTGCCCATCATTGCTGTGGTAACTTGAATTTAATGATGGAGGCCTTTGCCCTGTAGTAGGATGATTATTACTTAGATATCATACCAAAAACTGAAAGAAACGTATCCGTAGAAGTGCCCTAAAGCTATGACGTAATCTGAACGGCTTATGACTTATGGTTAGATATTCAGCATGACGTCAGAGAATAATATTATTACTGTATAAAAATATGACTGATCTTACAAATGTTATAAATGAACATTTGTTGGATGATGCTCCAGGGTTCAGACTGTGAAAAGTAGGAAGTTCGTTCATGGGAAAAAACATCCGTATTTTTAAAAAATTACCACAGCGTATTGCTGAATTCCCTGTACATAAACTTAAATCGTATGTCAAGTAATGTTAATGAAAAAGGACTATTACATTGTTCATAATTATTTAAATGGCATTTAATTGTTCTAGCTAGTCTTTGCTTAAACCTTTTATAAACATTTATTTAAAAAGAGGCTGATAGTGACCGAGTTTCTAACGCTGCTTCTCGGCACTAGCCCAGACTTGTCCCGAAGCAGTGGTAGGTTTAAATATTGGGAAGTGTAAAAGCGCCTCCTGGGGCCTATTTGCAGAAATAAAACTGATTTTACTGATTTACTGATGACGACCTCTGCAGTGTAGTGGCGTACACACTGGTAATCAAGGTGTCGCCTGCTCCGAGGTCCTGAGTTCGATTCTTGAACGGTTCAATATAGAAAACAAATATTATTCTATGTTTCCTAGGGTCTGAGTGTTTGTAGTACCTTAGTTGTTTGTGGTTGAAGAAGCAAGTGCTTTAAATACATAGTATACCATGATCATATTGTCTTATCCTTCTTCCATCGAGATATTTTGATCCTATAATTTCTGTTCCTTTATTAGTGTAAGTATAACTTTTATCTTTAAATTATTGTTTGTTTTGTTACCTCATAACGGCTCAGTTGGACTCTCTTGATCTCGATAAAAATAAAACAATTTTCTCCTTCTTACGGTAAGTACCCGGTAAACTGATATTTGCAAAAAAAAACAACACTTTCTTGCTAAACCTTTACTTGGCCTACCATCGGGTCAGGTCAGGAACCACATATTGGCATGTAACAAGGAGTCCGTCGCGGCATAACAAACTGAGTCACATTTGGTCGCCTTTGTTGCAGATAACAAAAGTTTTGTATTCACATTAAGGTTGTCATTCCAACAGCTAGAAAGCGGATAACTATCGGCTATATTTTCTCGCTAAGGAAACGTATAAAATACCTTGTAAACCTAAAGAGATATGATATTTGTGTAAAACAACAACATATTAAAAACCCAGTAAGGGAAATGAATATTTGAAAAGATAAAGATATTTACAATGAAATTATGAATGACGATACTTAGACAACCCGCGAACGCGACAAAATCAGAGAACAATACATTCTACGCCATACAATATTATTTTTTCTTCTTTAATTTCTTCATCGTGCCAAAGAGATGTATATGTTTAAGTATTGCTAGTCGGTCGCTGTCTGTCCACACTGACGACGCGGGCGGCAAGGACTCTCTCCACTAGTTCATCATACGACACACTCCCTTCCACAGCTCGACAATCCGTTTCTAGTTGCTAGCACTACTCGCTTCAATTCAATTCAATTCATTGCGATATAAACTGTGTACAAATATTGCAGATAAAAAGGTTCTCGTTCATTGACGGCGGTGGGACTTGCTAAGTGAGTTTCTTATCTTCTGTTTAGAGCATTATCAACATCGACAAAGATTTATTGTATATGCTGCGCATCAGCTAGGTATTTATTATTTAAAGTTGGGTAAGTTACGTCTGCTGAAAACATATTTCCGATCTAGTATTCACAATGCCTTAAAAAAAGGTAAATTAGTCACCAAATTTTTTCTCCAATCTACTGACTATACCTTATGCAATGACACACGACATTAAAGTCATATAAACATATTAAATATAACAAAGGACCCAGTATAGAACCCTGAGGCACACTAGAAGAGCGAGTTCCATTGAATAAGGGGCCTTGAATAGGCGCCTTGGAATACTCTGACACCAGAATATTATTCGCAACCTAAGGATGCCCATCACACTCATGAGAATAGCACTCTGGAAGAATGAGATCTATTGATTTTTGCTGTCTGCGTTGCACTCTACAAAAAACCTATGTACATTAGTAAGATAACTTTAGAAAAGCATAGAAAAACGTTGATTTGGTACTAGACATCACACATATTATAAACATTTACAAGTTATGGGTAAAAAAAGGTAAATTAACAACCCATTTTGCTCACTGTTGAGCACGGGTCTCTCTCCTTTTTATAGAGAGGGGTTAAGGCCTTAGACGGCAAGGGCGACGCTGTGGAAGAAACATCACCCCGCCGTTGGACGTTTTTCAAGCCGCCCGAAGGCCTCCAACAGCAGTGCCCTGCAGTGCGATGACTATAGGCGGTTACTTGACAGCTCACAAATGGACATACAGTATATAAGTTAAATAATATAGATAATAACCGGTCAAGTGCGAGTCGGACTCGCGCACGAAGGGTTCCGTACCAAAAAGGCAAAAAAATCGGGTTTGTTGTAAGGGAGCCCCCCTTAAATATTCATTTTATTTTGTTTTTAGTATTTGTTGTTATTGCGGCAACAGAAATACATAATTTGTGAAAATTTCAACAGTCTAGCTATCGCGGCTCTTGAGATACAGCCTGGTGACAGAGCGACGGACAGACGGACAGACAGCGAAGTCTTAGTAATAGGGTCCCGTTTTACCCTTTGGGTACGGGACCCTAAAAACACGTTCTAGTCCGAATTGGCAACAACAGAAAGATATTTGTTTATAACAATTAATCCATCATATTAAATTCATAGCGACACAACGCTCCTAGTGCCAAACATTTTGATGTGTCATATTATCATATCAATTCATCACATCTAAATAATATAAATTTATTAAGTGACGACGTTTTAGAATTCATTCCATGAACTGTTCTAGGAGAATTTTCCAATGCGTATCACATATTTTGGCAATGTCCTATCATATTTGTGGTCAACATTTGGCTTCGGCTCTGAACAGGTTCCCAATGAAGGTAATTGAGGCAAATGGTCTGTTTTTAACTATGTTTACCCCTTACGTTTATTACTTTCCATGTTAAGATTTTTTTCATGCAGCTATCAAACATTCTTTTCCCATATAAATGTGTACAACATCACATACATTGTTCTGATCCCAATTTGAATAACTATTTAAAGCATTCGTATTTTGGAAACCAGAAACAACGAAGGTACCACAAACACCCAGACCCGAGAAAATGTAGAAAAACACATTTTTTCTACTTTGACCCGTCCCGTAAACGAACCCGGGACCTCGGAGCAGGCGACACCTTGAAAACCGGTGTGTACGCCACTCCGCCACGGAGGTCGTCAAATACGCACCTTATCTTGGCCATAAAAAACATAACTAAATAATAACTTGCTGATTTAATGCAGTCCATCGGAAGTTATGCGCGTACATACGAGTACATTTGGTGATTTATTTTTATTCATATAGGTTAAGTTTGTCAGTGCCCATCATTGCTGTGGTAAATTCAATGATGTGATGGATGCCTTTGCCCTGCAGTGGGATGATTATAGGCTGTTAAAAAAGGTTATGGTTTTGTCTAGATTTTTTAAATATTAAAACCAAACTATAAGAGAGTCAAATCATTCATAAGAACCAAATAAAGAAAATATTGACTCTTCTCTACAAGGGGCAGGTAATTTTGAATGAAAATTTATAAAGATTTTGATAAGCTAAATTCTCGAAATTGTAGAAATAACAAGATACCGGAAAAACAAAGGATTTCGGTTCAATCTTCGTGAGAGAAGATAGAATAATACAGCTGAAATCATCTAGCAATCTTAGTATATAGTAGGAGTATAGTCTCCTCATTGTTAATAATTTGAAGTGTGAAGAGAAGTGGACAATTGGTACGGCTAGTGGACAATTTTGAAAGTTATTCCACAAGATATGGAAAGGGAACTGCTCCAAATTTTACAAGGATAGAATCAGAAATGAAGTCATCAGATTGATGTACTAAAACTGTTTCTGAGCAATAATATTTAATTTTAAAAACATGTTGTCTTCAATGAAAATGTCGTCATTATTATCATCAGCCTATATCAGACATACCAGTTTGGGTTCAGTGGTAGGAAATGTTGCTTCTGAGACAGCCATGCATTTGTGTGCACGAATTTGTGTCTGGGTGTTTTCTAGGTACAATATGCAAATATTTACAAAAAAACCGTCCAAGTGCGAGTCGGACTCGCGCATGAAGGGTTCCGTACCATCGACTAGGTAAACAACAGTAGGTACATACATTTTGTTAATGTAGTGCCTATCCGTTACCATTTATTGATATCGAGCAAAAAAGGTCAAAAAGATCGCGTTTGTTGTGTGGGAGGCCCCATTAAATATTTATCTTATTTTGTTTTTAGTATTTGTTGTTATTGCGGCAACAGAAATACATATTGTGAAAATTTCAACTGTCTAGCTATCACTGCTCTTGGGATACAGCCTGGTGACAGACGGACAGACAGCGAAGTCTTAGTAATAGGGTTCCGATTTTACCCTTCGGGCACGGAACACTTATTTAAGTAAGTTTATCGGGTTGTTGGGTACCTTTAGTGTAAGCTTAGTACTAGAGGTAGCTTAAGGACTCGATGGCTTTGTGCAGCCCAGTGCGGCTTGTCTTGAAATATATTCATAGCCATCTAGCAGGCTGGCTGCTAGATGGAGCCACGATCTGCGCTAGGTGGTTGGCAGCAGCTGGATGCTCAAAGCTCAAGATCGAGAAAAGTGGGGTGCCTTAGAAGAGGCCTATGTCCAGCAGTGGACTGCCGTAGGCTGATGATGAATTCACAGCGGGACAAAGGCGTCTCAAAATGAGGAATATGCAACTATCGCTACACCAGGGCCCCAATTCTGCTAATTTATAAATGGCTCAATAGCATCGCAATCGTATATTTTAACATTACCTCCATATTAAATGTGTCAAAATATACAATTGCGATGCTATTGAGCCATTTGTAAATTAGCGGAATTGGGGGCCTGTTATGACGACCTCCGTGGCGGAGTGGCGTACACACCGGTTTTCAAGGTGTCGCCTGCTCCGAGGCCCCGGGTTGTCTCTGGTTTCCAAAATACGAACTCTTTAAATAGTTATTCAAATTGGGGTCAGAACAATGTATGTGATGTTGTCCACATTTATTTATTTATTTATTTACCAGTCCGGCTGATAGGGGTGAGATGACAATGCTGTCCATCTTCTGATGTTCTTTCGCCTCTTACGACAATCAGAGAAGGCGTGGTGCTACGCGATTCTATTTCTGTACCGGCATTATATGAAACATCGTCTTTATATAATGATAACATCAGTTAAAGTGTAATTAAACAATGTAAGACATTAGTATATAATATAATGAACCGGCACGTTCTGGTTTTTTCCGGTTACACTCGTCACTGATAAGAGTACTCTAGAGTATTGGAATTAGCATCTTAAATCAATAAATTTAAGGTTTAAATTCGAGCAGATAGCATCATTTCATATTTACAAAGACTCAAGTATATGGAATGCATTGTTTTGTTATTTAGGGTTTGCGAAATGAATGACATACGGACAAACTTTGACGGAATTACAGTGCCGTGGTAGGTATCGCCTGCTCCCAAGTCCCAGGTTCGATTCCCAGAGAGATCAATGTATCAAAAAAAGTGGTTTTCTGTATTTTCGTTTCTACAAAACAAGGACTTTGTTGTTTCTGATAAGAAGAAGTAGGAGGGTAATTTTGGAATAAGAGTTTCAATTCCTAGGAGATCGCTTTTAGCGGTAAGGCAGCCCTTGCCCACATTCAGGTTTTAAATGTACTTTCAGTTTATTGATTCGTTATTTTAATTTAAGTAATAAGGTGATTTGTAGTATATCTAACTATTTATTTATTTACAACTTTGATGCACATACAAAGCTGTGAAAATGGCGGACTTAATGCTAAAAGCATTCTCTACCAGTCAACTATAAGGCCAAGCGGAGAGGTTACAGGCGGTGCGAAGTACAAAATGAAAATAACAAACATAAAGTAAGATATTAATTATTATAAGAGTGCTTAAAATCAAGCACTGGCATATATACAGATTTTATATTTGAGGTTATACAGGGTGAAATTTTAACCACCTTCCAAATTTTAATATATTAATCTACGAGACAAAAAACAAATGACGTATTTTTTCTTTTGGTAGGTATAGCCCAGTACAAAAATGTCAAGATAAAGCACTTAGAAAATGACCGCAAAAAATCTAAAATTTTTGACATGGCTGCCTAGCAATACTTTTTTTACGCGATTCGCATCTTACTCATTCAATACGATACTATTCATAAGTTTTTAATTTTCCCTTTATACCTTATCAGGTCTGGGACCGTAAAAATTGAAAACTATATTGCGAAAAATATTTTCGGGTGATAGCTTGATTTACATTTTTTACTTCATAAATGGGCTCTAAATACGATACTGAACACCTATAGAAATTTTGGATTTGTTAAAATTGGAGTGGTTAAAATTTCATCCTGTATACGAACTATTTACTATCTATATACCCTAACTGCGTCCTGTTTGTAATGACTAAAATTTTGTAATGTTTTGTTAACTGGGACTGCTTTGAGTAACTGTAGGTATCATCTTAGTACCAACAGTTGCTCTAGATAATTTGAAAAGAAAAATACTCACAAATTTGTAATTTATGGACTCCGTCATTATCTTTTTTTTTATTATTATTCTCTCATAACTTGTTCATTTAAATAATTCCATTTAAACCTACATAATTTCTCTATAAGTATAACTCAAAAGTTAGTATAAAATCAGAGGCAATATATGTTTATTAGTAAGAAGGGGATAATGGTGCTGGTTGTACAATAAGTAATATTGATGTAACATAGTTTGTAATCTAGATTGTACAATTGTTTATTGTCCTGAATAAATAAAAATAAAAATAAAATAAAATAAAATAAAACTCCATCGTATTTTTTTTAAATACCGCGATATTATAGCAACTATTACCGTACACGCGTCAAAAGATCAAATTACCCTAAAATTTCATTTCTAATTTAAAACTGGTTAAGGGGAAACTTGATAAGTACACTCGACAGCACATCAAGTTAAAAAGTTGAACTGCGATAACAGCTTTTATTACGTAGGGCATAAAGGCGGTCTCAAGGTCAACATGTATAGTCTGATGTGCCGCCGTGTGTACCATAAGTTCTGCCTGCTGTACTATGACAATCTACACTTTATTCACTAATATTATGAAGAGGAAAGATTTGTATTTTTGTGTGTGTGTGTGTGTATGTGTTTGTATTGAATAGGCTCTGAAACTACTGGACCGATTTCAAAAAATCTTTTACTACTAAAAGCTGACACTATCTTCGACGAACATAGGCTACTTTTCACCGCGGGACCCGGTAGGTGGCGCTGCTGGCGGTATGTCAACTACTGAACGGCGTAACCGATTGGGTTGAAATTTTGAATGTGCATTTCAGACACTAATGTATTAAGACTACTTATCTATCTTTCTATATGCCACCGCTAGGCACAGGTTTCCGACCGTGCGATATGACGTGGAGTTCACGCGGGCAGAGCGGCGGGCGAAGAGCTAGTATTCAATAAATGATTCGATTTGATTCAAAACACTCATGAACGATGTTTGCAGAGCCATCTAGTGTGACAACGATTATTGAGATGCTCACCTGATCCTCCTAAAGTCCAGCTGCGACGCTTCCACGCTCTTCCAGGCCCCGTGGAGGTAGTTACGACAGATCCTCGCTGCCACCTCCCGCATCTCCTCCTCCGTACCACACATTTGCAGTTTCTGTAAAGAGAGAGATTATTAAAATGTAGGCCTGTAAATTCACCCATCATTGCTGTGGTAACTTGAATTCAATGGTGGAGGCCTTTGCCCTGCAATGGGATTATTACAGGCAGTTACTTTAGTCAATCCACAAATTACCTTCTCACAGTCCCCCGTCCTTATCACTGCTGATCACATTTGCGAGACTCCCCCCTCTATTGTGTGACTTTACATATTTTTCAATTTTACACCTAAGTAATGATTTTTTTGGGTTTTTCTTCAATAGTTCAAAGGTTGTGTTTTTGTAACACTTAGATGTATTACTTATATTTTGAAGGGTGACGTGACAAATAAAGAACCTCACCAACCGCCTTGTCATGCAATGTTACATTTTGAGGACCCCCCCCCCCCCTTAAGGTATGACGCAATTTACGGAAGGCCCCTAAAAATACATGTAGGATTGTAAGGTGAAACGGAATGCAAAAAAGTGTGTAAAGTGGATTTCCAAAATACAATAACAGCGGAAATAAGATCCGTCTTTAATACCTTCATACAGTTTTTGCTAAAAGCCTTATCGATTATGTAAAAAAAGTCGGTCAAGTGCGCTTCGGGGCCACGCGAAATATCAGTAAAATATTGACTCTACACGCACACTTCCTTGGCGACTTCAGTGGCAGAGTGGCGGGCACACCGGTTTTCAATGTGCCGCCTGTTCCGAGGTCCCGAGTTAGATTCCCGGATGATTTCTACATATTTTCGGGTCTGGGTGTTTTGTGATACCTTCGTTGTTTCTGGTTTTCGCAATACGAATGCTTAACATAGTTCCTCTCTTTGGGATCAGAACTGTCCAAACTTATTTGTTTGGATGATTTAAGCTAAAAACGAATATATTCTATAATTTTTAATGTCTTCAACCATCCTCATAACATATTTTATCTATGTAGGTTTAAGTTTGAAGTAAGGTAACATTTAGATAGACAGACAGTGACGCATTTATAATATTAGTTTCGATTTTACATAAGCTTACTAAAGTCCATACAATTACAATGGTTTTACAAATTCATACAAGTAATTTGACGATCAAAAGAATAATGACAACCGATTACAATTATGTAAATGCATCTTTGTTCGGAGGCAAACTGAGTTTTTCGCGATATTTTCCATCCTTTTCCCAAACTATGGAACAGAAAAGGATAGCATAGTGAATAACATGTATTTAGAATGACATGATGTCACTGCGACTGTACGACAGTCGCTGTCAGATATATTGGAGCAGACAAAGTGACCATATACTTCTGAACAGTTGAAAATGTTAATAAGTTCCATACACTACAAGTTACGAGTACCATTAATATTTGAACATTCATTACTTCATTAATGTCTGAGCAGATGCTAGTCAATAACTTCTATACACACAACTTACCAATAATATCTGAACACTCATAACGTCAAGTGTATCTACGCAGATGGTCTTAATTTAGGAGAATTGCAGAAGGAAGTGCTTCCAACTTTACTATAAATACTATTTTTAATACTATTTTACTAAATACACTTGACGTTATGAGTGTTCAGATATTATTGGTTAGTTGTGTGTATAGAAGTTATTGACTAGCGTCTGCTCAGACATTAATGAAGTAATGAATGTTCAGATATTAATGGTAACTTGTAGTGTATGAAACTTATTGACATTTTCAACTGTTCAGAAGTATTTGGTCACTTTGTCTGCTCCAATATATCTGACGGCGTCTGTACCTACGTAGGTTATATGTAAATGCCTAAAATGTATATCTAATCAGTTAAAGCGTAAAAATGTCATATCTGCAATTATCTTGTTAGACGCTATCAAGGTTTGGGGGTGTGTTTGCGGTTGATAAGAAAAAAGTTATTTTATTAATTTTTAACATTGAAAATTGTTGCTTATCAACAGAGTATCTTTCGGAGTATTATTAGAGTATTTGCAAAGTTAAAGCTAGTCGATCATAGCAGAGTATCTTTCTTTACGTAACAAAGATGGCGCTGAGATCTTTCAGAAACGACGAAGCTAATTTATCACTAACTGAGACTTTTTCTAAGCCTAACACACACACACAGAAACAGTGCTTTACACAACTCGAATCTAGCTTAACATAGCAGAGTTTCTTTCCATATAAGATGGAGACCGAACTACAGAACCAAGGCTTGCCGACTATAGTTTCTAATCATGACAGACTCAACATGGGGGTCTCTGGAAACCCAAAGCTGGTCTCATTTGCAGAATCGTTTTTTGGAGTTAACAGAGACGATGCTCTGAAAACCCGAAGTTAGCCGATAATAGCAAGGACAGCGCTTTACAGAGGCGAAGCTAGCCAGTATCATATCATTTGGGGTCTTTGGTTCTCTAACCAATCGTGACGGCTAACAGATCTCTGCGGTGGTAGGCTTTGTAAGAGGCCGCCTGGTTGCTACCAACCTCCGGCCGGAGACCAGCGCCAAACAGTTTTTCTGTGTTCCGTTGGTTTGTAGGAGAAACAGTACCTCTGGGTAAGCTCGCTCCATCTTAGGCTTTTTCTTAACCATATAGTTAAGTATGTAGTCTAGAACATGTCCATTATAAAAAAAAGGCAAAGACGGCCTTCTAGAAACCCGAAATATTCATTCATAGCCGAGTCACTTTCTAAACATGACATAGACTGCGCTCGAAAGAACCGAAGCTGGCCGATCATAGCAGTCTTTTCTAAAGAAGAAAAAGTCGGCGATCAACACAACCAAAGGTTGCCGATGACTACCAGAGAGTCTCTGTCTAAACATGACAGAGACAGCGCCCTATAAAATCGAAGATATTCGACCATAGCCAAGTCTCTTTCTTAGCGATCACAAGCCCGAGCAATGTTCGAAAATTCTAAACTCTAGTTTTCCGACCCGGGGATCGAACCCGAGATCTAAGCCAGGTACTTATACCTACCACTAGCATTAAAAGATAAATTCCAATAGGTTAAAGCAATTAACACGTGTCTTATACAGGTTCTTCACATAACAAACATGGCAATAGGATGATAACCTATTAAGTAATAGAACGATTTGCCTATCGATCAGCTGCTTACCTACGTGATCTGAGAGCGTACATCGCAACAGATTAATCGACTCATATCTATATCAGTATTTCTGCAAATAGGCGAAAGTCTTTGACGAAGGCCAATTCTACTAAACTACAACATACGTTCTATACCGATGCAGCTCGCGTTAGGATTTCACACAAAACTGTATTCTATTAACCATTTTTACTAAACGATCTCTAAACGTAAGCTGAACCGCTAGCTATCGATCCAACAAAAGTAGCCTTTGAGTAATTAACCGTCAATCTATGTTTACCGGATGTTTAAGAATTGGTGAACTAGTAGCGTATGGTCGACCGGTTATTTTGACAGTTAAAACGTTGGTCCTCGGCTGTGCTTCGACTGACAGCAACGTTAAATCGCTAGTGGATTAAGAATTTTGGAAATCTTGATTTCTTGAACGATCTCCGTTCAACTTAGTTTCGATCGATCGATAAGGTGAGCTGAAACGCTACCGATAATGCAAATAGAACAGGAAAAGTTGGCATTTAATTGCGTATCGTCAATTGTTGCGTTTACGTTTTGAAAATTTACGTTAGTAGAACTGGTCTCCAGTGCGTTTGCCAGTGACGACTTATGGAACTGAAACGTGGTCGATCAATGCTCATAAGAAGGCACAAGGTCGCACAGCGGGCACGGAGCAAGCAATGCTTGGAATTACCCTAAGCTACGTAATAAAGGAAATGAGGAAATCCATACGAGAACTTAGATAACCGACATCGCTCTAAGAATTGGGAAGCTGATGCCTTACTCTGCAACACGAAGCTTGTATTTACGGACATATCTGTCTCTTTCAGATACTTTAAGACATCGGTATGAGTGATAGGGACAGATTGATTCGTATATACGGACATTGTGTTGCGGAGTAAGGCCTCTAACGGCCGGTCGATATGCCAAAACTGAAGATAGATAGGTTATTAGGACCGGCCGTAAGTGGCAGTGGGCGGGAGTCGGGACGCATAGTAAGGAGAACTGATGGCCGTTGGGGAAGGTTCTGGAATGGCGACCGCGCCGGATGATGACGATCTGATGAAGGAAGTCGTTGGATGCGGTTGGCGCGGGACCGATCGTTGTGGAGATCCTTGAGGGAGGCCTATGTATAGCAGCGAGTGTCCTTTGGGGAAGATGATGATGTGGACACAGAAGGCACTTTTACACGTCCCAATATTTAAACATACCACTGCTTCGGGACAAGTGTGGGCTAGTGCCGAGAAGCAGCGCGGGGAACTCGATCACCTTCTCATGTTACGTCGAGAAGACGTAATAAAAAAGTTCGTAGTAAGGAGCGACTAAAGAAATAATGCCAGAAGAAGGATAGGCCATGCCCAACAGTGGACGGATATAGACTGATAATAATATAGTATTATTCGTAATTCTATGCGTAATGCATAATGCTTTAAAGAGGTAAGAGAACAAATAGAACTTTTCTTATCTCTCCATTGTCGAGTGGCGTACACACCGGTTTTCAAGGCGATTCCAGCTCTAAAGTCACAGGCGTTAATTCCTGGATAGGTGAACCTAGAATCTATATTTATTCGAATCAAAGTGTTTCGGCTAAGTTGTCTTTAATTTCATAAAAGAGCCACTTTAGAAATTTAATTTTCATCAAAACAAACAGTTGAGTAGCGGTGCGGTGGTCCGCCTACTGCTCGTACGCAAGGGTTTCGGGTTTAATTCCCGGTCGGGTCAACTGAAGTAACAGCATGCTCCGGAAGACACTTCAAATTAGAGGCATACTTTATATACCTGGATTAAGCGACTATTCATTACGACTTTCGGTTAACATAGACTGGTAGGAAACTACGTCATCTACTATCTATTAATCATGCCCACTCTTGTCCCGAAGCAGTGCTTCAGAGATTAGTTTATAAAAGGTTTAAATATTGGGAGTCGTGTAAAAGCGCCTCCTGGGGCTTATTTGCAGAAATAAAACTGTTTTTTTTAACAATACAGTCATTTAAAAATAGAGCCAGTAAAAAAGTATCCGTAGAGTTAAATAAAAAAAACCACGGTAGCATTACCAATTAAATACTAGACAATCTTAATGAGAGTAAAACGATACTGTATAATTATACAGAGATTGAAGATGTCCTTTTAAATTGACTGTGTGCAGTAAAAGATTATTAGCACCAATTAACGTATTAACTTAGTGTGGGGAACTGCGCAGTTCATGTTTCATTATAGCTTGCTTCATAGTCACACGTTTGAATGAGACTAAGACGAGGCAAGGTTCACGAATATAGTGTACGATCGGCCAAGAAAGTGGTTTACAACCCTAAGGTAGAAAGTCATTCGCGCGTCAGAGAACAACAGGGTTGATTTTCCCATGCAAATATATTCTGACAGCTACTAATGCTTAGTCATAGTCCCTATCGCTATTTTACTGACACATGAAATTTTGTCAAAACTGGTTCACCATTTCTTGGCAGACTGTACCTTGACCAGATATTTCTTAAGTTTTATTGCCTTAGTAAATCGACTTCTATTTGTATAAAGTAAAGAAACAGCCTTTAATCATTCTACTCCAAGGCATAGGCCTTCATCAATAATTTGAAGCAACCACAGCAATGATGGGTACAGGCATAATCACTTGCTAAATGCGGATTGGTGATCACAAGCCCGAGCAATGTTTGAAATTCAAAACTTTTGTTGACCGACCCAGGGATCGAACTCAAGACCGAGATCTTGGCCAGGTATTTAAGCCACTAGACCAACAGGGTGTTATTAGCATAAAATTAAGAAGTCATAAAACTCTGATCCAGATATCTTAGAGCAGACCTCGAAACAAAAATTTGTATTAGGACAATTTCAATAAAAAATTCAATAATACAAAATTTGTTATTGATTGTTAAATATTAATAAAGACATTTCTTTTAAATGTTGGAGGTACTAACAGAAAACATTTATGTAACTCCACTGGCAGACAGCATAAAGCCTTGAATAAATTTGTCGACACTATGTTATGGTACTTGGTAGTTCGATAAATTGGTCAGCATAATCATCTGGTAAATGAAAGTGGAGGGTTCAATTCCCACCTAAGGCAGTAGAAATTTTAATTCATAGAATTTTATATTTAAGAGAGATCAAATCTTAAAAATATAGGAATAGAGAGATGACCTCTGAAAAAACATCCTACATTGGGCCCTTCCAAAGTATAAATGTACTATAATATTTATGTATTTCCTCTACAATCACAATGGATAGGATAGTATGACTCATCAGATTCTATGATTATGTCGTAATTTAATCGTAAAAGACGTTATCAAAATCTAAAAAAAAACTGTTTATAATCTTTCATTCATGACTAATTTCTATGCCATATCAATGTATAAATAAATAAGAAATTGAGGAAAGCAGAGTACATGAGTAGAACACCCCTGTAAGTTCTGAAACATCAAGTTCAAGGCTATTTACAGCAAGAAATACATCACTAACATGGTTTAACATGGAAAAGTTAAGGTGGAATTATTTGCTTGTTTTCTCTATTTAGAGACGTGGAATGGTGATTGCGGTAATTAGGAGGTTGTTAGGAAGAACTGTTTTAAGTTTTTATACGACTGAACACAGAAACATAAGCCTAAAAATCAAGAGCAAATAACCCACAAAGTTACGAAATAGGTTTTAAGATAAGACTCAATTAATTAATGGAAACGTACCAGATAACTGTTTTTGTTCATTTCTATGAATCTCTTGTAGCTATTTCTCGCTTGTATTAATAGATTTTTTATATATAAAGACATTAAAATTGCAGAAATCCCAATTTTGTCGGCACAAAAAAACTAGGACACTTTGACGTTTGACACTTGTTTTTTTCACAGGTTATTGATTTTGACAACTAATGTTGCCTGAATAAATTTTTAATTTGTCACACTGGTAAAATTGTATATTTAGTGTAAAAAACACTGTTATCTAATAGTACCGGACGTGTGTTGCAGGTTGCAGTAAAGGTCAGTCAATCTGTATTAAGTAGGTATGTGTGTTTAAAAACAACAATAACTTAAAAATAATACTTTAAGCTTATTTGTCTTAGATAATTTACAAGTAACCATTAAATTGTCATTGTTAATTCGACATCAAATTGCGTGTTAATAAAAAAAAACACAAAACAATACACTTGATTTGCATTTAAATAATAACTAAAACTTTCTAATGGCTCAGAAGAAGCACGCGCAACATTTTTCAAGCGTAAACTAACTAGTATAATCACGTCTGCTGATTCACACAAAACAGTGCATTTTATATAGTTAGTTATCTCAACAATACGTCACCGGGTGGTACGATATTTGCAAAGCGAAAAAAAATCGTCATTCCCAACGAAAGTGCTCAGATAACGCTTATTGTCAGGATTTCGAGTTTAGTATTTACCTTCGCCATTGCAACACCAAAATCCAAGTCAGTTTCAATGAAAAGAAATGTTTATATTTTCCGTTCAGTTATAAAAATACAGCGGCTTCAATTCGCGAATGCTACGTGCGCACTTTGCGAGTTAAAAATATGTACTGGCGCGATAGCTAGCAGGTGACTGCGAGCAGAAATTCGATAGGGTGGTACGATCAGGTTCACCGTAAGTGAGAGCGGGATGGGTGATACGAAATGTCACGATCATTAACGAAGGTTTACGACTAACAGCCCTTGCATGTCTGACTGAACTGAAACGTCATGTTATCCTGCTAAAGCTAAAAGTGTGACGTGTTTCTTGAATGTGCAGTCAAGCAGTGACCTATTTAACGAGTAACATATTTAATGATTGATTGTCAACAGTTAAAATAGGTAAAGAAAATTGTAAACATTTCATTTTAATGGATTTGTGAATCACTATTATTGGAAAATTATTGTTGTGACAAAGTTATAAGTAAATATTTGGTAAACAAGTCTCAATTAGGTGATTAAATGTGTTTGTTTATGGTTGAAGGCATCACGTTAGAAATGTTAAGCACTGACACTGGCTGGATACGAATGAAACGATGACCTGTGCTCTCATAGTTATAATAATAGCATTATCTTGTAACGCCATTATAAATTCAATACAATAAAACATCCGCCTAATGAACAATGTACTTATATCTTACTTAGACACTCCCTACTCTTTTATATCAAGTAATGAATAATTATTGAAAGATGTATTATAATTATTATCATAGAAAGATTAAATAGGTGAAGTCAATAAATAGTTCGCAATCGCAAAAGTGTTTGTCACCAACAAATTGTTGAATCGTCAAAGTAATAGCTTAGACATGTTAATCCCTCAACCCCCAGGAGGCACGCGCGTGCCGCGATAACAATTGATTTGATTGTCTGGAATAACTCACGATCGAGGGATCTGTATAAAGTCTCTGACGATGAGCTATATTTTAATCATTTTTGATGTTCACAACACTATTTATTCCTAATTCTTAAAATGTTAAAAATTGGTAATAATTATGATCTACGTTGCGTACTTGCGTGTGGTGCAGACACGAAGAAAAGCACCACCCCGTCTTTTATAGCACCTCTCTTCTCTTCCTATTAGTGTCTAAAGGCGACTAAAGGAGCACTGCAAAAGAAGACGGAGCAGGGTGTTCCCTCCACCATTAGCCAAATTGCGGTCGTCAATCTGCCTGCCGAGCGTGGCGATTATGGCCAAATCCTCCTGCAGGCCTGTGTCCAGTAGTGGACTCAAATGGACTAGTAATAATGATGACGAGCTATACAGGTGTTATGCAAAATCGATCACCCTGTAATCGACATCTGATATTAGGTATCCTACGGGAACCATACTTTCTGCCGTAATGCCAAGAATACGAATAGGTAGGAATATGTAGGTGTAACAACACACAAAAAAAATCTGAAGCATTTCATAAATCAGATGTTACATAAATACATAATAAAGCTAGGTACGGATCCAAGTGTCTACCTATAGTACCTACACTGTTAATTTTCGTTGATTAATTATGTAATAAATTATTACTGTCGGTAATTGACAGTCAAGTTACTTAATTGAATGCACTGCAGCAATGTATAAGTAAAAAAGCAAAATATCTTTTAAGTAGCAGCAAGGTCAGAAAACAAGGAAGGAAATAAGTTTATTGTATGAAACCTCTTTGATTTTTTCGTGTTTATCAGCTGCAACCGACAAAGGTAGCAATTATACGTAGGTATATAGGTGTGTTCATTTATCTGTTCGGATGAGTGTTATTCAAAGGAAATGTGCTAGGAAGAAAATACATTGTTCTTGGAAAACTAACAGGTATTACAGTAATTGTAATTTATATATTAATAAACAACAGAAAAACAAAGTGCTTATATTAGAGTTAAGGATTCGGAGTTTATACCACGTACCTACCTTGTTTTTATGAATTTCCGGAAGACACTGTCTCCCGTGATCATGGCGCTTGCAACAGTGCCGAAATATAGGAGACTCATAAAAAAGGTACCTACATGGTATAATCCCCAAATACGACGTGTTCCTTTTGATATCCCATAACTCTAAGATTATGTTCTATATGTAAAAATAATACAAAACGCCCTAGAACATGTGGTTCAAAAATCAATAGTTTCGAATATAACATCAATTTTAGTTAAATTTGTTAAAAAAAAATTAACCAGTGTGGCGAATCCTTAGTTTTGCGAGACGTTGGCAAACTTACACTAAAGTGTAGTAGTGAAGTAGCGGGAGAGCGTAACTTGTAAAAACATTGACGTGTGTGGGTGTTTCATTGATAAGTAGGTACGAGTAAATTGTTTTCATTCAAAAGTTCATTCATAACAAGGTAAGGGTGTTTTACATAAACAGTCGTGACTTTTTAGAATAATAATAATAATAATTTTATTTACCATGGTTTGTTTAATACCCTAGAGTTATGGGATATCAAAAGGAACACGTTGTATATTAATTAGGTAACTCTCGTGATAGTGATTATTTATTTATTTATTTATTTATTAGTAGTGACTATGAAAGTTTCAAACCGTAAAGTGTTAATATTGATTTCAATATTAGTTTTAGCCGTAGAAATATAGAAGTTTGAGCCAAAAACTATCCTTATGTTGTATGATATTTACCTAAATTATATCTAAGTAATTTTAGACATCATTTATAGTAAAGAAATCTTTTATTGTGATAATTGTAGGGCTGTATTATGACCATATCAGGGCCCTAATTCGCGTAACTGAATCGCAGTTCGATCGTGATTGAATTGGACGATTTTGACATTTAGCCCATACTAGAACTGTCAAAAACCTGTCGTTCAATTACGATTGTGATACGATTCTGTTACGCGAATTAGGGGCCTGACCTCTATGTGTCGCTCGCAAATTAAAATAAGCAGAAAATATTTATATTAGATTTTTTTTTGTAAGTTTTTTTTTCTGTGAATATTTTTAAATTTTCACTAGAGTTGATTGGTTTGGAGTTTATATCCGATCTCATGATTTTGACCATGAAATTTCATTAAAATCAGTTCAATAGTTTAGGCGTGAAAGAGTAATGGATAGACAGTAATAGACCGAGGTACTTATATTAGGGGTTAAAGTATGAAATTGCCGTTTTGTATGGACGAAATCGAGAAAAGTAATTTTTCCATACTAACAATTTTTTAGTTTTTTTAAAAACGCCTGAACCGTTTTCGATGCAATTAAAGATGAAAGTTAGATGGTTATAAAGCTACGCATTATAGTATTTATATTTCTGAAAATATAATACAAATATACTTAATTGAAGCAAGAAGGTCAGCTGACACATTGTAAGGGGTCTTTTCAACGACTTCCTTTGAAGTAATAGGCACTGGTATTGCATTTTTTTTTTTAGTCAAAAGTTGCTTTATTTAGTTTTTGATACAATACAAAAAGAATTACGCAATAATACGACTATACTTAAGAGCTATAAACAAAATAAAAAGAGGGAAAATAATCGGCAATTTCATACTTTAACCCCTATTATTAGGCATTTGCGTAGTCCCTTCCCTATTAGTCAAAAACGGCTCAATGAATTTAAATGATATTTGTTATTCAGAAAGACCGTGGACTGGACTTCCATATAAGATACTTTTTATATAACAGTTCATATTCAACCCTATAACAAAATCCACGCGAACGGAGTGTCGGGCAAAAGCTTGTAGTAGTGCCTTTATGTTTCACTGTTTTGACAAGTTTCATTATATTTTTTTACACTTAAACTTATTGATCAACAAATTCAAATAGTACAGACCTACCAACTTTGAGATGTACGTTGAGACATACAAAAAAACTCAAATCCTCAGAGGTATACCTAAAATAAAAACCTACGAGTTTTTTTTAAAGCATAACGTCCATAAAATTCGGTTTAAAGAGGTATATTCTCCACGCCATCAGGGTGGGCGTCACAGGTCTTTAATATTCTATTTTGGTATTGTCAGTCTAAAAATAGCCAGCCTTTTCAAGGATTTACTAATTATAAAAGCCACTTATATCTGCCGCCCGGCGAGCTTGAATACTTGTGAGAGTTGTATGGAACAGTATTGATTTTCTGTCAGCTATATAGCTCTGCAAACGTGCTGTCTAACACGTTTGATTATATAGGTGAGAAATAGTTGTTTCATACTTCATCAGACTTTACTTTATCGGATACTGTGGATGTTTATAGTCGTTTTTCATAGTCAAGAAAGTTAGTGTGCACAACTTAATTCGGTTAAAGACTCAAAATTATTTTTTGAGGATTTATACTAGCTTCTAAATAAATAATATAACGTTTATTTCAGACCGTCTCGATCCATACATTTTTGAGTTATAGACAATATACTTAAAATAATAACAATACTTAGTAAAAATAATCTAAATTAGGGTTAGGTAAAAAACCGGTTCCTGGATCCTAGCATATGAATATGAACCCAGTGATAAGGATATTTCCTTACAAAAAAGTACTTCTTTGCATTGCCACTATTTCCAGTAACATTTCTTGGCTCTATGATTAATGCTCAATTTTTTGTGAATCATTACATTATATTTAATAATGGTGCATAGAGACGGGATAACACCCGTGAATTAGGTTTAAAAACTTATTTCTATGATAGGTGTACGCCCGACCATTTTTAATATGTCCGGTATTTCTATTGCATCCATAAAAGATTTTTTTAAACTTTAATCGTATTGCTGTTACACATTACATTCGAAACTAAATAGAATAGTTTTTCATTGTTTTAAATGTAGCACAAAAAATAATGGTTAAAAAATGGCTGCCAGAAAACAATGGCATGCAATAAAAGTGACAGACAGACTGGCAGGCAGTAAAACCCATAGATAATACGTAAACATAAAAATATTAACAAGTTATCCTTAAACTGCTCAATGCTCTTAAGTGTTCGATTTTGTTGAGCGACGTTGGGCAACATTGAGTGAAAGAGAGAGAAGTTTTTTTTTGTATTGTTTGTTGGCTCCTCGCGGATTGCGGAAGAGAGAAGTTAGATGATCTATTTTTGATTTTTCTCTTTCGAAAGATAGGTAAGACAAGAAGAGAAAATCTACATCATGCTAAAGCGAGTCATCCATTAAGATGCACTACAATTTATTGCCAGTTACGTAACTTATTTAAAAGTAATTTTCTAAGAATTAAACCATGACTATCTCAACTGTGTAAATAGCAAATTTATTAGAATTTTAAATTGACGAACCAGGAGGGACTTCTCATTTCGATGCTTTTCTTTTAGATACTTAGAGGTTTCTTTTAGATGTCTTATACTGGGAATAAAGGAATTAATTTAATAATTTCAGGCAATTTTTATTATTAACTACTTACCTAAAAATTATTGATGGTCGTTTTACACAAAGCAAAAGAATCAAAACCATTAAATAATGAATCGTCAAATGTGCATCACATATTCACATAGTCACACATCACTATCACATTCCATCCACGCGATGAAATATAAAAAGCTTTTAGGCATTTTTTTTTACAGTTTTGTAAGGCACAAGAATGATTTTTAAAGAGAACGAGTACCTTACACGTGAAAATTGCCAGGTACCTAATTAATTTATAATAGTTTATGAAAATGTATCTAAGCAACATGTTCACCTATTGATCAAGCCCATGAAATAAAGAAAAACAAAACTTTTTTCTGAAAATCCAAGGCTGCAGATATTTATCAGAGCACCAAGTTAATATAAGGTTAATATTCATCGGTTCAGTTTTAAGTTGAAAATTGAATTTCTTAATGAATAGGTAATCATTTTGTATGTTTCCTTTCTTTCAAATAAATTGAACAATGAACACTCGAACTCATTCATTAACAGTAGGTAAATAATTAACCAGTAGAGATGAATAGGCAGTTGTTTAAGCATAATCTACCTTATGAATGTATACATTAGCTTTTATTTCTAACACAAGTATATTACTTGTACAAAGAAATATTTAAGTCCTCAATTTATCTTTCAGTTAGTACTTAGTTTACAAATTGTTCTTTCATGCGGGTTTAAACGCCTTAAAAATCTTTTTATTTCTTATAATTTAGGTAGGTACTTTACCTTAGATTTTACAAGCTTTTATTTATCTCGCAATGTTTCTTTTTTCGGTTCCATTGGTGTAAGTGTAGGTAGGTAGTTAGGTACCTACTATATTAAATTATTTATTACCTATCCCTACTTAATAAATGGGAAAGTGAGTGTGTCTGTTTGTTTGTCCTTCTTTAACGGCAAAACGGAGAGACATATTGACGTGATTTTTTAAGTGGAGATAGTTGAAGGAATGGAGAGTGATATAGGCTACTTTTTATCTCTTTCTAACCATCACTTCCTTAAAATGGGGGGGTAAAAGTTTGTATAGAGCATTCCGCAATATGCAAGGTAGAAAGCGGTAATTGGTATGCGGACTATTTGTGACTAGTAAAAGAATCGTGCATAATTATTTTTTTGGAAATTTGCCCACTACCCTTTAAAAGAGGGGGTGAAATTTTATTGTTACCCCGAATTTAACGCGAGCGAAGCCGCGGGCAAAAGCTAGTCTATCTATATTTGAAAGAAAGAAAGAAATATTTATTTGACACAACAACAACAAAGACAAGCACAAACATTAAAAAATATTGCGATCATTGCTCGGGTTTGAGATTACCAACCAGCATTTGGCAACAGTGGTCATTATGCATACTGTACCAATCATTGGTCCAATGGTTTAAATACCGTGGTAGGCTTCGTAAGAGGCCGCCTAAATGCTACCACCCTCCAGCCGGAGTCCAGCGCCTACAGTTTTTTTGTGTTCCGATGGTGTGTGGAAGAACCAGTGCCTCTGGGTAAGCTCGCTCCATCTTAGGCTTCTTCTTAACCGTATAGTTAAGTATGTAGTCAAGAGCAAGCCCATTATTTATAATAAAAAAAAGATACACGTGTTATATTCGGCACTTTCAAAGCGAATGTGTAAATATTGTCAATAACAATTAAGATATGAAGATTATCTTGTTATAAGTACGAGTAATTGCGTCTCTATAAAGATTGTGTTTATCAGAATTTATCATATTGCAAATACGAGCGATTGACGTACCTATCAATGTCGATGGCACAACAGGCTATACACCTTAAAAGCGTTGAAATAAGTGCGAGTTTTCAACAAAATTGTGTGGCTTAATGTACAGGCCATTGCGCCGATGTCTAGCGTAGAGTATTGTAAATAACTCCAGTCTTTAAGTCCTAATTTCATAGACTAGGATCAATTTTACAAGACTCACTACAGAGTCTTGAGTCGAACCGAGGTTCAGACCTTTAACGACTCGAGCGCTAAAAAAAAAGAGTCTAAAAAACATACAGTCGAATTGAGAACCTCCTCCTTTTTTTGAAGTCGGTTGAGAAAAGCGTTCGTCTCAAAAAGAGTGTTGAAAAGAGCTCGAGTCTTATAAGACCTCGAGTCTTATAAAGATCTCGAGTCTTAAAAGAACTTGAGTCTAAAAAGAGCTCGAGTCTTAAAAGACCTCGAGTCTTACAAAGATCTGTCATAAAACGACTTAAGTCTTAAAAGAGCTTGAGTCTTTCGAAGAGTCTTCTTCAAAAGAGACATATTCTATTCTATTCTATATCTTGAAGCTTGTTTCGGGAAATACTGCATTGACGGACTAACTATGACATTGTCAAATAATGAAATGAATCATAGATTTAATATAGATAGATTGGCAATTGAATCCTGAAAACGAGACCAAAACTAGGTTACGCTAGTGTGCATAAAGTGAGCATGTGCGTGAGATAAATAGTGCAGGTACTGCATTGTCTGCTTCCTTTCGATATCGATTCCATCGACATAGTTTACGTTGACGCTGGTGACTTATTTTTTAGTATTATTAAAAGAACGCCAAAAAACTGCAAGTAAATACCTAGATAGATATGTTTTTTATTTTATAATTACTTATCCCCGAACAAAATCAATTTATTGTAAAAAATATCGTAGGCTTTACTTGCCAGTACTTAACAATTTTGCCTCATTTTGCGATCGCGATCGCCAAAGTTGAAATAAAACTGATATTTATTTTTCAATTACACATTACAAACGTACACTAAATATACATATATTTAATGTTTAACTAATGGGGATTGATGGGGGCTTGAACAATATGGACATTGATCCAGAGCGTAATTTTACAGGCTGATCGCCTCTGTGTTAAAAACACTTAGGGTCCAAATGTAAACTGCAAATGCTCGAATATTTATTGGGCGAACATTCTTTTCTATTAGGCAATTTCAACCTTTTCTAACGTATTTTAACAATTTAGGCTCTATGCGGTTTACAATGTGAAATATGTCAGCTAATGAAATGTCGATAAGATATCATCGACAACGTCAATCACTAAAATACAAAAGTGACGTTAGTAATTGCTGAAATTCACGTATTTGATATTATTTTTAATTGAATTCATATGAATTTAAATCCTTGTCCTGATGAAATGCCCTATCAATTAGTATACAAAATTTTAGTCAAAGCTCTGAAACATTGCATTTTGCTGCTGGTAATCGCGATTGTGTGTTGACGTGTGAAATGTACAATTATGTTGGTTCCCTTTTTTAGATGAGTTACTTCCAGGTACTGAACATGTAACCATAATGAAAATACATCAACTCGATACTTTTTTACAATAATAAAAATGAAACTAGTAAAACTAAAGGGAATATTGTGTTGCACGTGACAGACGTCAGAACTCAGAAAAACGCTACGGGTTCTTAGCGTGTACGTGAACGGCCTTGTGATCTATCTCGTTCTATCGTATAGCTGCATTGTATTCTGTCTCTTTTCATTGCCAATCTATCAGCAGTATATTAAATCTATGAAATGAATATTACTGCTGTTAGATTGGCAATGAAAAGAGACAGAATATAATGCAGCTAGGTATATGATAGAACGAGATAGATCACAAGGCCGTTCACGTACACGCTAAGAACCCGTAGTGTTTTTCTGAGTTCTGACGTCTGTCACGCGCAACACTATATTCCCTTTAGTTTTACTAGTTTCATTTTTATTATTGTAAAAAAGTGTCGAGTTGATGTATTTTCATTATGGTTACATGTTCAGTACCTGGAAGTAACTCATCTAAAAAAGGGAACCAACATAATTGTACATTTCACACGTCAACACACAATCGCGATTATCAGCAGCAAAATGAAATGTTTCAGAGCTTTGACTAAAATTTTGTATACTAATTGATAGGGCATTTCATCAGAACAAGGATTTAAATTCATATGAATTCAATTAAAAATAATATCAAATACGTGAATTTTAGCAATTATTAACGTCACTTTTGTATTTTAGTGATTGACGTTGTCGATGATATCTTATGGACATTTCATTAGCTGACATATTTCACATTGTAAACCGCAAACAGCCTAAATTGTTGAAATACGTTAGAAATGGTTGAAATTGCCTAATAGAAAAGAATGTTCGCCCAATAAATATTCGAGCATTTGCAGTTTACATTTGGACCCTAAGTGTTTTTAACACAGAGGCGTTCAGCCTGTAAAATTACGCTCTGGATCAATCTCCATATTGTTCAAGCCCCCATCAATCCCCATTAGTTAAACATTACATATGTATATTTAGTGTACGTTTGTAATGTGTAATTGAAAAATAAATATCAGTTTTATTTCAACTTTGGCGATCGCGATCGCAAAATGAGGCAAAATTGTTAAATACTGGCAAGTAAAGCCTACGATATTTTTTACAATAAATGGGTTTTGTTCGGGGATAAGTAATTATACAATAAAAAATTGGTTGTTTGTAAAGTAGGTTTACGATCGAGATGTTTACGTGATAACGAGAAAATCTCCATTCGTTTGTATGCCGCTAGAGTGAGAAAGACGGAAGATCGGTCCACTCACTCGAACGCTATGCCAGCCTCCGCTCGTGAGGATTCCGCGTGACAAGTTTCACGGAATGACTGGCAGCGCTCGAGATGAGACGGGAGATCGGTCCGTCTCTCTCTCTCGTTATACCTGCGATCGCGCTCGTGAGGTTTTGGTGTGACACAAGTTTCTGAACATGTCACCCGACTAAAACGATTTTAAAGACGTTATCACGTCAAAAACATATCTAGGTATTTACTTGCAGTTTTTTGGCGTTCTTTTCATAATACTAAAAAATAAGTCCCCTGCGTCAACGAAAACTGTGTCGATGGAATCGATATCGAAAGCAAGCAGACAATGCAGTACCTGCACTATTTATCTCACGCACATGCGCACTTTATGCACACTAGCGTAACCTAGTTTTGGTCTCGTTTTCAGGATTCAATTGCCAATCTATCATCTATATTAAATCTATGGGCTCCAGAGATTGAAAGAGAAATAACTAAAACACGGTAAAAAGCTAGCGACATCTATATTTGGAAACAAGCCATTTGATACAAGAAATTTATGTTGCTATTGTAACAGATGGCGCTGTTTAACAGAGACCAACAGGTTCAACTGGTCCTACTCGCACTTGGCCGGTTTCTTAATCTATGTATTTAGTGTCTAAGCATTATTTAGCTAAATCTTATCCCATTTACACTGTTATTGTAAACTAAAGTTAAGTAAATGACTCGCAGTTTTGTGTTGCAAATTTTTAAACTTATTATCGGCTATTTAGGTATTTGAATAATTTTTAAATTAGTCTGCGTATGCAGTATAATAGGTATTATTAGTAAGAGGCCTTAGTTAGGCCGAGTTTGATATCTCGGGGTCCTAGGTTCGATCCCCTTGTCGGGCAACAAGAGCTTAGCACATGAAAATATTAAGGTATTAACTAAAAGAGAGAGGAAGGGAAGAAAAATAGTCTATGATATTTTAAGTAAAATAACCTAGCCTAAGTTTACACCTAACTCATTTTGAGAGTTAAAAACGAAACCTCGAGAAAAGTTTGACATTACAACATAGATTAATTAATAACAGACGATATAGATTATGATTTATAATTAAGTATCGCTTGGGCTTAATGTCTTTTAAAAATATTCCATAAGAGTTATAGAATGACGTAGGAAAACATAATATTGGTGGATTATACTGTTAAAATTTTCCATTATTAATAAACATTAGTTATTAATTACATTAATGACAAAAGGTATTCCACTTTGACAAATCTTCCTAATATTATAAATGCAATGTTTGGATATAATATGTTTATTACTAATCACACCCAGAACGGCAAAACGGATCTAGATTATAGACACGCAGATATTAAATAGGCTGGAATAGCACTAGAGGCTACTAAAACTTGTAAAAGCGCTTTTAAAGAAATAGTTTTTATTCGGCAAATTTTGCAGACTTCAAGAGTTTCACTTTTTTTTTGACAATTAAACCTTATTTTGTAATTTTAAACTGCGCAAAGCTATCTAAAAAAAATTAGTTATTCTGAAAGAGTTTTAATAACTCTATCCTACCTGAAGCAGTATGTTTACGAAAAATACGTAGGCATAATTTAAGTAATTCTTTTTTTACTTAATATTTTACTTTTACCTTTTACCGTACTGGATTCAACTAATCAATTTCTTTTTTTACGTTCTAGCCCTTTTAAGCCTGTATTAATGTTTTGACCAAATTTCGATCAACTTAATTAGTTGATCAAAATTTATAAACTTCGGTGTTTCGAACTAATACTTCCTGAGATTAGCGCGTTCAAACAAACAAACTCTTCAGCTCTTCAGCTTTATAATATTATAAGTATAGATTGGTAGTTCCATATAAAGTATTTTATACGCATGAAGGTAAATTATTTAAACAAGAATAATAATAAGTAATACATACAACTTACTCTGGCGTCTTGCTGTGTCTTGTGCGATAGGAATTTGTTCTTCTGTATGATGGCTGAGTAGTTGCTCTCACTCTGAAAAGAAGAACGAAAATTATCATTTATTCGCAACGATACACACCTACAAAAAGAACTAGAAACACAGCCCGATACATAAATGACATCTAATGGCCGGTTCCAATATCCTGTCTATCTTCAGTTTTGGCTTATCGGAGATAGGAAACAGTCTCTATCTTTGTTTTTGCCGTCCAGAGAAACAAAGACAGAAGTTGTTTTCTATCCCCGATATGTCAAAACTGAAGATAGATAGGTTATTGGAAATGGCCGTTAATCTGTTCTTGATTGAATGATCGACGTTGATTTTATGTCAGTGACAACTTTATAACCCGGCCAAATTATGTCGACATGCAACAGTATGGATATTTATGTCATGTTTTAGCTATTTGAATGATTAGTTGTACTACACGTAAACCCATAAGCCAAATGGGTGAACTTTTAGTTGGGACAGTTTTTTACGCTGTGTTCGTGTAGGTATCAAAGTAGTTTTTTTAAATTACATCGATGCTTATCAGGGTGTCTTACAGTGTCATGGTCATGGTACATCGAAAATTTAACATACATAACTCATGTTATCGTTTTAACTCTTAACTAATTACTCATGAAGGTGTAGTGATTCGGAATAAAGAGGTTGAGAACTTTTCCCATAGAGTTTAGTTACATTTAGCAAGATTGTATGAAATGCGTACGTTCTTCCCATTTATGGAAATTTCCGGCTTTAACTACAAAGTTAGACGAATCCGTTAGAAACATTCTTTCATCTGTTTTTAACATGTCTTTAGATAATCGAACCTGGACCCAGGCCTCTCTACCTATCAGGTTCGGAGGCCTTGGGATTCGCAAAATTTCTAGTGTTGCTCTGCCTGCTTTCTTGGCGTCGGCTCATAGCACCAAGGAGCTGGTCATCAAAATACTTAGCAAGTCTTTTGGTGACCCATCAGTTGCTTACCAAGCCGAGGCCATTAACGCTTGGAGACAAATGTGTGGAGAAGATATGCCTTCTTCTGTTTTTTCACAAAGGCAATGGGACGAGCCGCTCTGCAGACTGGTACGGAATAATTTACTAGACACGTCCACTAGTCCAGCAGATCGAGCTCGCCTCCTTGCCGTGGCCGAGTGGGAATCGGGACTCTGGCTGCACTCACTTCCATCTCCTCACATTGGTACACTTCTAAGTGACATCACATTTAATCGTGCCATTTCACTTCGTTTGGGGGCACCCTGCAATGTCCCACATCGCTGTCCCTGTGGCTATATGGTTGATGCGCTTGGTCATCACGGTCTGTCTTGCAGCAGAAGCGCTGGGAGATTATCCCGACATGCCAGCCTAAACGACATCATCCGCAGGGCTCTTGCTAGCGCTTCTATTCCAGCTATTCTTGAACCGAATGGCCTGGTGCGGAGTGATGGCAGGAGGCCTGATGGAATGACTTTGGTCCCGTGGAAGCTGGGTCGGCCCTTAGTGTGGGACGCAACCTGTGTTGACACACTTGCTCCGACCCATCTTCCGCAAACCTCGTCAGGGGCTGGTACCGCTGCTGCTACAGCAGAATCCCTCAAGCGTCGCAAATATGTAGAACTACAGAGCTCTTACATATTTGAGCCGTTTGGGGTCGAGACACTTGGTCCGTGGGGACCTGGCGCTCATCGGCTGTACAGTCAGTTAGCGAAGCGGGTCATCGACTGTACAGGTGATAGGAGGGCTGGCGCATTTCTCGGTCAACGTATCAGTTTGGCCATTCAACGGGGAAATGCGACCAGCCTTCTCGGTACTATGTCGCGATCAATGGACTGCGATCTGGGACACATTTTTTATTTGTAAATATTTTTTATTTTGTTTTTGATTTTGTATTTGTACATAGGTAGGCTTTTTTAATGTTAGATTTTAAGTTTTGTTTTAATAAGCTAAATTGTAATAAATTATATTTATGTGTAGGTATATCATTTATAGTAAGATAAAAGGGGATTGTAATTTTCGCATTAAAATTAACATGTTCTTCTTAATCTAAATAAACATTGTTATTTATCGTGTGAATCACGATCCTAGGAATGCCATGAATGACTAACACATTCATTTGCATATCTGCATACAAACAAATTGTTGTTACAGTCATACTGTTTTTCCTCATGTTCTTTACCTACCTACTTACTTATTTTAAGACCGTTTTCATACATTAACAAACTATTTAGTTACAACGCCTGTTGGCCTAGTGGTTTAGTATCGGGTCAATTCGAATTCGCGAGACGTCAAAACCAATCACGGCGCTCATTTACATTGATATTTGTGCAGAAGTATGAGCATTTGCTTATAACCTCTGTGACGCGCCTGCCTCGCTTACATCGCCTTACTAACCTATTTTCCGTGTTCTGTGGCCGTGATTATGTAGACTTTGGATGACTTGTATTGCGCAGTGAAGGCTACTCTTCTTGATCATCATCCGGACCAGGAAACCTATCTACGGCAAAAGCTAGGACCTTTAAAGCACTAATCTAAACCCTCCATCCATTCAGACCAGAGCCACTTTAAAAGATCCTAAATTGTCCCGACCTGGAATCTAACCCGGAATCCTTGCCTATAGGCGGACTATCGACCTACACAAATGGGGTCGACATAATTGCATAGCTACACACTTCTGCGTCAGACATCGCTTATCAAGCTTAAGTGCAATTTATATGTGTTAGCTACAATAAATGTTATCGATAAGGCTGTTTCAATTGTGAAAGATTAACAGCAATAATGAAGGCCAATGCCCTTTAATGCATATAAAATTGAGCAACAAAATCCACAGTCACGACGAACCCAGCTTGTACGCAAGGGTGCGTGTTCGTTTCCCTATGCTGACATTGACATTGATGTCATATAAAAAACTTGTATAAAATATACAATCAGAGCGTCTAAAAAGTGTCCCAACTAAAATGTGCACCCATTTTAACTAACAGTGATTTTTGAGCACAACCTATATCAATCAAATAGTAACATCAAGATATAAATATCCATACTGTTACATGTCGACATAATTTGGGCGGATTATACAGTTGACACTGACAGAAAGTCAACGTCAATCATTCAATCTAGGACAGTTTTAGTAGGTGTCATTTTTATATCGGACTGGGTCCCAATTCTGCTAATTTACAAATGGCTCAATAGAATCGCAATGGCATCGCAATCGTATATATTGACATTACTACCACATTAAATGTGTCAATATATACCTACAATTGTGATGCAATTGCGATTCTATTGAGCCATTTGTAAATTAGCGGAATTGGGGGCCTGGGGTTTGTCTGTATCTAGTTCGTATTATATCGACGGCTTATAATATTCTATTTTGGCGGAGAAAACGGTACATACATACATAATATGAAATGTGTCATATTTATGATATTAATAAAGATATAACTGATGTGTATCGCTTGGCGCAGGCTGTGTATTACCTTACCTCTTCCAATAAATTACCCTAGGAGGCGACTGAAGGAGTACTGCCAGAGGGAGACGGGCAGCGGCGTCTCTTCCTATGAGTGTCGTAAGAGGCGACTGAAGGAGTACTGCCAGAAGGAGACGGGCAGCAGCGTCTCTTCCTATGAGTGTCGTAAGAGGCGACTAAAGGAGTACTGCCAGAAGGAGACGGGCAGCAGCGTCTCTGCCTATGGGTGTCGTAAGAGGCGCCTTAATGTTTCAAGCATGGGACTTAAGGCTTTTGAGATGATGATGATAATGATTAAAAGTTATTAAAACGAAATTTTACTTATTTTCCATAACATTAGAATTCTGAACATTCCGGATGTTCAGAATTCTTGGGAATTCTATCTTATCACCATGTTTATTGGCTTTTAATAAGCCTATATATTTTATCTTTGTAGATACTAGAGATAAATAGCTTAAATTGTTGTAAATTTGTGAACTGCATGTAATTCTTCAAAGAAGTTTAGAAATATGTTTTGTCTTTCATTTAAAGAAATATCAATAAAGACTACGTAATTAAGAATGGAAAAAAAATTAAGGTTGTACTGCTGGCAATCAAACTGAAGGAACCGATTAGTATTACCCTGGTAGAATCAGAAATGAGAACTAAGAGAATCGATATCGCTCGAAGAATCGCTGAGCTTAAAACTAATTGGGAAGAGGTAATAAGAGAGTAGGCGATACATATTATAGCTAGAAAAAACCATGACCAGGTAAAAAAAAAAACCTGTAATGGCGACCGCGCATCAGATCATGAGTCATATGCCGAGCTGTAAACGTCTTTAGATTCGGAGCTATAGAAATATTTATACATAATTTTAATTTTGAAAAAATAAACCATTATTTTCAATTATTTATAGTAAACCTAGCTTAACATATCCAACTTATCCAAGGAATAAGTACTTTACCAACAAATACGAGTGCAACTACCGATTACAGCCTCATTGTATAGATAATCATATTTAGTGCAATAAAGTGTATCTTTCAATCATTAATTTCATAACACTTAGGTATTTATGATTTCTTAACAACAGAAGCAAGTACAGAAATCATAGTTACACAAATTATTGAAGTTATATGTTGTAAAACTACTGCTAATAAAAAAAAAATCCAAATTATTTAGCAGATTTGACAGAAGACATCTACAATTCCAATAAAACATTCATACTAAATGCTAATAGATATAAAAATGTTATACAAAAAAATCATTAATCAATCGATTGGAATTATGTAAACATAGTTTGACCGAAATTTATAATTATTACTAGTACCAAAAATCGTAAGGTTCCTTGTTGATATTCTAAATGCATTTGACACACTACATGTAGGAATATCAGTTCGTCTCTTTATCAAAACAGATAGGAATAATAATATTATTTATATTATTATTATTAGCAGAAATTACAAACACTTTTATGAATTCATAGTTATGGGATAGAAAAAAGGACAGTTGGAAAGTGTTTCTATTTACAATATACAATGTACTATATGGGGTCCCACAGGGAAGTATTTTAGAGCTGACGTTATATCTATTTCAGCACTGATGGCTCATTAAAAATCATTAGTCTGGAGGCCATGATGCTGAGGCGGATCGCAGGAAAGATTAAAATTAAGTATTCAATGTGAGTAATAAATAAAATTTAACAACTTGTTATCGATAAAAACCTTGTAGTTTTACCCGATATGAAAGATTATTTAACTTGATTAGATAAAACCCAAGTGTCATGATACAAGATTGGTGGTTATTTAGAAATAAATATGCCTTGGCGCACGATTTTCTCACGTGGGCCAATAGGCCATAATTTTATTATTATTAAAAATCATTTAAACTTTCATGACCACTATCGCAGAGTCAGTTGTTACGAGATTACGACCATGTTCCTTGGTTTTTATGAGTTTCTAATATTTTGGCACTGTTGGCCATGATCATGGAAGTCCTTCTTCCTCGTTATGTGTTTGGTGATCAATAGCGCTGGGAACAGTGACGAAATATAAAAAACTATCCTAAAAACGTCATTGATCCAGTGCTCGATCCCCATGAGAACCGCATTTTCATCGGAATAGACTATTATATAGATGTATTATCCCCGGGTGCAGTAATGCAAGAAGAGTTTTTTATTTTCGAACATTGCACGGATTTGTGGTCACCAACCCGCATTCGGAAAGTATGATGATCATGCCTGTACCCATCATTGCTGTGGTAACTTAAAATTGAAGTCAATGATTGCCCTTGAAGGCCTTTGCCCTGCAGTGGGATGATTATAGGCTGATACTACTACTAGTTAGAAACTGCTTACCCTCTCAATCTTCTGTCTCCTCTCCAAGTACTCCAATCTTCTCTCCATTGCTAGAAGTTTGTTTTTGAAGTCACTGGCGATGCAACGGCACAGGTTTAGAGATTCGCCGAATATTCTCATCTTGCATTTCAGGTCGTCAAAGTCTGTGCGGAATCTGCGGACAATAGGACCAGATTATTAAATTTAAATCATGAATAACAAACATTCATTCACTTACTGTTTTCTTGAGTTTACCCGAACACTATACATTGAAATGGAAAATAATTATGTTAACGGATTTAGTACGCGTTTATTTTTGATTTATCCCGACGTTTCGAACCCTTTACAGCATTCATTTCAATTCATTTACTTGCCATTTTCCGAGGTCATCTGGGGTCGGCGCAGTATGTTTTCCGTACAATCCTACCAGTCGTCATCGAGTCGTTCTCCATCACATCTTTTTCGACGCAATCCTGCTTAGGATCTGATCTGTTTTATAAGACAATCGATTTCTATTGTGTTTGGAATTATTCACATACAATCTGCCGCCCTCTTAATGTCCACACTCTTTCCTTTTTTTTAAGTACCTACTTTCAATCTTTCCTTTTTTTAAGTCACCAAAAAATTATAATGTAACCGAAATAAATTACACAATTTCAATATTTTTACAAACGTCGATCGAAAGACCCGGTTGGTGTTGTGGTGCGGACGGTTTCCCGATAAACAAGTTCCCGGGTTCGATTCCCGGAAGCCATTAAAAGAAACGGGTGAAGAGCCTAAAATCATCCCACTGCAGGGTAAAGCCCCCCTTTATTGAATACAAGTAACCACAGAAATAATGCGTTAGTACGGCTCAACAAATCTGAGTGTAATTTCGCACGGAAAAAGACTACAGGGAGGAATAACACTTGACAATTAATTTCGTGTAAAAGAATGGTTCTGGGGTAATGTCTCAACGCGTTCAACAGCTAGTAACTAAATATCTTTTTCATTCTAACCTGTTTATAGAAGAGCACAAGGAAGTAAATGAGACAGAAGTAGACGTGTCAGATGTGAGAGGAGAAACAGCAGATCGTATTCTAGCGTGTTCTTGATCAGTCTGTAGATCACCCCACTGGTCGTCACTGCTTGAAGATGGAGTATAGATATGGATTTTCGCTTTAGGATTAAACGTATTATTGTGTCTCTTCATATTTCAAATTAACGGTCAAAAATGTTTTAACAAATGGAAATAGTGATGGTTTGACGAGGAATTTTGAGTGACAGATATGTTGTTGATATTTTGGCATGTTTTATTTTATCGACATAATGATATCTGTCGAGACAGTTTATCAAGTTACAAATGAAATTCTTTTCACGCAAAAGTCGAAGTTTTTCATCTTTTAATTTCTTCGACCGATTTTATTTCGAAATGACCTATCTGTACCTAAGTACCTACTTTTTTCTCTTTTAAGAATTATATTTTATTAAATAAATAATTTGATTCGAGGAACTAGTGTTAGATACTGATTCCGCCAATATCACGTAAAATAAATAGGTAGGTACTACTCGTATAAGGTTAGACTGACACTTACAAAAAAAACCGGCCAAGTTCGAGTCGGACTCGCGCACGAAGGGTTCTGTACCATCACAGATAAGATAATTGATAATACCTACTTTACCATTGACCCTTATCATTATTGATGTTCAGCGAAAAAGGGCTAAAAATCGCGTTTGTTGTATGGAAGCCCCCCTTAAATATTTATTTTATTTTGTTTTTAGTATTTGTTGTTATTGCGGCAATAGAAATACATAATTTGTGATAATTTCTACTGTCTAGCTTTCGTGGCTCTTGAGATACAGCCTGGTGACAGGCAGACGGACAGACGGACAGGCGGACAGACAGCGAAGTCTTAGTAATAGGGTCCCGCTTTCACCCTTTGGGTATGGACCCCAAAAAAGTCAGAACTTCTTCAAGAGCCGTAAGTATGAATGTATAGTTACCTAAGTATTAATTGAATGAAAACCAGTAGGTAATATCTTTTTTTTTTTTGCAAATAGGTCCCAGGAGCCGTTTTAACACGTCAAGTATTTAAAAACCAGGTGGATTGATGATTTGCGCAAGATGGCTGGCAGGAGCTGGATGCGAGAAGCCGAGGATCGACCTAAGTGGCGTGCAACTGGAGAGGCCTATGTCCAGCAGTCCACTGAGATAGGCTGATGATGATGATGACGATGAATATTTAAACCTACCACTGCTTACCAAGAGGTGTGGGCTAGTGGCGAGAAGGAGCAGAATCTTTACCGAATCCACTGAAAACTTATGGGAATGAAAATGTAAGTAGCTTTTCCCGTAAAGTTGTTTTGTATTTCACTACCTACTTATATGAAAAACTCAAAACAAAAATGTTATTATAAGAAATGTTTTGTACAATCTGTAAATTTATCAAAGATAACATCAAGCATTTCAAGATTCAGACTGCGAAAAGTGGGTAATTCGTTCATGGAAAATTGTATTCGTATTTTCAATAATTTACCACTGTCAATTGCTGAACTCCCAGTACATAAACTCAAATCATATATCAAAGTAATTTTAA
The DNA here is from genome assembly GCA_949315895.1 of Anania crocealis. NCBI lineage: Eukaryota > Metazoa > Arthropoda > Insecta > Lepidoptera > Crambidae > Anania > Anania crocealis. The sequence continues at coordinate 1,254,072 of OX438877.1, forward strand.
TGAAAAAGGGCTATTATACTATTAATGATTATATAAATGATAGGACTCGCACTGGCATACATATCTTATGTAAACATATTTATTTAAAAAGAGGCTGACAATAGTGACGGAGTTTCTTGCGCTGCTTCTTCTCGGCACTAGCCCACATTTGTAACGAAGCAGTGGTAGGTTTAAATATTGGGACGTGTAAAAGCGCCTCCAGGGGCCTATTTGCAGAAATAAAACTGATTTAACTGATTAAAATAAAAGTACCAAATCGATATTCGCCCGAATTAAAAGTATGTAATTCCATCGCATACAAAAAGTAAGTATTCATTGATCTAAATTAAAAGGGAAAATTTTTAGCTATTAATGACTCGATTCATTGAAAATGTTAATTTCTGAAAATAGCAATCACTGCCATCTAGTAAATCATTTTGTTAATGCTTGACGTAAAAGCAAGCCCGCAAAAACTGTCGCTACCGATCGCTAGACAGCGTTAAACAGGCCATCAGTGCCCGACTGATAATTGTTCGTCTTCTTACCACAAGATTGTGATACTAGTCTTAGTTTACCAATGAAAGCCTAGATTTTTTCAGTTTACAATCTGAAATTGAGAATACTATAATTAATGTGGTTTATTTATGACAATTTAATAAAAGTTTTTGTAACTCGTTAGATCTGCCTTTACTTTAGGAACTTACTTGACTTATTTGTGTCTTGCGTGTCATCTCCAGCCTATCATCAACATCTGTCCACCATAAGCCAATTATTATATACGATCGCCAACCCTCTTGCCAAGCGTGGCGATTACGGTAAAATCCTCCGTTTGGGGAGGCCTGATGCCTTGCTCTGCAACACGAAGCTCGTATTTACGGATATATCTGTCTCTTTCAGATTCTTAAAGACATCGGTATGAGCGATGGAAACAGATAGATTCGAATAAACGGACATTGTGTTGTGAGTATCCTCTGTGTGTTTGAATCATAGATTTGAATGACGTTTAATAACGAAGACATCCCACTGCAGGGAAAAGGCCTCCATCATTGTAATCAAGTTACCACAGCAATGATGGGTACAGGCATAATCACCACGCTTCCTAATGCGGGGCGGTGACCACAAACCCGAGCAATCTTCTAAAATTCGAAACTTCTTTTTGTTCGACCCGGGACCCTGAGAACTTGGGCCGGTATTCAAACCACTAGATCAACGGGGCGAATGATGATGTTTAATTGAATAAAAGTATCATTTTAATCTTATATTTAGTCTTTTATTACAGATTGTATCTTGCACGCGACTTCGCGTATAACTTTGAGTCTAAAACTGTCCTACGGAAACCGTGAATTTTCCAGGATGAAAACTAAGTAAGTAACTAAGTAACAGTCTATATTATATTATTTGTCTTAATATTCTTTGGTCTATAATCATCCCACTGTAGGGCAAAGGTCTCCATCATTGAATTCATCAGGATGGAATAAAATAATTTAGAATGCAATTCCTTGACTAAAACTTTCAACTTACTTTATAGGTGAGAGTTGAATTCACAATCTGCCACTTGCTCTGATTATAATTAGTCAATAATAAATATTTTCTTTTCCGTTTTTAAACACCTACACAATTCCTGCAAAAACTCGTCCAGCAGGCTTACTCTTGACAAGTTCGAGTTACGATCAAAATCGAATCGACTGATAATGAGGTAAAAAAAGTAGAAAAATAGTAGTAAGTAGTAACAGCATGAAATCATCCTATTGCTCGTGATCATAAACCCGAGCAATGATCGAAAATCTGACCCAGGGATCGAGCCTAGGACCCTGAGATTTTGGCCGATAAATTGAACTAATTATTCAACTTGTTATTTATTTAGGTTCAACATAAATAATACAATCAGGCTATGTATAAAATACCTTCATTTTATTTCAGTTACTTTATTTGTAACAATTATGTGTATACAATACAATATATTGAATTCGTTTATATGAAAAGTTCTTAGAATTATTTTTATACTAGAGCCGATTCATTAGATGGTCGACCATTTTGGTAAAAATCACCAATATGGTCAAAAATCTAATTTATTATTGTCAAAATTTACTTATAAAAATATTTTAACAACAATAACAACTGAAAGTCAGGTCTTTGACTAAATTACTATCGTATTTGTTTTATTAAAGCTTCTGCTAAGTTAAAAAAAAGTGACTTGGTATTGGCATCACTAAGAAACAATTCCAAGACTATATTTCTATATAAAAACCCATTATTTTTCATCTCATTAATTCATTTTTATGGATTTGAAATAATTAATTTGCCATCTTTAATTTAATAAATAGTTCGTCAGTTGATTGTGACAAAATGACGTCACAGTTTACTTGTTTTTAAAGAAAATTGTGTTTTGACAGTTTTATGACAAGTATATAATATATTAGGGAGTTATTATAATCCTTGTATACGTCTTCGATACATTATATATTAATTGTAAACCTACAAAGATGTAATTTTGTAGTTATGATAAAGTTAAATGATCAATAAAGCTTTATAATAGTTAGATATTGACCTTCGTGCATTTTTGAAATAAGGGATAATTTTTAATTTTTTTACGTATTAAGACCGACATTTTAGTGGTTACTATTGATAAAACTATAAATGTACTTGACTATCTTATTTAATACGATATTATTGTATATTAAAAGAAAGCAAAAGAAGTCTAAAAAACGAAACACAAAATGGCAGTTTTTAGAATAGAAATAATACATAACAATTGCAATACCTTTTTAAAGTAGAATTATTATTAATAATACGATAAGAGAACTAGATTCGTTGGATAATAATATAGCCTACCTATTTACAGAAATTTTTATAATCGTTTAAATAGAAAAATTTTGACTCGGTTTTTCGTTCGTGAGTTAGCACCGTACAGTATATGGTAACTTCATAGGAACTCATACAGGTTTGTACTGTGAATTGAGGGTAGAAGATAATTTTATGGCACTATTCACTCCAAAACCTTGTTACCAATTTTGAATTTAGATTACCATCTCCTCATTTCTTTCCCTTCTCGAGGCACTTGCATTGGGCGTTGTGTTTGTGGAGTCCGGCCACATCTCCAAAGGATGGATTGAACGTGACTCCAGGAGCTACATACTGAGGATTTGTGCCACTGCCTGAGGTTTCGTAAGTGATGATTTGAGGCTTGGTAGTGTAAGTGACGATCTTAGGTTTCGTTGTGAAGGTGAAGTATTCGGGTTTGGTTGTAAATGTAACGATTTCTGGCTTAGTCGTGTACGTTATGATCTTAGGCTCCGTTTGGAAGACCTTCTTCTCAGAGTAGGAGGCGCTGAAGCTGTTTGAAATGGGTCCTTTGATTTCAGCACCGAACGAGCCGCTGCCAGCGCTTCCTTCTGTGAACTTCGAGCTGGATCCAAATTGGCTGAATCCAAACTGTCCTGAGCCAAATCCTCCTTTAGATGCCCCTGAGGCTTGGAACTTTCCATTGCCGAATCCGCCTTGGAATCCAGAGCCAGTGGTTGCTGTAGCGGTAGCTGTTGAGCCTTGGAATCCACCGTTCACTGCTCCGGCAGCGGATTCTCTGAAGCCTTGTGATCCTTGGAAACCGCTACCACCGTTGACTGCCCCTTTCACGCCACCCTTGACGCCTGTGTATTGACTGCTGCCACTGTATTGGCTGGTGCTTCCCTTGATTTGACCGGAGAAACGGTTCTGGGTGACTTTGGAGCCGATGGCGAATTTGGCGAAGCGTGTACTCTCGATGAGTCCGATCGCCCATTCGTACCATTCGAGATCGAACTTGTAGAATGCGGCGAGCTGGTTGCCAGTCTGGCAGCCTGGAAGATAAGAAAGGTTTTTGTTAAGGTTTGTGATTCTTAACATTCTGAATTTGCCACAACCATCCGAGTGATCGTGATGTGAAATCAAAATGGAAAAAGTTGACAAGTTATTATAGGCATGTGTTGCATAAATACCCGTGTTATGTCATCCACGGCATATATCAGTCCACTGATGGACACAGGCCTCTCCAAATGAAGAATTTTGCCATCATCGCAATGGTAGCCCAATGGTGGAGAAACGACTTTGCATCTCATTTTCTTCTGGAAGTACCCCTTTAGTCGCCTCATAAGAAATTCATACGAGAGAAGGGGTTGTGTTATTTTTTTAAAGTGCCATTAAATGTTGTGGGTTCAACACTCAAGTCCCATATAAATAAGGTTGTCGTATTTTTTAGTAAAGTCAAAGTAACAGCGTATAATCATCCCACTTTTGGGCAAAGGCCTCCATCATTGAATTCAAGTTACCACAGCATTGATGGGTACAGGCATAATCACCACGCTTGCCGAATGCGGGGCGGTGATCGCAAACCCGAGCAATGTTTGAACCAGGGACTAGACCAACGAGGCGTAAATTTTAATAATTCTATTGTATTGAGTACTAACCTGAGTCCCAAGAGTACAATCCTCTCAGTACGTAGTGTGTGTTGTCTGTGGTGCAAGCGAGTGCACTTCCGATGTCAACCTGCAATAAAACCAAGGAGTGTTATTTATGGATATAATTAAAGGAATCGAAATAATATCGCGAGGGATGATTCCGAATAAAAACCCAGCTCAAAGACTGACTGTCAAAAAAGTTAGATGACACTCGTTTTGAATCTAAATCCGACATAGTTTAAAAAAACAAAAAGCTTTTCTATTCCTCAAAAGTGTGACTAATTAATTCGTTACTTTTACTTAAAATGGCATCTTTATAAGGGCCATAAAACCAGTATTAATTTGAACTAGTTGTTAAATAATTGTTATCATGTTTCGTACCTGCCGTAATGGAAAATGAACCTTACATACATAAAATTATGTTAGATGACGTTTAGACCAAACATAATTAATACTATTAATTATGTTTGGTCTAAATCTATCATTTGATTGAAGTGTCGACCTGTCAACTATAGGTACTATTAGACGATGTCGATGTTAGTTTGACAGCTGAATGTGAACCATACCTTGCAAACGTTGTTGGCAGGATTCAATGGCTGTCCACAAGCGCAGCTGTCTTGCTCGTAGTGCTCCAGGAGGTGGGGGTAATCGCTGGACAACTTCGCTTGGCATTCCCCAGGGTTGAGGAGGGAGACGTTTAGACTGTGCATAATGCTTCCGGCAAGGTGAGCTGGAGATAAAAGGTTAAGTATTTATTATTATACACTTTTACAGTACGTCAGCTACACGTTATGTTGCGTGAGCGAAAATCTGTGCCCAGCATTGGGATTTAAAATAATCTATTTTCATTTGCAAAATCTAATCTATTTCGAATCAAATTTCAACACAATCGGTTCAGTACTTTAAGCGTGAAAGCGTAATAGACAGACATAGTTACTTGCGTTTATAATATTAAAAGTTTTTCGTATGACATCAGTCGTTTTAACTAAAAATTATGTCTTTGATGAGTAGTTATTTTTGTGGCTTGCAATATAATAAATTGTAATATTCAAACCATCGCGCTACTGAGTCAATAACAACTATTAACTAACTAGTTTTTGATCTAGTTCTTCATTAAACCATACAGATATATTTTTAAATTTGTATAGGTGTGTTCTTCTGACCTTTATAAGTCCCGGAGGCCAATCTATAAAAATGATGTTGCAAAATTAAATTATAATCTAACCTCGCGGATTCTATACATATGACAGTTTTATGGTATTTTAATGAATATTTATGATTTATAAAGCCAATGAAATTGTTACATAGTATTTAAACGTTACTGTGTGTCGTAAATTATTGATATCATTCAATTTTAATTGGTCGACTTATAAATATCATTCGCAAAATTGCTGCCATCTATTAGTGAGTAGTTAAGATGTTATTAAAATATTAAATTAAGAGATGGCGCTGGCTGATCTTTTTGCACGAATTTTAATTGAATGGTAAAGACATGGTAAAATAGTTTATGAAACAACGTTTTGCTTGGTTTTACGTTGGTAAAATAGGATTAATATCTTTAATTTTAGCAGTATAATATCTATCCAATTAGATCATAACAATATAAATTAATTTAAGAGTCAGGGAAATATGAATGTACCTTTTATATGGAATTAAGTCAATGTCATACACCAATGAATCTGAATTATTTTTGCATGTCATTGTAATGTCACAGTTCGCACGACCAATTTGGTGGCAAACATGACCTTGTATTTATTAGCATTTGATTGAAAATTGCTTAGAATGCGGCTTTAAGCGCATTCTGGCGGTCAGATGATGCAACAATCATGCATTACGAACAAACATAGACATTAATTAGATTGACTTTTTATTTTTAAATGAGCCCGCGTATGAATTGGCCGTAAGAGGCGCTAATATAGCGTAAGGTCTTCGAAATGTCAAATGTCACAATATTTTCGCAGTTTCACGGGTTTAAATGTAATTAGAACAACAATCATAATTAATTTATTATTGTTGCTACGGTTAATTTCTATTCAGAAAATATTGTTAATGTATAGGTAATGCTATGTTTGATAATACTAAATTAAATTAAAAGAAAGCGTGAAACAGACACTTCCTTAATTGGTGAAGGTTTATGGTATTTTAAAATGTTTACAGCCTGTCAAAACCTATTTAACTGCTTTGCAGGACTTCCTTTTTTAAACTTAAATGCGACTAACTTTCAACTAAAATAACTAAATTGGTCTAATAAGTTATTTGTATTAAAATCTCATTTAATCTTCTTAATTTTCGTCGGTTCAAGTAAAAAAACGTGGTATATAAGTACTAACACGTCACATTAGTTGCAATCCAGTAGCATAGTCAACAAATTATTAAATGTACGCCTAGAACCTGAATTGCAAATACTTTACCAACCTAAACTGAATACCAACTTTTATTAGTCGCGTTTGATAATTACGAAACGCCGCCATCTTTGCAATCCCAAATGTTACTTGTCCATTACAATTCGAGTATCTAAACGCCTGATTTGGGTACAAATAGGTCTTATTTCTACACACGAAGAGTTTATTGAATGAGTGATAAACACGACATGTAATAGCCGAGAAAACGGACGCGTGGTTAAGTAAGGTATCTGACATTTAGACATCTTTCTAAATACACTTGAAATCGGCGGTGCATGAGGTCAGTTGTCCTGTTTCGTTACCGGGATCGTTGGTCCAGAGCCCTCCATTAATGGATTTGTCTTGCAAAATGGAGGATTTCTTATTTTGGCGACTATAGGCAATCTCATCTGTGCTATACGTTATCACTTTATCCTGCTGCCGTGTATACTTTGTGTGCAATCTCCATGTATGCCAAATAAATAATAGGGGTTAAAGTATGAAATTGCCGATTATTTTCCCACTTTTTATTTTGTTTATAGCTCTTAAGTATAGTCATATTATTGCGTAACTCTTTTTGTATTGTATCAAAAACTAAATAAAGTAACTTTAGACTAAAAAAAAAAATGCATTACTAGTGCCTATTGCTTCAAAGGAAGTCGTTGAAAAGACCCATTACAATGTGTCAGCTGACCTTCTTGCTTCAATTAAGTATATTTGTATTATATACTTTGATTTTCAGAAATTTAAATAATATAATGCGTAGCTTTATAACCATCTAACTTTCACCTTTAATTGCATCGAAAACGGTTCAGGAGTTTGTAAAAAAACTAAAAAATTGTTAGTATGGAAAAATGACTTTTCTCGATTTCGTCCATACAAAACGGCAATTTCATACTTTAACCCCTAATATTATGAGACTGTTTCTAATAATAAATTTATGTAATGTGGACAATATTACATTTACATTGTATTTGTTTTGTGGAAATCAGAAACCATGAAGGTCCCATATACACCCAGACCCGATAAAATATAGAAGAACACTTTTTCTACATTAACCCGTCAGGAAATCGAACTCGGGACCTTAGAACAGACGATACCATAAAAACCGATGTATACATTCCACCAACGAGGTCGTAAACTGAATTCCTGGTGTAAACATTTAACGAAGCTAGCTTATGACTGCCATCATCATCATCATTTAGTATGGCTTTTAATCGAGTCTTCGAAACAGCGTTGCGTGTTCAAAGAAATACACTGAGGAAACTACCAATTTTTCCGTCGGTTAGAATAAAATAATTGCTTATTTAGTTTTTGTAAGTACCTACCTTTCAATATAGCGATATAACTGGGGATGCGATATAATTCAAATTCAAATTCAAATTCAAATTCAAATTCAAATATGTTTATTACAACAAAGTTATAATTTAAATTAATGACTCTGATTCCCAAACTAGATAAATCTGTATCTTAGGAATCAGTTCCCTCTCCCAGAGAAATGACAATATTTTTTATCTGTTATTCTTCAAAATACAAAATAAAATTTTCTTCTAAGTTATATAAAAATAGTTATTTTCACGGAATAAGTTTTATATTGATATAGTATACACATATAAATACATAGACATACACATAAACAGACATACACATACACATAAATACACATATAGCCTATAAAGTTTATCTGATATTAATGTGAATATTTATTTTATTTTATTTTTATACGACATCAGTAGAGTTGATAATAACAAAGTTATTTTGGAATTAAATAAAGATATTTTCTGTACTATCATAATCTAGAGACAATAGCCAATCTCGGACTTTAACTTTACACTCATGTTTAGAAAGAGGATAAAAATTTAGAATTTTGTTTAGTTTATTATAAAGTACAGACGACAGACACGAATATTGTCGCCTGGAAAATGCAGTATAGCATCTATTAATAATCAGTATGTCCGGTATTCTGCGTTTATTGCGACAGATCTCAGGATCATAAGGAGTGTGTGCATGTTTCTTTAGGATTGATCTTAGGATGTACAATTGCCTGACAGTCAATAGCTTACACTCGCGGTATAGCAGATTTGTAGGATACCTAAATGGTTTAAATGCCATAGTTTTTATAAGACATCTTTGATAACATAATTAATAGGTTGATACAACATGAACGCGATATATTTACCTATCTTAAATACACACGAATGAAATGGGGGCTATCGCTAGTGAATTTGCCACTAGAGGCGCTAGTGTCGCGTGAGGTCCAATATCATTCACTTTGTACTGGTTTTAGCGGAATTTGTTGCATAAATGATAATTTCTTTAATTTACCTGCCGGAAAGTGATCTCCTTCGTAAAATATCGCAAATATGGATTATTTGGCGATTAATGTGAACGCTTTAAAAGCGGAATAAAGAAAAAGCGCAAAAATAGGCGGCCTCAAGAGCAACTATTTCAGAAGTTAGTTTGTTGATATCAATATAGTTATTTATAAACAATATAACCTTAATTAGATTCAAGATATAACACTTTGTTTCGGCGCCGATCGCCTTTGACAGCTCTACCTCCGGACCTCAGTCTACAGTGGCGCCAACTGGTGAGCAAAGAAACGGTAGTCCCCATTGCGGGCTAAATACTAAAGTTTAATATATTTTGAAGTAAAAGATTTATTGACTGATTTAACTCGCGTTTACTGAAATTTAAAATTTTATTTTACATTTATTTTCGACCTTCCCCACACTAACGAAAATCAACTATTGGAGTAAGTTGTACCTACATACATTGTTTCAAGTTAATGTGTAATGAAATAAGGCAACTAATGTACTAGTTCTGTGTTGACTTCTCCGATGATAATCATTGAATTGATTTATCAAGTGTGCAAGATTTAAGATGTCTTGATTATATAAGTTTAAATAAACACCTATGATAATAATTTTTAATTCCCATTTGGCTGGTTTGGTTTGTGCGTTATTTTGGTATAGCTACTCACCGCTAGATGGCACTACACTGTTACCTACTCTAAACTTCGTAATATTTCCGTAGTCAATATGCTTTATTTCCAACTACGACAATGAATTGCATGTACCAAATTCCACGAAAGTGTTTTTTAAAAGAAAACTTAGGTAAATGTCGTTTTGTAAATGTGGTTGGGCCACAATATTTACAGGATGCTTGGTTAGTGTAAATATTCAAAGTAAACAAAATACAATACCGATTACCTACTAAATTAATGTTATCTGAGTTTAATATGAATACAATTTGGCTATATAATATGACTAAAATTTAGTGGCGCTAGTGTAGTGTAGCGTTTTTGAGTGCCAAAAACGCATGATTTCGATTCGAATATAAATCCTGAACAAAATCTAATGTCAAAAGTAACCACAGAAAGTAACCCTGCATACTCGTATTAATCATTGAAAGATAATCGTATAAAATATGAAGAAGTGATAATCGTTGTTTAATTCTAGTAAATTTTCTTTTTAATTACTTTTATAGATGTTTATAATTCCGAAATAAATAATTTGAATCGGATAATTCTCGTTAACCGCCATGTTTCGTCTCCGCGTTAGTAAAACAGGGTTCAAATCTCAGCTATGTTTGGATATTTATGTTTTAGAGGTCGCATTCTTCTTGTATAATGTAATAGTTTGTTTACGTTTACAATTTTCGAGTCGGCCATCGTAAGGTCGTATTTCGGTTCCGAGTAATCTTTGCTCCATCAAGTGATGGAGTCAAAATTGTTACGAGTAGTTAAGTTTCGTCTTTCGTTGTCGAACCTGTTGGTGTAGCGGTGCGTTGGTCCACCTACTAAGAAATGGTTCCGAGTTCGATTCCCGGACGGGTCAAATTAGGAAAACATATTTTGTAAATTGCCTCGGGTCTGGACGGGATTACCAAAATCCTCATTCTGGAGAGGTCCAGTTGTGGACTGTTTATGTGTTGTTTGTGAGGATCTATGGATATTTGTTACTCTTTCTCGCTAATACGACCAAACGGATCTGAATGAAATTTGGCACGGCGTTAGTTTATTAGCTGGAATAACATATAGGCTATTTATGCCGGGATAAGGTACGGTTCCCGTAGGATAATTTTAATACATAGTTTTAAATTCAAAATATGCGCACGAGAACTTTTCTTCACTGAATATTTTTGTGTAAAATGTTTGAGTATTGCAACTTTTATAGTCTATGTGGAATTTCATTTAAGCCTTAACACCCAGATACCAAAGTTAACGAGTTACACAATGAGTGCGCATGCGCCGGTCATCGGGATGGGAAACCGGTGGGACTGGTACGGACAGGAGAAAAAGATTTTTTAATTAATAGTTTATCGGAAGTTAGAAGTAACTAGATTCGGTCACAATTAGCAAAGAAATCATTTAATTAGATGTTTGTATTTTAAGTATTTTATAAAAAAAAAATTTTTTTAATTTTTTTTTATGAATTTAATTTTAAATGTGCAGTAATTAGTGCAATTGCATATTATTGCATGCATTTTAAATCGTTAGTAAAAATATTCAAAAAATGCTTTTTGGACAAAAATTTCTGACTGCCTTGGATGGGACTCGAACCCTTTTTAATTTAAGGAAACATAGCAATTCTGAGCTAGAATGAACAAAACTAATAATTTACATTGTTCTACCGAAAGACTTATGCAAAAAAAAACACAAGTTACAAAAAATAATAGTTTGAACCAGTACAGAGACAAAAATCACTGTTTTTCTTTCTTTTGTAATATAAAAAGCTTAGAAACCCATTTAAATTAGAATAACTAAATATTAAATTGGACTACCACTACCATGTCATAATATATATTTTTCATTTGTATTAAGAAAGGTCAACTAGTTTTATTAATAAAATAATAGTGACTTTGCCAGTAGCTATAAAAATTTAACACAGCATTTTTTTTACTTTTATTCAAAATTTATTTGATAATAAAAAGTAATCTTTCGTATGTTAATATTATTGAGATCTCAGATATGAAAATAATAAATAAATACCTAATTTTAAATTAATTTTGTATGTATTAATATCCAGCTGTTGAAAATAAAAATAAAAACAATAAAACTGCCAAGATGTTATACAAAATGGTTACATAACGTAGGCTTCGTTTGTCAGGTCAAAAAAGCAAGGTGTATACTTTACTAACTAATTTTATATATTACACTAGCGGCCCATCCTGGCTTCGCACGGGTGGACATACAGGGTGAAATTTTAACCACTTTCCAAATTTTAATATATCAATCTACGAGACAAAAAACAAATGAAGTATTTTTTCTTTTGGTATAGCCCAGTACAAAAATGTCAAGATGAAGCACTTAGAAAATGTCCGCCAAAAATATTTTTTTTTTAAACGGCCGCCTAGCCACACTTTTTTTACGCGATGCGCATCTCATTCATTTATTACGATACTAATCATAAGTTTTTGACTTTCCCTTTGTACCTTACCAGGCCTAGGACCGTAAAAATGCAAAACTATATTGCGAAAAATATTTTCGGTTGAATACTTGATTTACATTATTTACTTCATAAATGGGCTCTAAATACGATACTGAACGCCTGAAAAAATTTTGGTAAGTGGTTGAAATTTCACCCTGTATACAACGAATACAACAATAAATATAGCCTATATGCTCAGGGTGAATGTAGCTTTCCAATGGTGCAAGAATTTTTGAAATCTTCGCAGTAGTTTTTGAGTTTATTCATTGCAAACATACACACACACAAAAATACAAATCTTTCCTCTTTGTAATATTAGTGTAGAGTGAAGTGTAGATTACTTTTGACACAGCACGTCAACCTACGACAAAACGTCAAATTTTCTCAATTGATATTGATCTCTACTTGTTGGACTTAAAGTTGAAAATCAATTCAAAGACCTTTAACTTTTTGAGTAGGTTGACCTGCCGTTGTCTGTACTACACTGTAAGGAGTACAAAATGCACGGTGTACATATTTATCCTTGCAATGCCAGACAGAAAGAAAGTCAGAAAGTCAGACCAACAGACTGAACACAGAGAGAACAGAATCAGTTCTCCCGTGATCTTTTTTTTTATATATTCAATGGGCTTGCTCTTGACTACATACTTAACTATACGGTTAAGAAGAAGCCTAAGATGGAGCGAGCTTACCCAGAAGCAGCCTATTCACTTTTGCTTTAAAAATTACAGGGTTATAATTTTTAATCATGGCGCTTGCAACAGTGCCGAAATATCGGAAACTCATAATAAATAAGGTACATAGTATAAATCCCGAATCAAATAACTCTAGTGACTGACCATGACAGTTTAAATCAGTATAGATAACCAGAGATCCTTTCGCGTTAATAACATTAGGAAAAATAATCCCTATCCTTGCACTGCTAGACTGAACCGAGTCAGACGTCAGCACAGACATGTAACATAAAATTGCCTTATAAGGCTTTTATAATCATGATTTTTCACAGAACGCCTACATGATGAGTTATCTTAATAATGTTAATAAAAAAACCGGGCAATCCCAAGGTGTTATGCTAAGTATAATAGCTTGACACTGTGATCGCATCCAAGGCTTTGTACCGCCAATATAAGAATTTACATACAAATGGTTTGAATACATTACATAGGTGTAGGTACTGAAAGAAGACAGGAAAGTATTTGCTATTGTTGGAGCTTTAAATAGTAAGCATGTTCATCCCACTGTGGGGAAAAGGCATCATTGAATTCAAGTCACCACAGCAATAATGGGCACAGGCATAATCACCGCGCTTGCTGAATGCGGGTTGGTGATCACAAACCAGAGCAATTTTCGATAATATGAAACTCTTGTTGCCTTACCCGGGGATCGAAGACATTGAGATCAAGGCCCGGTACTGATGCCTTACTCTGCAACACGAAGCTCGTATTTACGGATACCTCTGTCTCTTTCAGATACTTTAAGACATCGGTATGAGTGATAGGGACAGATGGACTCGAATTTACGGACATTGTGTTGCGGAGTAAGGCCTCTGAAACCATTAGATCAACGGGGCATCGAGTTGGAGTTAATAATACTATTGGACACCAAACAGTCGGTTGTTCAGAGAAAGACGTAGAATTTGAGTTGGTAGGTATTGCTAGCATTAAATATTATGGTACGATTGACATGGTCTAAATATCCCACGGGATATTTAAAAAGAAGGATCCTAGGTGCTATTCCAGGCTACAATCTAAGTGAGCGCAAAATATCAATTTGATCCGGTCAGCCATTAAGGCCTGGTTCAGTAACAAACATTCATCCCAATATTTGCATTATTATTAGTAAGATGGAAAAGATAGTCTACAAAAGGTTATGTCATTCTATAATAACATCAGTTGTAGTTTAAATAGAATTTATTTAATCGAATATCCTCAGTTGATATTCAGACAAAAACTAAATAAAATCTACAGTGAAATACCTAACAACGTCTAAGAAAACTCGTATCTCGTTTACAATTGACATAGACAGAAGATCTCTGACGTTGATGACACTGGTTCTTCCCATTTGTTTGTCATGCAAATGAGGTTGATGATTTACTATTTAGTATGAATTGTATTCAGTAGGAGTGCCAACCGGATTTGAGATGATATTCGTTTGTTAACAATGATCTTATTGATCGTATCTATCTATACATATATTATTCCAATATATTATAATTATAATTATAATCTAATAAAAATATGTAATTAGCTGTTATTTTATATAAAATAAATTAATAACTATCACCAAATTAGTCGATATCTATAAATTGAATATACAGTAAATTTTAGAAAGTAAGTAAATTATGTATGTAGTAATAATAGGTGTTTATTTGTTCTTTTGTATTGAAATATTATGTAATTATGGCGTCATCCTCTCTGTCCGTCTACTACAAATTGTATTGTTGTGCCCGAACAGGGTCTATAATGAACTGTCTACATCATACTTTATAACATCCTTGTAACATTATAGAACGCAATAAAATATTTGAATTGAATTGAATTCCTACTCGTATAGTGACAGCATCACTTCTCTTCCAGTGTGAAGTGTGGCTATTATAGTTAGTACAGTCAGAAGACCGTGTTGGTTTTGGTAGCGGGCTCCCTTTTCCGCATTTATGCTCCATCTGGCCCATCAGGCGTAGGGGGATTGGGGTGGTTAGTCCAACCATCCCAACTCCTTCCAGAAGCACAGTCTCTTGGGACGTTCGCAGGCTTCTGCCAAAAGATAGGCAGATGAGTCTTCTCTTTGCCATTGGCTAGACTACGTTCGCCATTGCTTACCAAGCTTACTGATTATGGCGTAATCATCCAGCCACTGGATTGACGTAGACAATCATACTGAACCAGTAGACAAGTGTTAAATTTACTTCGTCAACATCAAATTGATGATTCCAGAAGTTAATTTATTAATGCATTTGAAATGCGACCTTGTACATACGATTACTATATGCCGATGTAATGATATTGTATTTCTCTGAATATATAATTAGGAATCAGTGTGGTATTGACGGGTGTGTGTCCTCTTTGAATATTAAAAGATGATTCAGAAGGCGCTCTGACGAACGGTTTGTTAATAATAAGATATATTTTGGGATTGGCATACATTTTACTGCAAAATGTTGGTATTGCAGATTTATAGCACATCGGGTTCAATTGCCAATCGGGTTAATTTTGGAAAAACCTTTTTCTATATTGGCTTGAGTCATGTTAAGCCATAGTTCCGCCTTCTGTTGCGAGATGAAAGTCGGAAAAACAAGTCATGTCAGAGAGAAAGAGAGAGAGAGAGCCTACAATAGGTAGATTGGAAAACTCAGACTATCTGGACTATCTTTATCTTGGAGGACAATCAAACGATAAGAAAGAAGAGGTTTTCCATAAACCTTTTAGAAGCACTTTTGCTGCGAGCCTATTTAATATATAAAGGTCTTAGGCAGCATACCAGCGGTAATAATTAGGCCAGTGCCTGTAGAATACTATGGCTAGGTATAAAATGCCAAACCCTCTAGTGGTACTGCTAAAGGAAGCATGGACCTGCCTTAGCAGGTCCGACCACAGTTGGGCTCCATTCTAGCCGGACCCCTCTGAGAGGGAAATTCATCAAACGAGTCCCAGGTGATTAGTCCCAGTCCTCAAAGTCTCTGTTAAAGATCCGAGAACATCTCCAAATGATAGAGTATTAATATTTCAAGTTATGGAATGTATGATCCAAGCCCCTTGCTTAATGGTTTGTTAAGTTTTATGTAGGTATACCATATTTGATCCAGGGGTTTTTAGGGTGTCGATGTAATTATGTTGCTAGCAACTCAAATTGTCTATAATACTATAGATAGTCTGTTTTGATAAAGGTAAATCTTCCGAGTGCTAATGATACTCCTTCTTCTTTTTATTGATACGAGCAAACATGGATGTGTGTTTCATGAAAGCATATAGACAAATTTGAATTTTTGTTAAATGTCAAATGTTTTTTTTTTATTCAAGGAACGTTACAAATTAAATAATCTATTTAAATGAGACAGCGTTTTCGCTGGTGTACGAAAGGTGGACTTTTTTTATTGGAAAAAATCTATCATTTCAGACTTACTTCAAAAGAATCAAGTCATCGAAATACAAGAATTAAATACACAGTCCGATACAAAAATGACATCTAAAACTGTCCTCGATCGAATCCTGTAGGTATATTAAAATTTGGAAGGTGGTTAAAATTTCACCCTGTATAAATCTACGAGACAAAAAAAAAAGACGTTTTTTTCTTTTGGTATAGCCCAGTACAAAAATGTCAAGATAAAGCACTTAGAAAGTGTCTGCTAAATACTCGTATCTAAAATTTTTGATACGGCCGCCTAGCAACACTTTTTTTACGCGATTCGCATCTCATTTATTCATTACGATACTATTCATACGTTTTTGATTTACCCTATAGACCTTATATAAAAAAAAAATAAAAAAAAAATATCCGTAAAAATTTAAAAATATATTGCGAAAAATATTTTCTTGATTTACACTTTTTACTACATAAATGGGCTCTAAATACGATACCGAACGCCTATAAAAAATTTTGGAAAGTGGTTAAAATTTCACCCTGTAGGTTGTACTAGGTGCACCGTTGTGTCAAATGGATGTTCATTTACTTGGGACATTTTCTTGACGCTGATTGCATATCAAATTTAATAAATTACATCAATGCAAGTACCTACCCTATTAGGTAGGACTAATCCTTCCGTACATACCTACACTGTGGCACATGTTGTTAGCAGGCATAAGTTCACGGTCACATTTTTATTTGTATTTGATTTGTGTGTCAAAGTCGCTTAAACATGTTTTTGATAATTATGTCCGCGGTTTAAGTATGATGGCTTCCAATAGGTAATGCCTTCGTCAATTTTTAAAGTTGAATTGTTGTGCGTGGAGTAGTTTCCATCTCTCTTTAAGTTTGATATTTTTTTTGGGTTTTTTTATACAAGACGACAGTTATTTTATACTTTATATTATAAAGCTTTGTTTGTTTGCTTGGTTGAGGTCTAATCTCAGAAACTACTTGTTTGAATTGAGATAATTTTGATGTTTTAAATAGTCAATTTATCGAAGGCTCTTCACGTTAAACATCACGCTGCGAAAGAAAATACACAAATGTTGCGAAAACGGGAAAAAAATAATAATTTTTGGGAGCTTCCGTTGCGTGCGCTGCGTCAATGATGTTCTCCACGCGAAAAAAGACGCGGGCATAGGTTATTTTATATCATTTTTGCTATTTTTTTCTTTTAGATAAAGTAAGGCCATAGAATTAAAAAAATACTGCTTGATGTTATGCAGCCAAACGTCATCAGTATCAGTAGTATTCATGTAGGTATGTCAATTCAATTTATCCTTACTAAAACAATGCCAAAGAAACTCTGTTTGTCTGTCAGGCCTTTTTATGAAATGTGGTACAAAGATGGATTTGTCTTTGAGAAAGGACATACGCTATTTTTGATCCTGGTACTGCCCTTGTGAAATTGGCTGTGTCACATAAAAGTCTTTTAAAAACGGTTATTACCTAATTCGATAAGTATATTTTATGTAACGAATTGATATGTTTTTCTTTGTTAACTTTTTTTTAGTTCTATTAAAAATCTTTGAATTGAAGAAAATCCACCCTTGAGTTTTTAAAAAGAGGTTTGGCAAAACACAAAATATAAAAGCAAAAACGGCAAATCAACAACTTAAATTTAAATATCAAGCCGTATTTTGAAAAATTTTAGTTTTTTGAATGTCACACGGCTTGCAAAGCTTTTATTTGTTTATAAAAACATCGTTAAATAAATTTTTGCAGAGAGTATCTCATACTTGCGCCGACTCAGTGGAAAAAAGAATTAAATAATAATTTTTTAGGTGATTTTTATTTTATTTTTTAAACTCAATTTTTTGCGCACCCTACCACGCGACACTGACCCAAAACGTCCCAATATTCGCGCTCTCTCTCGCCTTTTCGCCGCTTTTAGTCTAGTGGCTTCAAGACTTCTATTTTTGAAGACTTAAGTGTCAAAGTTGACTTATCTGACATTGCTATTACAAAAAAACTAGTAAAAAACAGTAACAGCCTATAATCATTCCACTGCCGGGCAAAGGCCTCCATCATTGAATTCAAGTCACCACAGCAATGATGGGCACAGGCATAATCACCACGCTTGCCGAATGCGGGGCGGTGATCACAAACCCGAGCGATGTTCGAAATTCAAAACTCGTGTTGCCCGACCCGAGAAACGTCGATCTGGTCGTTTCTATCGCAATTATTTCCCGTTAACGCTCTTGTCAAATAATTATGCAAAGTCTTTTTTGTTATAAAGTAATATAATTTAAATATTTTTTCTAATTTAATTTTAATTTTATATATATATATTTTTATCAATTTAATTTAATTTTACTTTGTCATTTTATTTATTTCATTCTTATCTGAAATTGTATGAAATATGGGACTAAGTCCTGAAATAAATGATTTTTATTTATTTATTATTTAATATCAGTTATTTGTAAAATGATAAAAAACAAAAAAAAATACAAAAGGAAACTAGACACATTTTGATTAGACTTTCATGGTCACTGACGGGATTTATACCTAGAAGTTCTCCCGTGATCATGGCGCTTGCAACAGTGCCGAAATATCGGAAACTCGTAATAAATAAGGTACATGGTATAAATCCCGAATCAAATAACTCTAGTAGACACATTTTTTATCTAAAGTTATAATGTGGATGTCATAATAAACTTAAAGTAAAGTCAAGTAACAGCCTGTAATCATCCCACTGCAGGGAAGAGGCTTCCATCATTAAATTCATACCGGGCCAAGATCTTGGGGTCCCGGATTCGATCCCCGGGTCGGGCAACTAAAAAGTTTCGAATTTTCGAACATTGCTCGGGTTTGTGATCACCAACCCGCATTTGGCAAGCGTGGTGATTATGCCTGTACCCATCATTGTTGTGGTATAAACATAAATAAATAAAAAAGACGTGTGGCACTCGGAGACTGCCGCGGTAAAGCTATTGCATAGCATTTTTTATCAACTTATGCCGATACAACAAATGCCACCTAAAGGCGGGTTGCTGAACTAAAGAGACAAGCGTGATATTTCAAAAAGTCATTAAAAGTTCTGCTATTCATCGATAGATGGAGAAACTAAAAAGTATCACCGCTGTGCCCTTAGAATAAGCCGGTCGGAGTGGGGGGTGTTAGGTTGTTTTCGTTACGGAATTTCTGGATTCTGTCTCCACGCTCAAGGCCCGCGATAGAAGCTATGCAATAGCTTAAAAATACAAGATACAAAACCAGTGACACGAACATCCTTGCCAAATGAGAACCCATTAGACGTTCAGGTGTTCTTTCTTATGTTTGCATCTAACATCATTAATGTAAGCTATGTAAGGTAGAATTCGCATTACGGCAGGTATGACACATGTCATTACTTGCATAATTATACTTGGACAGTTAAAAGTGACATTTTTGTATGGGACTATGCTATGGGACTATTTATCTTGTTTATCTACACATCTATACCAATATTATAAAGCTGAAGAGTTTGTTTGTTTGTTTGTTCGTTTGAACGCGCTAATCTCTGGAAGTACTGGTTCGAATTGAAAAATTCTTTTAGTGTTGGATAGTCCATGTATCGAGGAAGGCTTTAGGCTATATAACATCACGCTGCGACCAATAGGAGCGAAGCATCAGTGAAAAATGTTACAAAAATAATCGCGATCATAAAAACAGAAATTGACGCGTACGAAGTCGCGGGGAACAGCTAGTAAATTATAAAGAGGATAGATTTGTATTTTTGTATGTGTGTATGTTTGTAATGAATAAACACAAAAACTACTGAGCCGATTTCGAAAATTCTTTTTATCATTGTAAAGCTATATTCACCCTGAGTGACATAGTCTATATTTATTGCTAGAAAAGATTAGGGATCTTTACTTAAACTTTACGAGTCCACCTGTGCGAAGCCGGGATGGGCCGCTAGTTATTATATATATTTTCTATGTCTGTATATCAGTAACTTAACTTTTAATAACGGTTATGAAGTTTTTTTCAATAGGGCGAAGCTCAGACAACAAAAATAAAATGAACAATGGACATTCTACTTACCTAGGTTGTTACGGAAATTGTTACCACTCTATTACTGCCGTATAAGTTTTTTCTTTTTTTCCGAAACTATTTTAAATGGACGGCTTATTTTATTAACAAGCTCCTTACTGAAAATCATTGGCCGCAAACAAATCGTTCTTTTTTCAAACATTTTTAAAAATTACCTGTCAAGTTTCTTTTGTTAACAATAATAGACGACTCGCGGGAAGCTTTTCGTGATATGATTTACTATGATTATAAAGGCGAGTTAACCTGTATGGAGTCGCAAGAAAATTTACAAGCTGCTTTTGGGGAGTCTGCTTTATTTAACTTAAAACTAGCGCGCCCACGTACAAAACTTAACCTATCAAAACACGTAAGCTACCAAATAAGTTGGCGCCAAAAAAATACGAACTCAATTTTTTATTTTGTGCTTTATAATTCGTTCAATCTTTCGAAAAAGATTACACTATCAATAATAAACAAAGGTTATGTAATGTACTGTTATTAAGGTCGACGAAAACCGCTTTCGGTTTTATCAGAGGCGTGTTAAAAATTTTTGCACACATAACCTAAAAATTTAAGATCCATTTTTTATCTTAAAACTATTACGACAAGGACGATATTCGCACTGAAAGTGGTTACTTGAACAGTTTTTATGCTTGCGTATGCTATAGATCATTTTTAAACTACAATAATAAGTGTGCCCGCGTCTTCGTTTGCGTAGAATTAGGCATTGGTATAAAAAAAAAACTACCTATTTCGTAGTAGAAATAGTGATTTACAGTTTCATGGTTACTATCACCATCTATCACTAAAGTAAATTAATGCGGGACTTTGTTTTTAGGGTTCTGTACCCAAAGGGGAAAAACGAGTGCCTATTACTAAGACTTCACTGTCTGTCCGTCTGTCCGTTTGCTTGTCACCAGGCTGTATCTCAAGACCCGCGATAGCTAGACAGTTGAAATTTTCACAAATTATGTATTTCTGTTGCCGCAATAGCAACAAATACTAGAAACAAAATAAAATAAATATTTAGGGGGGGGGGCTCCCATACACAATCAATAAATGGTAACACTACACTAACTACATTTACCTACTGTTGTTTACCTAGTCAATGGTACGGAACCCTTCGTGCGCGAGTCCGACTCGCATTTGGCCGGTTTTTCTTAGTTGCATTCATCTTTAAGTCATGTACTTAAGGTTGAATTTGCATCAAGCCAGGTATGACACATGCCATTAGCTGCTTTTTAGGGTTCCGTACCCAAAGGGTAAAAACGGGACCCTATTACTAAGACTTCGCTGTCTGTCCGTCTGTCCGTCGCTCTGTCACAGGCTGTATCTCAAGAGCCGCGATAGCTAGGCAGTTGAAATTTTCACAAATGATGTATTTCTATTACCGCAATAACAACAAATACTAAAAACAAAATAAAATAAATATTTAATTTTTCCCATACAACAAATCCGTTTTTTTGGCCGTTTTGGTACGAAACCCTTCGTGCGCGAGTCCGACTCGCACTTGGCCGGTTTTTATTTCAGTTATTCCGTGATCATGGTGTTTGTAAAAGAAATATTGGAAACGTCATCATATTACATTATTACTTATAGCTGTTCCCCGCGACTTCGTACGCGTCAATTTCAGTTTTTAAGATCGCGATTATTTTTTCAACATTTTTCACTGATGCTTCGCTCCTACTGGTCGCAGCGTGATGTTATATAGCCTAAAGCCTTCCTCGAGGCATGGACTATCCAACACAAAAATAATTTTTCAATTCGAACCAGTACTTCCAGAGATTAGCGCGTTCAAACAAACAAACAAACAAACAAACTCTTCAGCTTTATAATATTAGTATAGATTTATAGCTGAATATCGGTCTATCTAGTAGATTTTGCTATAATGGCCGCTTGGCAGGCGGGAGAAACTGCTGCTCGTTTTTATCTTCTAGAAGAGAAGTTGTGGTGCTTCCTACTTTAAAATTAAATAATATAATTTTTTCGTGGCTTGTAATTGTCATTTTCTATTTTAAAGGGTAAGTATACTTAGTAAAATTGAAAATTGGAACAGTAATAATTTAGTTTTACCTACACTACCGAACCATTTATTTAATTATTACCTAATATTAAACAAAGATCACAAAATAAGCCACCAATTTTGAGTTGGTGATGAATTTTATGGCATCTACTCAATTATTTCACTCAAGTATTTCTCAAAGTGGATGTTTATTTTGTGCTTTTCGTGGTTTGAATTTTCATAACGTTTTATTTATTTCTTGAATGTTATCAATCCAATTCTGCTTCACTTGGTTGTTGGGAGTGGACTTTCATAAATTGAATAAGTAATAGAAATCTTAGAGCATTTGTCTATACAACAAAACAAAATCATCGGTATACATGTTTTACAACAACGAAATAAAAAAACGATCTCGCAAAATTGATATTTTTTCGAATTTAAAAAACATTAAAATTGTTCCCTTTCAGCAAAAGATCTTTAAAAAAATATATCCGTACATCCAATTTAGGCTGGGACTCAAACACACGACCCCCTAGTCAGTCCGTCCAACAATCCACAAGGCCGTAAGCCCTTCTACTTTCTACACACCGGAATGTGGAACCTGTCACGTGAGTAGGTTAACGTATGGCTCTGTTTGTGTAAGTCTACTAATCTAAATAAATACACAAAAAGATAACGCTTCGTATAACTCAATAAAAACATGGCGGTAGTATTGAATCGTGCGACATTTTCATTCGAGATTGATATGACATTAATATTTTTGTCTTTGAGCCGACGACGCCTAGACTATTATAGACCTGGTTTTCAAAATAAGGTAAGTACAAGACATAGCATTGTTTGATATAGGTATTTAAAAAAAAAACATATAACGAATTTATTATTTAATGTCATTCTGTAATAATCTAATAATCTTCAAATAATATTTACGTGCAGATTATTTAGAAAATATTTTGTCTTATTTTCAATTTGACATATTTACTGCTGTTTCCAGCTGTCTGATATAGGTATCTAAAGGTTATGGCAATAGCTCTAAATGTGATAAACATACTAAACACATTCAAAGTAATCAAGGGTAAGCAGTTATATGTTCAGCAGATTCGAGTTTTTCTAATTTTGCCTGGTTATGAAACTGACTCCATAATACTCATATTGTATTTAAATTTAACATCCTCTGTACATTTGCAAATAAATGTTTGAGTATTGAGTATTATTGAGTATTGACTGAAGCTGCCTAAGCTTTACATCCTTATAACCAGGAAAAATAAAAAATTGGTAAATCTGCTAAACAGTAAAGTTTCTATGACTGTCTATTGACAAGGAAGAAGACATTGAGCTAAAATGCTATGAAATAAATATTAACTATGTGATATTTAACTTTTTTTGTTTTAAACCTGTGAGTAATCCTCTATTAAAATTATGTTGCATTTAAAATCCATTTTAATTTATTTAAAGGTTGTTAAATACTATCATTTCACTTGATGACATTCCATAGATTTATTGACTATCAAAATGTTTTATAAATAACAATCGACCGTTCGCTACATTTCGTGCACTTCCGAAATAATCCGCCGCATTTTTGTCTCGCGTTTATGTAAGAGTATTATAAAACCAGTGATATTGATTACTCTGAACCCTGGGTTAAGTTACCTAACGAATCCGGTTGGGTTCTTGCGTGCAAAGCGAAAAAAATACCTAGAAATACAATGATGACATATTTTGGGGCTGGTTTATTGAGATTGAAGACCTTAGCCTTAGGGTGACGCTTGTTTAAAAAAACAAGTGTCAAAGTTGTCATGGCGCTAAGCAACATTACGAAATATCAGAATCATTTCGTATCCCTTCTCCGAAAACCGTTGTTTTAAATGTATTATAACTGTATGTAGGTACATATTATAACTATTGTGTATTTTGTGGAGTTCTAAAAAATTGTGCTGTCTTATTTATTTCTGCTTAGTTTTTTTTCTATTGTATCTTAAAAAAATACTGTATTTTCCCCATTCGTGACATTGGCGGAATCATGTGGCTTTGGCCGAAACACTGTCTGTCTGCCATAAAAAAAAAAAAGAAGTACAAAAAAAAAAACAGAGACTCATGATCTTAAGAGATCAGGAATCATGATAACAATTGATTTCAATAACAACGAACAATTCGCGATAACAATTGATTTCAATTGTGTCAGGAATAACATACAATCGAGAGGTTAATAATATTAAAGATGCGAATTAACTCTGTTTCTCTGTCTGTTATGCTTTTACTCCTAAACTATAAAACCGATTTTGATTCAACTTGGTACAAAGATTAATTGCAAAGTTGCCTCAGGACATAATATAGGTTATTTTGTATTCCACTACATAGAACAGGTTGCCGCCCATATGATCTAAGTAACGTGAAAATCAAGTGGGCAGAGTCGCAGGCAAAATGCGAGTTATGTAGAAACAGAAGCCAGACTGTCATAACACACGTTAACCTTATGAGAGCAGAGCGAATATTGTATTAAAAAAAAATTAATGTAGGTAATAATCGTCCCACTGCAAGGAAAGGCCTCCATTGAATTTAAGTCAATGCGGGTCACTCACCAACCCTAACAATGTTCGAAAATTAGACACTCTTGCTGTCTCAAATATGTTAATTAATATTAAACCTACCTTGTAATACTTGTTTTCCCCATCCAGTGACGATGCACTCTCCAGCGCCATTGTAGAACGCATCCAGAGTGTCTTCTGCTCTCGGCAAACAGATGGGGTAAATGTTCTTCGCCAGCCGTAAGTTTTCCGACAAAACCAAGATGGCGGCGTCATTCTTCAAACTGCCAGACTTGTAGAAGGGATGTTTGATGATAGTCTTCACTTGTACGATCTGGAAGGGTAGCGGTTCATCGTCCACACCTAATTTCCATTCGCCGCCCTTGATGAGTACGTTCTTGGCTTCGAGGCTGAGGAGAAATTAAAGTAGTTTTATAAAACGGTCTATAATCATCCCCTGCAAATAAGTAATGATGCAAAGGACATTTTTAATACTGATTATCCTATTCCGGGATTCTCAAATCCTCATTCTCATTCACAAAAATTGGTACCTACAGTTGTTCTTGAGTTTTCAATGGCGTTACTAACGATTATTTAAGTTACTTATTTTGTTCCTACTACGTCATCTATTGTTGTATCAGTACTTAAATTTTATCCGCATTATCATTTACCCCGGGCGCGGTTCGTTATTTATTTAAGTAACCGAGACATTACGTCACAACGTCAAATTTCCAAGTATGTTTTGTCGCTGAAAGCCAGCGTAGTCGATTCCCGCAAAGTAGTAGTAAGTAAGACAAAATCATTCAAGTTCAAATACTGAGATTTTAATTGCAATTAAATTTCTAAATATCATTTAAATTCGTCCATCTTTTTCAATTTTTTTTTATTATTGTAAATTGCTGTCCCTTTTATTTTTAATTTTATACTAAGAACCCACAGTCAAGCCGACTAGTTGGCTTTGTGGGTATAAATGCCTGTAAAACCAATTATAAACATTGTTGTTTAATAAATAAATAAATAAATAAAATATGGACTGGGAGCTTTTTTCCCACGAAGGTCGGTGCTGCTTAAAAGCCCTCAATTCAATCCGCCCCTGCCTGAAAGAGCAATTCTTATGCTGCCTATGTCGTGAGGAGGGGAGGAGAGCCTTGAAAAACTGATCATTGTTGGAAACACGGAGGGCGGGTTAACCTGAGGACGGTCTCCAACTAGATGGAGCTATCAAGTGAAAGGCTCATCCTAAACCAAGCTTTCTCAAGCGTCAAAGATGCGATGAACAGGCACTGGTGGAGGCAGATCATAAAAACTAGATGTGGAACATCAACATTGATCAATGACCATGATCCTCAGTCATGAGGGAGCGATCACACAGAGAGATTTTGGTTCGTATCCAATGTTACAGGCTAGATATTTAAAATATTTCTTTGTTACTCACCCTTCAACACATGAAGCCGACGTCAGTACAACATCAGGCCTGGTGATCACACCACCGCAGAGCAGGCTCTTGTTGGTCTGCAGGAGGACCATGGCTTGCCAAGCGATCTCAGCGAAGTCCACCTCCAGATCGTTGCGGTTTCCGTAAGGCTTCTGGCCCTGGTGGCAAGGATATATGGATAAGTCAATGATATTTAAATATTTTATAAATATGTTACGTTCATAGTAATTCGGCTAATAATCTGTTCCGAGCAATCCAAAACTGCACAAATTGACAAGTTTCACTGATAAGCAGAACAAAAGATGCGAAATAGAACGCACGCAGCCATGTCTTTAGATGGCTATAATATTTATCGATTACCGCTCGTGATTGCGCTTGACGCAGAATGTGTACAAAACTGTCTAATTAGGACGTATTTGAGTCCTCAATATGACATATCTGCTTCGTTTTAATATCATTGGAATTAGTAGTGTTACTAGCGACGTCGTAGGTGTGGAGTTTTGAATTTGAAACTACATATTTTATGGGGAACTTTTTTGGGATGAAAAGTAGCCTATGTGCTATTTCAGCCTGTAATTTATTTAGGTTCCTAATTTCTTTACAACCGTCCTGGCGTGATTGAGTAGTACGTTTGTTAAATCGCACTTGTATTATTAGTAAGAAAGCATGGATAGCAAACAAAGTTTCCATTTGGGGTTGAAATTCACATTAAAGGGTTGAAATTATTGATATTTCTTATTCTAATTCTTAAACCTTCCAGCGTGGGTTATTCCAGACACAATCAATGCTGACAATGTCACTAGGCTGACCTTTTAGTGTCACCTGCAAACTGTATATGGACATAATAGGATTGGAATTTCGATCAAAGGTAAAAGTCAATTTTGTAAAATATCATGAGAAGGTTCTCGCGTATGCTTAGTATGTTATTCTTTCGTTCTCTAACATAACGTTAGTATCTAAATTGCACTCGTGCACTCCTAGTGGCGTAAGTAAATAATACATTTATTTCAATTAATTCAGTAACTAATTCAATCAACATTTACACAAATTAACTTTATCATAATAATGATTGAAATGTCACAAAACAAATTTTTGTGACGTTCAAAATTCCAAGATAGTACTTATACTGTTTTAAACTTTCATGGTCACTATCGTAAGACAGTGTTCGTAAGACACAGTTCTTCCGCGATCATGGCGCTTGCAACAGTGCCGAAATATCGGAAACTCATAAAAAACAAGGTACATGGTAGAAATCTCGAAATAACTAACTCTTAAGATAGTACTTGACCTGAATTCACGTAGCGATGGAATATGCATCGATGATTGATTGATCGGTAAATTAGATTTTGATTATCGTAATCAACCTTCAGGGATTGACATTATTAGATTTAAGAATATTGTCATCACTTACACTAAAATGTTTTATTTTCATCTGGCACATCTAGACACAGGATTCCCTAAGGGAAGAATATTGAAGTAATATCACACTTGGCAAGTTGTTATCGCAGTTTGACTAATGGGGAGGGAAGTCGCTCCTTCTGGCAATACTCCCTTAGGCGCCTCTTACGACACCCACAGATATAGTAGGGGCGGTGCTATTCGTTCAAGATGCCAGATTAGTAAAAGGTAACAAGCTATAAATTCGGCTTTTACGTGTAATACCATCCATCTTGCACAGAGAAGTAAGGTAACGGCCTATTATCATCCCACTGTTGGGAAAAGGTCTCCACCATTGAATTCAAGTTACCACAGCAATGATGGGTGCAGGCATAATCACCACGCTTGCCATATGCGAGTGATCACAAACCCGAGCAATGTTCGGAAATTCGGAACTATTGATGCCCCGGGTCGGGCAACATCCCGGATCGAACCAAGGACCCTGAGCTTTTGGCTCGGTACTTAAATCACTACGAGGCAATAATGAAGTAGTAACTCACGTAAAACAAAGGGGATGTTAATACCAAAAATCTATGTGCTAACAAAAATCCAATAAATTACTTTATAATATAATCTAGCGTTGCAACACCGAATGTGTTACCAAAAAGCCATTTCGATGTAACTCTATGAATAAATTATTTTAATACAATTTGTCTGAAGTTCTGAATATGTAATTCGAAAAGAATTTATGGCTTCATAATAAAAATGTGGCGTTACATAAATTATTATTAACTTTTAACTACTCGCGAATACACGCGGTTTCGGTTGCGAGACAAAGCTGTATGGGTTTTCAATTAGGGGTTGGATTTGAGGGGATGAGATTTGGAAATTCAAGGCGTCATTTGCTAAGTGTTCTTATTAATTTTAAATAAGTATTCTAAATGTCTGTCGTTGTTTAAATGAGGAGGAGAATATAATTAATGTGAATTTAAGTTTGTTTGTCACGCTTTCACGCGAAAATCATTGAACCGATTATCATCAAACTTTGTACACATATTTTTTGATGTATTACAAATAACATAGGATTTTTTACATAAAAATTCCTCGCGTCAATATTGTGTATTCAGTTTTTTATTATCTATGACTAAGAAACTAAACCTCTCCAAAAAAACAAGATGGCGGTCGATCAAAAATCCAAGGTAATACAAAATAAGATGATAATACAACGCAGATCTTATTATTATTCGTTTGATAACAATCAACATAATTAATCGTCTTAATTGGGCTAAACATATGTTTTTCTTGGGAAACATTTACGACTTAATCTATTCCGCCATTTTGTTGTCAAATATCTAATTTCAGTTGAAGGATGTTTTTAATTAATACGTGTATTTATTAATGTGTTTAAATATGGAATATTATTATCATATAGATTATTAATATGACGTGATAATTGCTGCCAAACGTTGCATTTTAATTAAATAAAAAATTAGAATGATGGATCTTGAACTTAGTAATCAATTAATAGCACGTCGATTAGGTATTTGTTTGTCATCGACTTGAAAACTCCATTATTTTCATGCTTTCTGTCTGATGTATTTTAGTTAATATTTAACCCTTAGGTACCTTTATTTTAGTAACAGCCTATAATCATCCCACTGCAGGGAAAACGCCTCCATCATTGAATTCAAGTTATCACAGCAATGATGGGTGCTGGCATAATCACCACGCTTACTGAATGCGGGTTGGTGATCACAAACCCGAGCGATGTTCAAAAATTCGAAACTTTTTGTTGCCCGACCCGGGGATCGAACCAGGGACCCCGAGATCTTGGCCCGGTATTTAAACCACTAGACCAACGGGGCGTCACCTATAACTTAAATGGGATGAACTATGAACTTTACATAATGAAAAATATACGAAATCCGTTGTGTCGCAAAAACAGAAAAGCACCACCACTTCTCGTCCTAGGGATGTCGTAAGAAGCAACCTGTGCCATCAGCCAAACTGCTATTGTCATCCCTCGTGCCACATGTGGCGAATTTGGCAAAATCTCCAATTTGTCGAGGCTATGTCCAACTGTGGGATATGCGGCGTTGATTATGACCCTTTCTTCTTTCAAGTACAGACCACAGCACGTCAACATACCACAAAACGTCTAATTTTCTCAATTGATATTGATCTCTACTTGTTGGACTTAAAGTTGAAAATCAATTCAATGACCTTTAACTTTTTGGGTAGGTTGACCTGCCGTTTGTACCCTACAGATGGTCTTGAAGAGATCGCTGTTGGCGATAAGACTGCCTAAGTTGTACATCTTAGTATTTAAAATCGTATGTCGTTTCTTTGTATGATGTGCATTATAAAGTATTCGTTCGTTCGTTCATTCATTCAACCTCGAAATAGTAAAAAAAACTTACGTTCAAAATACCGCACTGTCCGCCGCCTCCATATTGTCCGAGGAACACCCTGTATACATCTTCGGACGCGCTTGTTTGCCCTTCACCCTGTACGATCGCTTGGCCGAAACCTTGGCTGATGCCTGAGCCGAAACCTTGGCGGATACCTTGGCCTGTCAAAAAATAAAAATGTCAAGGATCTTGTCAAGAGATGTCATTCAATAGATAAATACTTGGCTTTCTTCAAATAATAAAAAATGTCATAATGTGACTTTGACAGTCTAATTGCAAGATTGGCGGAATGGTGTAAGTCTCTAGCCATAACACTAATCGCTACAATAAAAAAAAGAAGCGGAAGATTTTGACGGTTTCTTACGTTTCTTATGACAAAATATATTAATCAGTTAAATAAAATTTGTATAATTTCTTCAAATTGAATCCAACTATGCTACATTTTATTGCTTCGGGAAGAGAGTAGTGGAACTTGGTCAAAATAATAGTCAAAGTGGCTGACAATTTAAATAATTATGTTTACAAAGAAAAATAATAATATGCCGTTGCTAGCTATAAAATTCAGTTCCATCCATCATTTATAATATAGTAACCCTGTAATAAGTAAGATTTTAACAAAAAAAAATTAACCTTGTCCCTGAATAAGTCCTGAGCCGAAACCTTGGCGGATGCCTGTGCCGAAACCTCCGGAAATGCCGAAACCGCTTTCAGAGCCGCCCTGGCCAACGGTGAGGCCGAACCCAGCCCCCTGAGAACCGCTCTGACCTTGACCTCTGATCACGCCGAAGCCTTGACCTTGGGACACTGATTGACCTTGGCCCTGTGAGACAGATTGGCCGAAAGTCTTCTGACTCTCACCTTGTACTTGGGTGAACTGACCTTGGCCGCCCTGTAAGGATAAAATTGATAAATTGCCAAGTAGTATTATTTAGGAGTTTATGAATTGTACATAAAATCTTTAAAATTATTATTGTTCAACTAGGAATTAGAACTAGGCATCGCATAATAAAAGCTTACTGCTTGAGGTTATATTTAATACTTTTAATGACAAATTAGCTTTTATGATAATTTTTTGTTGGTACTAATTATTAAATGAAAGTGAAAGTATTATCCCCGTTATAAAAAAATACTATGTCAAATCCAGCAAATCTATTGGTTCACAATACAACGCGACAGGGCCGGATTAATCCTATTAGGTTCTCTAGGCAAGATTCCATTCCTTTACCCTTTTCAGACTTTTTGAAATATATTTTTCTATTACCAAAGTAAAAGCATTTTTTGCTTGGTGCCATCACTGAACCCCATTCGAAGCGGGGCCTTTAGGCAGTTGCCAAGCCCCTTATGGATAATCCGGCCCTGAACGTGTAAAAATACTGAATAAATTATACTGTGCCGTTTAACACAGTACAATTCTCTATGTCCCATGTGTCGTTCTTACCAATCCGCCAATTCCAATTTGTCCTTGTCCACCGACCGCGTACTGTCCTCTGCCTCCTACGCCGAATCCTCCCTCGCCTTGCTCGACGTATGACCCTTGACCTTGGCTCACGGATTGACCTTGACCTTTCTGGCCGAAAGCTTGAGTGTTTGAGGTGAATTGACTTCCTTGAGCGGTTTGAGTGGCGCCTCCTAAGAATTTTTGGGATTGGTCAATTTTAAACAGATATAAAAAATACGTACAGGATGTCTGCTTCATTATCTTCAAAATTTGTTAGGCGTTCAGCGTACTTAGAGCCCAATTAAGAAGTAAAAAATGTAAATCAAGTTTTCCCCCGAAAATATTTTTTCGCAACAGAATTTTCAATTTTCACGGTCCTAAGCCTGTTAAGGTATGAAGGGAAAATCAAAAACTTATGAATAGTATCGTAATGAACGAATGAGATGCGCATCACGTAAAAAAGTGTTGCTGGAGGGCGTATCAAAAAATCAGATTTTTGGCGGACATTTTTTAAGTGTTTTATCTTGACCTCAGATCATATAAAGAAGGAGATATGAAATTAGGTACTCGTAAATCTTTAGCGAACCCGTGTCTCCGAATTATTTATGTGTGCAACGCAACTACAATAATACTGTTGTAAGCATAAGGATCACACTATATCAATTTACAACGCTCATTGGTGCGCACACAAACATGGAGCCAATCACAGCGGCTACCACTTATTCGCTTACACAATGCATCATTTGGTGTGTGCAAATTAGTGTGTCGCTACAAAGTGTGGTCGCAACGCACACGTCGGGCAGTGAACGCTTTGATTAAACCTCGATACATTGCGCAGTCGCATAGTACTCACAACACAGCTAATTAGTATTAAGCCTTCAATGTATATTGTGCCGATACAATTATCGTTACACAGATGTTTTCATTAAATAATTTGCCGCGGTGTAATAGTTCTGTTTACCCATATTGGATTCGCACGCGCCAGGCCCCCATTTCATATCTTTTTCTTTATATGATCTTAGATCTTAAAATTTTTGTACTGGGCTATACTAATAGAAATAGAGTCATTTTCATCTCGTAGATTGCTATTTTAAAATCTTGAAGTGTTATAGAGTTACAGAAGTAAAAGAAGGTTTATTGTGCTTCGGAAGGCACGTTAAGCCGTTGGTCCCGGCTTATGTCGCAAGATGAAAGTGGTAAAAATAAGTGGGAACAATTGTATGTACTAATTAAAAAAATAAATTATTTCCTCATTTTTTAGGGATTACTTACTACCATGTATTTATTGTTTAAGAACTTGTAAAAGATCTTCCGAAAAAACTAACTTATGCAATTTGTGTATGTCACTTCAACGAATGTGCAAGACGCTCTAAAAGACATGACCGAATTGCATCCTTTTCTTGGCACCTACTCAAGAATTTTATACCGTCATCCAAGTAATAAAGTTAACTTAAACATTCAATAGCAAAACCATTGCGTACATCTTATTTACATTTAAGATTCCTAACTCAGTGGCGTAAGGGCTAAAATTGTATGTTAGTGATATTAAAGCTACTTTATTAACGTTCAATCATAATCGCAGATGTTAATTTCAATTAAATAGTCATAAAATGTTAATTTGATTAATATTAAATGTTTACGATTCCATATTAGTATTCTGTTTGAAACAAGTTATTGAAAATTATAGCTTGTTTAGCAAGAAGTGACATACCCGACTAGAAAATATAAAGGTTCTATAATTCTTCCCAAAATTCTGGTTTCGTTATGGATTAGTCTCATTGAATTTTGAATTTCAGCCGAAATAGACGCAACAGCCATTCTATTTGTGTGTGTATAATGAAAATAATAATAAACAATAATAAATAATAATTACTTTTGTTTATTTTCTTCCTTAAATAGAGAGTTTTAAATTGAATAATGTGAAAGATATATTTTCGGATAGTTTTTGTATTTGAATAAGTCTTGTTAGGAAGATAACAAATATCTTATTTTCTTCTTAGGGGATGTCCGGACCAAAAATCGATCTAGTTAGGTTTCAATTTTAGATAATTCTGTTGTATTCGTGTTAAAACAATACTATAATACTCTACCTTGTTGGATTCCAATCTGTCCTTGGCCTCCGATTCCGAATTGACCTTGTCCGCCTTGGCCAAATTGACCTTGACCTCCTTGGCTGAATTGACTCTGTTCTCTTTGCGAAAACTGTGTTACTGTTTGACCGCCTAAAAATAAAATGTATATTAGTTTTTACTTTTAATATGTACACGGATATTGTATGTATTAAAACGTGTACGTTGACAGTTTCGTCATTTAAAAAATATACTGTCAAACATTTTTTTAATACTAATAATGTAGCAACAATTATCAAGTCAGTTGATTATCAACAAAATATAATAATTCTATTTAATTAGTATAAATACCTGTTGAAACTTGTCCTTGTCCACCCTGTGTGAATTGACCTTGACCTCCCTGAGCAAATTGACCTTGGCCGCCGACTGCGAATTGTCCTTGTCCACCCTGTGCGAATTGTCCCTGACCGCCCTGTGCGAATTGTCCCTGACCGCCCTGTGCAAATTGTCCTTTCGAGCTTTGACTGGTCTGTCCTTGACCTCCTTGGCTAAATTGTCCTTGACCTCCTTGGCTAAACTGTCCTTGGCCACCCTGACTGAATTGTGTCACTGATCCTTGACCGGTTTGACCTTGACGCCTGACCTCAAATTGACCTTTCTGACCGAAAGACGACACGGTAGATGATGGGTAACCAGGGGTAACTTGGTTGGGTCCGAAAGTAGGTGTGGTCGGTTTTGGCCTGTTGAAAAAGGTCTTTTTTAACTTTCACCACTAATACTAGAAGAAGATGAAATCAGTTAAAACGCATTTTTGTCCTAATTCTTTAAACAAGTACGATAACTGTCTAAATCTGATCTAAATAGAGCTGAAAAAAAACTGTATAGTTTACAGTACAAAATACTCGAGATATGGACAACATCACCTTATTGCTCTGCCAAGCATGGCAATTACGGCACCATCTTCCTTGTGGATAACGTCATGCTACTGCTAGATTTTTTTTCTAATATTTTGTTAATGTTATTTATTTTTTTGATTTTTTACTGGCCACAAAACATTTCTGTTTATTAGCGCAATGGTGTCAATTTTTTTTAAAATTTTTTTTTTAGACATGCCTCACTGGGCCACACTGAGCCTTCTAGTCCCAAATTAAGGTACTATTAAGTACCCTGTCGTATGGGGTACTAGACAACCGATAAACTTACTTATATACTTTTTTTTTTGTAATTACATACTTATAATACATAGAAAACACCCAGACCAGTACAAACAGACATGTTCATGCACACAAATATTTGTACTGTGCGGGGATCGAACCTGCGACCCATGGCTCAGAAGCAGCGTTAACTACCGCTGATCCAAATAGTCGTCCACTATGGTATTTAAGTCCACCTTTACTTAATTGTGCAAAAAATTTTAAATAATTAAATAAATATGTCACCCTTGCCCACATTTAGATTATACATTTTGTTTTAGTCAATTGATTGTACCAACTTTAATGAGAGCAATAAAGTGTTTTATCTATTTATCTATGTTCAGCGATGGACTGCAGCTGAGTATTGACGATGACATACCTGAAGTTGTTCAATATAACTGATCCGGTAACAGGAGGCCTTGCAGTAACTGCTGGTCGTGGATTGTTGCCACTGATCTTGCTGTCTGGGACGTACTTTCCGTCGTTACCACCGAAAACACCGGGCACCCATTTGCCGAGCTGGTTCGTCGGCCATGGGTCAGTGTAGTACGGGTCACGGCAGCATTTGCCGATCCTACCAGATTCCAAGTCTTTGCAGTCCTGTTGAGGGAAATTTTGGTGAGGTGAAGACTTGGGCTGAAGTAGCAGTATTGCTTTTTCTTAGCTCTTTGGCCCTAGACAAGTTGCTTCCTTATACGCTCGACAGCACATCAAGTTAAACAGTTGAACTGCGATAACAGATTTTATTACGTTGGGCATAAAGGCGATCTCAAGGTCAACATGTATAGTCTGATGTGCCGCCGTGTGTACATACGTTTGACGAATAGATAACAAATGCAAATGACATAAGCTTACGAAACATTCGACCGTAAGCATCGATACAAAAACATTTTAAACAAAAGAAGACTTATCTTTTGCAGATTCACTCCATATCAAGGATTTTAATCTCAAAGATCTCCATATATCAACTTGAATCTTGGCAATGCGCATGCCGATCTAGAATTTTACATGCCCAAAAGATGGTTTTCAACTTACCGTCAAAGGCACTCTATACGACTCTTGGTCTCTGGTCAAAACGACGGTGGTATTTGAGATGACACCCTCAGCGGTACAGAACTCGATGGGTGTACATTTGAGAGCAGCAGCACAGCCAGCAGGGGCACCAGGATCTGGTAGAAGAAATAAATAAATAAATAAATGCTGGATTAACATTTTCTTTGTAAGGGAACAAAGTTTCTTAATCAATTCTTAGGCTTTGGAGATACGGGTTACCTTCTTGTTATATCCTTGTATTAAATAACGATCAGAATAACGATCACAGTTCGTTTTTTTGAACAGATGAGGCAGGCATGACCTGCCTACTCTTAGTTTTTGATTTCTAAACAGTGAATTTAATTAAAATCAAAAATTAAAAAAAATGTTGATGATCTAGGTATCTACATGTAAACACCTAATCTTAAACTGTTACTTACTATTGATAGGAGGTTGAACTGGTCTTCTGCTTTCATCCAAAATCAGACTGCCATCGTTGTAAACTGGTCCAGGGACTCTCGTCTCCTTGAAGTTGCTTGAGTCACTCTGTTCTGGAGGCAAGTATCCTGGAGCAGATGTGGAAGACACTGGAGGCAAGTACGGCTTAGGAGTAGTCACTGGTCGGACGGTGGTGAAAGGTCTTTGTGTTGTTACAAAAGCTGGAACAGCTGTTGAGCTGATCACGGTCTGTTGGTTGACGTTGTCAACTGGAGGTAGGTAGGGGATGCCTGGTTTAAGACCAGGGCCTGCTCCAGGTCTGATGACACCAGCGGTTTCACTGCCAGAAGAGAATGAGTCTGTTTCAACGAAGTTGGATTGGCTGGTGGATTTGAAGACTTCATTGTTGAAGTTGTTTGATCCAAATCTGTTGCCAGTGGGTGCGGCGGTTGAGAAGCCGGTTCCAAAGGTTCCTGAAGCACCGAATTTGCTGGTTCCAAAACCAGATCCGAAGCCTGTTCCTGTGTTGCTGCCCGTGTTGGTGTTGCTTCCGAAAGTGGATGATGTTTGGGTACCTTGAGAGCCGAAGCTTGATGATCCTGTTGGATAAATGTTTATTGATATATGGACGACTTTGCAATATACAGCATGGTTTGGACTCGATCTCCGAAAAAGCTGTTTTTGTTATGAATTGAACAACATAATTTTTCTCATAAAATTCAATTCTAAGTTTTTAAAAGCCTATTTAAAACTGAGCGGTATTCGCATCCGCTGTAGGCAGATACAGCGCGGGTTTCGCTTAGGTATGTAGTATCAAGATCCTCGGCTGGAGCGGAATTGGTATGAACTGCATATCCACAAGGTTTTCTCTGCCAAAGACAGAAGGGAATACCGCTTAAGTCTGAATAGGCATTAAATGAATCTACCTGTGTTTAGTACACTGATTAAATGGTAGTACCACACGTGTAACATCATTACTTGTCAGTATTTAAACTCGAAAAATTATGTCTCAGGCGGGACACGAACCCGCATCTCCTCGCATGCCGCGCCCGGCATAATTTTTCAAGTTTAAATATTGATATTAAAATTGCAATTAAATTGCTTAAAATATCATATAAAGTATCATTACTTGTGTCAAGTTTACCGTAAAGAAATTTTGAAAAACATTACATAAAAACCAAAAAATTAATTTGGAAAATGGTTAATTTTGATTATTTTTAAGCATTAAATTAGTTTAGCAGCTTAATAAAGGTTTTAAAGCCAATTAAAAGCGTCTTTATTGCACCCACACAAGCATTAAGAGTAATCAGTTGACCTTGCCTGACCTTATTCATTGATCGCATCTGTACGAAAGCCTCGCCCATTTAATACAGAGACAGCGAAACTAAAAACTAGGAATAAGTTTTCCTAATTTCTATACAAAGTGATATTTTTTGTAATGTCTTACTAATATTGTGAATGCGAAAGAGTAGTAAGTAGTAGTAATATTCTAAAGTCTGTCTGTCTGTCTCTTAAATGGTTTTAGTAATATAATAGATTTTCTAAGTCATATGTATAAAATGAAAAGTTTTTATTTTAAACGTCTCATAATTTGGTAAGTAATTGTTTTGGTAAGTGGAGTAGGCTTAAAACACTTTCAAGCAAGGTCAACGGGACTGGCTAGACTTTCCTTACAGATGATTCATTAAGGTTCAGCTTTCCTAAACTTATTACAAACTTACGTCCATTCATCATTGCGTATATTTCATCATACTGTTCTCAATATCCAAGTAAAGTTCCTATGACATGAGGATTTAATTCAGGCATATTTTAAGATGCAGTTGTGACTTGCATTCAACCAAGAAGCATGAGTAGAAATCATTTCGTTCAACTCATTAATCTATACTAATATAAAGCTAAAGAGTTTGTTTGTTTGTTTGAACGCGCTAATCTCAGGAAGTACTGGTTCGAATTGAAAAGTTATTTTTGTGTCGGATAGTCCATTTATCGAGAAAGGCTTAAGGCTATATAATATCACGCTGCGACCAATAGGTGTGAAGCATCAGTGAAAAATGTTGCAAAAATAATCGCGATCATAATAACAGAAATTGACGCGGACGAAGTCGCAGGAAACAGCTAGTTAAATATAAAAAACTAGATAACTACACAATCGGCGATAAAAAGTATCATATAAGGGCACATTTAGTACAACCTATATCATTTGAATAGATACAATTACATGAATATCCATACTTTGCATGTCATCATAATTTGGCCGGGTTATAAAGTTGACACTGACATAAAATCAACGTCAATCATTCAATTGAGGACAGTTTTAAGTGTCGTTTTTGTATGTCTAGTTCTGAATATTAGGGGTTAAAGTATGAAATTGCCGTTTTGTATGGACGAAATCGAGAAAAGTCATTTTTCCATACTAACAATTTTTTAGTTTTTTTTAAAAACGCCTGAACACTTAAAGCTGAAAGTTAGATGGTTATAAAGCTACGCATTATAGTATTTATATTTCTGAAAATCCAAGTATATAATACAAATATACTTAATTGAAGCAAGAAGGTCAGCTGACACATTGTAAGGGGTCTTTTTAACGACTTCCTTTGAAGAAATAGGCACTAGTATTGCATTTTTTTTTAAGTCAAAAGTTACTTTATTTAGTTTTTGATACAATACAAAAAGAATTACGCAATAATATGACTATACTTAAGAGCTATAAACAAAATAAAAAGTGGGAAAATAATCGGCAATTTCATACTTTAACCCCTATTATATATATCGATGGTTTATCCATATAAACTGTCCGCTCATCTGATCGATGTTGTATTGAATGCCCAAGATATATTTTTGGACCAGTACCTACTTCCTGAGATCGCGTTAGCGCGTTCAAACAAACAAACAAAAAACCCTTCACCTTTATAATATTAGTACTTAAGTATAGATGCCTTTATAGGTGACTCTACTATTTCTTACTGATAGACTTTTTTATTTCTACTTTACTCTTTCTTATAGATTACAAGGTGCTAGGGTTGGTGCCAGGAGTCAGGAGTACCTGACTAATATTTGAAAATAAAAAGATAAAAATTATTAATGCTAAAATCAAACTGGATAACCAAGAAACAAATAATGTCATCTCATTTCGAAACTATTTGCCCCCCTTAATTCTAATCAATTGTCTTTTATTAACCTGATAATGTTACAAAATCATAAATAATTATGCAGCTTGTTTTATAACTGCATAACTACTATTATATTCAATGGCACTGTAAAAGATCACAAAGAACATCTCTGCTCAGATTACTTCAACATATTACTGACACCCAGCCTAGCACCTAGCATCTTTTTTTTAACAAACAAACCTGAGTTCGACCCAAAAGATCCCGTGGCTGACACACCCTGTCCAGCCCCAAACGAGCTAGACCCTTCAAAGGTACCGGAGGAACCAGACCCTTGACTTGTTTGAGTCCCTTGCCCCGTTCCTCGATTAGCCCCAAAAGTCGACCCAACGTTATTCACACCAAAAGTCGAGGTCTGAGTTTCCCTAGACCCAAAACTGCTTTGTCCTGACCCAAAAGCACTCTGCCCCCGACCACTATCAACACCTTGTCCTCTCCCACTATCAAAAGCATTTTGTCCTCTAGATTCGAAAGCACTCTGTCCCCTACTCTCGAAACCACTTTGTCCCTGACCCTGCGCGTTAAAAGCACTCTGCCCGAAAGCACCCTGCCCTTGTCCAAAAGCAGTTCCTTGTCCAGCTCCAAAGCTTTGCCCGCTCTGCCCGCTCTGCCCGCTTTGCCCAGACTGGCTGGCTTGCCCGCTGACGAACAGCCCAGAACCTTGGCTTCCTGATCCTTGGAAGGTGGCTGAACCAACGCCTAAGGAGCCCTGGAGGCTACCTGCACCAGGTAATGCTGGCACTTCGATCCTGCAGCATATTTCGGTCTTAATGTTGCAGTAGTGTTTCTGTAACAAAAGATGAGTTTGGTTAAATGTTTTGAAGGAAGGAAAGATGGGGGAAGGATTTGTTTTCACGTATCCTTGGTGTCGATTTGGATAGTCATCTATCATGGAAAGATCAAGTTTCCAATGTTTGTAAATAATTAACAGATTTACTTTTGTATTATACCGCCTTACAAAGCTTAGTAATCCGAGAACAGCTCTCACTGCGTATCATGGTTTTGTGTGTTCTGTTTTGTGGTATGGGCTTATTTTGTGGGGGAACTCAGTCGACGTTGATCGTGCATTTTTAATACAGTAAAAGTGTCTCAGGGCTGTATGTGGTTCTGATCCTGTGGATTCCTGCCGACCATTGTTTTAAAGACTTAATCTATTAACACTACCTTGTATGTACATATTTGAATTATGCGTTTTCACAAAAAATGAAGTTTGTAATTTTCGAACTAGATATCCAAATCGTTTGGTGATACCATCTTGTTCAACGAAGGGTTGCCAAAGGAACTGTTTCTTTATGTCAATAAAATTATTTAATAAGTTGCCAGATGACATGAAAATCTTACCTATTAAAAAATTCAAATATTCTTTATATCAGTTATTAAGTAAGAAATGTTTTTATAGTGTGAATGAATTTATCAATTGTAAAATGTGAGTGAATGAATTAATTGTTATTAATTTAATAACCAATCTCATTGTATTCCATAATTATTTTTTGTTGTTTAGTTTTTATTTTGTTCTATTTTTTATTTGCTAATAATTACCGCTTCTCTCTTACTTATTGCATGCCATTGTTTTCTGGCTAAATGTGAGCAGCCATATATTTTGTTTCATCTTTTGTACTTACCACATTTACTGCAATAAAAACCTATTCTATTCTATTGTATTCTATCTTTGAACCTATATTATGTGCTTATTTAAAAAAATGGTAAAGTTTGAGTTTTAGAGGTTGTGGGGTTAATCTCCAAATGTACTGATCTGATTTTGAAAATTGTTTTACCAATAGAAAGTCCCGTTATTTGTAAGTGTTATAAAGGCTTAGCGCAGGGGCTACTTTCTATCCCAAAAGAAAAGGGCGGTTCCAGTTTCTAATTTAAAATTCGTTCGCTTGCAACAGCTTGTCATTGACAAAGTTAGTGAAGTATGTAGAATCTTTGGTCCATTGGAACCGACGGTAAAAGGAAGGTTCGCAATTTGTGATCGTATCTTATTAATATTATAAAATACAAACGTTTTGATGGATGTTTGTTGAATCAATCAAGCCAGAAAACCTAAACAGATCCGGACGAATTTTGGCACGAGCCCACACTTCTCCCGAAGCAGTGGTAGGTTTAAATATTGGGACGTGTAAAAGCGTCTCCTGGGGCTAACAAAAATAGCACTGAATCTACTAATAGCACTACCCCTTCTCGTTCTATGGGTGTCTCAGAGACGACCAAACCGAGAGAATAAACTGCGATCGCCAACCCACCTGCCAAACATGTCTATGTTACCAGCGAACTGATATGGAATTATTAAGTACAAACATCTATACTATTTGTATTAATCAAAAGTTAATTGCTTCAATTTCTAGTCCCACACACTTGATTGACTGTCAAACGGCCCATCCGCTATTAGCCAATCCGTGCGTTGCTTAACTTTACACACTGACAGTTGGTTGTAGGTAAATCATGTTCAAAGACTGTTGTAACACGGCTTGTTTGAACAGAATCATTAATAATCACCATTACTGTCAATACATTGCTTGTAAGACGTATAATTCATTACAAATAAGCATTACTGTCTATTGGTAGACGATGGTGTGCTATGAAAGCGATTTGAAAGATATAAAAGGCCAAATGTTGAAACGCATGATTGATTGATTAATATTAAATTTATTGCAAGCGGTATAAATATAATATATTGTGCAAATCAGGCGGTCTAGAGGATCGCTAATCACTTTTTTTACATGATGGTTAGCATGAGGACAGAAGTCTACTACTTTCCACTAATGATAACACCTTAAATTACCGTGTCAAAGGAATTTAATTTAATTTCATTTCATTTGTTTATTATAAACGTCTCTTTCGGAAAACTTTTAATAGCATGTGAAGTAGCACAGTGGTACAAGACAAAAAGTGTATGACAAGTTACGAAAATCGACAGATTGTTTGTCGGATGTCAGAAATTTATAAACCGCCTATTACCAGCCTCTGACGTGTTTAATGAATTCCATGGGACAGATGCCGGGGCTGAGGGCTTAACGTGCCTTCCGAACCACGTCTGTAAAAGCCAGAGGCCTTACTCCGCAACACATTGTCTGTATATTCGAATCCATCAGTAAAATCAGTTTTATTTCTGCAAATAGGCCCCTGGAGGCACTTTTACACGTCCCAATATTTATTCCTACCACTGCTTCTGTCCCTATCACTCATACCGATGTGTTAAAGTATCTGAAAGAGACAGATATATTCGTAGGTAAATACGAGTTTCGTGATGCAGAGTAAAGCATCAGACCTGAGCCTATTTAGAAAAGATTGTTTCCTAAACTGACCAGACCGGCAATCTATATTGGACCTTTGCGTCACAACATGGAAAAAGGTTAGAAAGGCTGTCACGCGACATTTATATAAGATTATGTCGCCGCTTGCGCCCCACTACACATAAACAAGTTCAGAGAACGCCAATCAAGCGAATTCTTTTAACGACACGTGTCATAGGGTCCCGCGACGTCAAAGGAAACCAATCACAGCGCTCACTTACATTCATGTTTGGGCGGAAGTATGAGCATTTGCTTATAACTTCTGTAGCGCGCCTGCCCCGCCCACGTCGCCTTTCTAACCTTTTTCCGTGTTCTGTGTTGCCTTCTTCGATGGGTGTGGACTGTAGTAGAAATAAGAAGTCCAGGCTTGGCACAGTCAAAACTATTTATTCACATAAACACGGAGACAATGTTCACTGTAGCGGCGTCGCAGGAAGAAAAAAAAGTGAACGATACAGAGACAATACAAGCTCCTTAAAACAGACTATATAAATTATCATACACAACTTGTGTTGCTAGCAACATACTGCCGCCCAAAAGAACTACAATGAACTGAATACTCGTATTACATAATATGTTAGTTACTATATTAAATTTATGGCATTACCCATTGACTTGTTACTGAGAATATAATAGTATTTTTTCATTATTGATGATCATGACAATATTTATACATCCCGTAACAGCAACTAATTAATACAGCAATTTTGTTCTTATTTACTTTATGTTAGCAATTAATACAATGAACTAATCGTCATTGATTAGTAGTTAGTTACAACTATAGTAATTTACATAAAAACAATTAATATTAATTTTCCAAATTATGACAGCTATTTAGGATTTAGTTAGACATGTTTAATAATGCGCACCTTTATACAATACATTTATAGATATTAGCCTAGAGTCCAGAACTAATTAATTATCTACTCAACCTTAAATAGGTACACTAAAT
This sequence comes from Anania crocealis, assembly GCA_949315895.1. Classification (NCBI taxonomy): domain Eukaryota; kingdom Metazoa; phylum Arthropoda; class Insecta; order Lepidoptera; family Crambidae; genus Anania; species Anania crocealis. The sequence continues at coordinate 1,297,768 of OX438877.1, forward strand.
TAAAAGAAACTGTAGTGCAACTACAGTACAAGATGTTATTTAACAAAATAAATTAAAAATCGAAGTTAAATGACAGAAACTTATTATCTAGTTTTCTATAGGTAATACACTTATGCACTGCAATGACCTTGTGTATAACTTGCCATCAGCTGTTTTAAGCTGAAAGGCTCTAACCTTTCCGTCTTTACCGGGAAAAACTTTTACAACTCTAGCCATCGGCCACACTAACGGTGGTGCATTCTGCTCCCGCATTAGTACCAAAGCACCTACAGTCAAATTAGGCATAGAATGACACCACTTATTTCTGTTTTGTAAAGTGTTTAAATAATACTTGTGCCAAGCATTCCAAAACCTTTGCTTTAATTGAATACTTTGTTGCCAAAATTTGACTGTACTAACTTTAGCGTCTGAAATGTCTATTTCTGGATACATGGTTAAAGCTGAACCTATCAAAAAATGCCCCGGAGTAAGATAGCAGTAGTCATTCACATCCTCCGATAGTGGTAAAATAGGGCGCGAGTTAAGGACCGCTTCAATTTGACAAAGTACAGTAATTAATTGTTCATATGTTAACTGAGCATTTAATATAATTCTTTTTAAATAATACTTCATACTTTTTACAGACGCTTCTGCAAGTCCCGCAAATACCGGGCTGTAACTTGGGGTAAAATGGAACCTTATACCTTGCTTAGCTGCATGAGCTTGCACAGGCGTCTGGTGCTCGGCTGAGTTTAATAATTTATACAGTTCAACTAGCTGGTTCCTTGCCCCACGGAAACATCCACCATTATCGCAATAGACGTCACTGGGCAAGCCACGTCTCGCTATGAACCGTTTAAAGCTTGCTAAAAAGGCTTCTGTGGAAATATCTGAAGTTAATTCTAAATGGATTGCTTTGGTGACAAAGCAAACATATACACATACATAGCCCTTAGTAATTATGGCTTTTCGTACTCTTGAATTTTTTACTTGGACTGGCCCAGCGAAGTCAATGCCAATTTTCTGAAATGGCCGGCAGGCAGTTACCCTATCCTGAGGCAAGGATCCCATTAGCTGCTTGGCTGCACCAGCTTTCATCCTAAAACATACCAAGCATTTGTATGTGACTTTCTTGACCTGTCGCATTCCATTTATTAACCAATATTTTTGATTTAAACTAGCTAAAAGCGATTTTGGACCAACATGTAGTAGTCTAATATGTTCATTTAATATTATAAGACCAGTTATCCTAGATGTTTTGGGCAAAATAATAGGATGTTTCTGTGACAGTGGTATATCAGAGTTATCTAATCGTCCACCTACCCTAAGCAATCCCTTGTCATCTAAAAAGGGATGTAGAGATTTCAGTGGGCCTCGAACACATTCGCCCTTATTTAAAAATTTCAATTCATCTTTAAAATGAATAGATTGCTCATGTTTTATTATTGTGTGTAAGGCGAGCTCTAGCTCATCACGATCAAGCACCTTGTTAGCGTTTTTTATACCACTTTTTATAGAACGGCAGAACCTAAGAACGTATCCTAGAACCTGTACCATTTTTCCTATATCTGAATACCTACTAATTAAATTTTGAAGAAATTCATAAGAATCAACGGTGGTTAGTACTACCTTATCATTATTCATCTTACCTTTTATTTCTGGTAAGTCTACAGGTAAGTCAATATTTTTATTTTTATCAATATCATAATCACCTCGTAAAAACTTCGGACCCTTCCACCAGAGGTCGCAAGTCTCGAGCTCTTGTGGAGTAATACCTCTACTTATGATGTCAGCAGGATTATCTGCCGATGGTACATAAACCCATGTCCATCTGCCTGTCTTTTGCTGAATTACATTTACTCTGTTTGATACATAGGCTTGCAATTTGGTTACATGAGTATTTATCCAAGCTAAAGTTATCTTTGAATCAGTGAATAAATAAACCTTATCAAATCTAATGACATTGGATAAGGTGCCATGCACTCTTTCCATCAATATAGACAAAAGCAAGGCGGCATTGACCTCTAATCGTGGGATACTTTGAGCTTTAGAGCGTGGATTAACTCGCGACTTTGAACAGAGCAAATATAACTCAGGCACACCTGTTTTGTCGACCACGCGCAGGTATACGCAGCATCCGTATCCCGTTGTACCTGAAGCGTCAGCGAAACCTAGTAGCTGCACTTCGGCAGCATCAGCTGTTGGGATGTGTCTGTCTAAATAGATAGGTTGCATAGAAGCTAGGCCTTTGGAAAACGCCAACCATTCTTCAAGCAAATCTTCAGGCAAGCGAGCGTCCCATCCTATATTATATGACCACAACTTTTGCATAAAACCTTTTGCTTTTATAATGATAGGGCCAGCAAATCCCATTGGATCGTAAAATTTTGCTATGTAACTAAGCACTTCCCTTTTAGTAACTAAACTGTTATTGAAAGATGTAGGACTGCTGATTATGAAACAGTCTTTTTTAACATCAAATGTAAGACCTAAAGCTTTCATATTTAAAGTATCTTGCATTAATTCAAGCTTGCTAAATTGCTGATCTCCCTCAGTTATATCTGACAAAACACTAGGTGAATTAGAAGCCCATTTGTGCAGACTAAAGCCTGCATAGCCTAGCATTTCACGTAACTCATTTTTCGCATTAAGCAACATGTTCATATCGGAGCACGAGTACAAAATGTCATCGACATAAGTGCAATTTTTAATAATGTGCGCAGCTAAAGGTAAGTCGTGCTCATGCCTATTTGCAAGCTCTAACAAGCAACGTGTAGCCAAGTAAGTTGATGACTTTACGCCATATGTCACCGTATCAAGACGGATGCACTTTACAGCTTGATTAGGATTTTCGCGCCACAAAATATTCTGAAGTGAAGTGTGTTCTGGATTAACTAAGATATTACGGAACATCTTTTTAATGTCAGCATTTAATGTATATTTTCCAGTTCTGAACAGCAAGGCAATATCAAACAATTCTTTCTGAACCATAGGCCCATTCAGAAGAATATCGTTCAGTGAGATCTTGTTGTTAGTTTTCATAGAGGCATCATATACAACTCTTGTGCGAGTGCTTCTGCTATGTTCATTTATCACAGCATGATGCGGCATAAAATAAATTGGATCCTCACTGAAATTGTATGAAGTTAGGTCTACATAGTGCCCATGACCAAGCAATATATATTCATCAATAAATTTTTGATAATCTGTTAACAAATTAACATTTTTGTGAAGTCTTCTCTCTAAACTATAAAATCTATGCAATGCCAAGTCAAAAGAATTTCCTAAAGTTTCATTAATTCTATCTTTTTCTAATTTTAATGGTAGATCCACTTGAAACCTATTGTTTTCAAGCTTCACTGATTGAAAAAAAATATTTTCAGCTAAATCATGCTCTGAATCCCCCTCTATTAATATTTCCGGAACACGCTCCACCTCCCAAAACTTCTTAATATTTTCACTGACATCAGAATTACATGTAGTGCACAAAAGAGATACAACCTGATTTTTTAAGATGCTCGCTTCAAATGTTCCAGCAATGACATGGCCAAGCTTAGTATTCAGTATGTACAGAGATGAAGAATCTGACAGAGACAGCAGTTTGCCATTGCAGGCCTCTGAGTACTCTGCTTTAGACGGCTGGAGCAGCTGAAAAAATACATCACAACCAATTAGCATGTTAATTTCTGATGTTTCATTAAAGCTTGGGTCAGCCAGAGTAATATCGGAAGGTATGTTAAGGCCTTCAATGTTTATTGGTATCTGTGGCAAATAACAAGTTATTTTTTCAACTACATGACAGTTAATTAGTGTTTTAAAATCGGATGTCAGTGATTGGATGGTTAGTGGAATACTATAGTTGACTTTGTTATTGCTCTCTGTCACACCTATGAGGTTTATATTTGCTCGCTCTGGGGTATAACCCAGAACCTCAATAGCCTTTGTAGTGATCAGAGAGACCTGTGAGCCTGTATCTAGTATGCACTTAAGGTGCACCTCCCTACCATTCCTGGAAAATATTTTAACACAAGCTGTTGGAATTAAAACATTATTTTGAGAGGAGCGGCCAGAGATGAGCACTACTGGATCTACACTGTTACTTTCCTCAGGATGCAACAATGTGTGATGACCCTTCTTGCATTTAGAACACTTGAAATGAAACTTGCATTTTCCATTATGAGGGTTTAAACAAATGTTGCATAATTTTTTATCATTAGCAAAAGAAATTCTGTCACTAGAAGACTGCAATTTAAATTTGTTGCAAAGAAATATTTTATGATTTGAACACTTACAGAATAAACACTCCACTGTCTTCTCAGCTGCTGCTGCTAACGTTACCTTGGATTTCCCCACTGAGACAAGCTTTTGCTTCATATCAGCTTGTGTAGGATGCTCAGATGAAGTATTTTCCAGTGATAGGGCTCGCCTTTCCATGTAGTCCAAAAATTCTTCAACTGTTGGATCTTTTTCCTGAGCTCGCTCAAGGTGGTAGGCCCTAGCACTGTAGTTATCCAACTTTCGTGTTAGGATAGCTAGTAATATGGCATCCCATCCTTTCACAGGGATATCTAAATTTTTGAGAGCTACCATGTTCTGTCGTATGACTGAAACAAATAACCTAATATTTTCAGAAGAAGCAAACTTAGGTAATTTCTCAACATCTAAAAGACAATTAACATGTTCTGTAGTTATTCTAAATTTATTGAAATATCGCCGTTTAAGAAGGAGCAACGCCTCCTCGTAACTTTCCCCTATTAATGGTAGGTTTTTAATTAAATCATAAGGTTCACCTAAAAGATATGACCTTAAATAGTACAGTTTCTGAATACTATCGAGGGTTCTGTCGTTATGAAACACCGACTTAAAGGTTTCAATAAATGTAACATAGGTACTGTATTGCCCCGCAAAGCTTGGTATTTGTATGTTAGGCAATTTCGTCCTACAAGAACTACTGCTACCCTGCTCCGGAGGTGTCTGTTCCCTACTAGAACAACTCAACAATTTAATTCTTTTGTTATAAACAGACAAACAGTAGTAATACTTATTTTCTACTTCATCAATATTTTCGTTGTCACTGGAATTTAACAGCAAAATGTCTTTATTGTAGCTCTCGTATTCGTTAAAACTGGCTACTAACCTTTCTCGCTTAGCGATTATCGTTTCTAACGAACTTGTTTCGATTTCCTTCTCGTTACAAGCAAATGTATGAAGTCTAGTTAACGTACCTTTTACATAACCTCTATGTGCAACAACTCTTTTGATATCCTCATCCATTTTGTGGTTAATTGAGTATCTTTAATATAATACCACAAAATGCAACGATGCAATGTACGTTAAATAACACAATAACAATTAAACTGCACTACTTTTCCCAGAACTAAACTTAAACTTAGCAATAGCATGCACAAAATGGCGAAATCTTGCTTTGTTTGAATAAGTTGATTCAAGAATTCAAGATGGTTGATTTGATTGAATTTTGAATTGTTGAACGCCCAGGTGCCGTGAAAAGGACGCGTCGTTGGTCACGTGGTACAACTTCACTAGTTCGTTCACTCACAGCCTGTTCTTGCTTCTCCTTCACACACACGTCGAACCCGATTGCTTTCTTCTTCACTCTTTGGAATCGACCGAATATCGAACGCGTAGATTGAATGATTGCTCACTACTAGTCACTCCCGCGCTAGCAGATTCAAATGAAGAATGAAGACGTATAATAAGACCTGTGTGTATATTCCCGCCGTTTCGTTGCCTACGCCTTTAGATGAAATTTTTCGTCCTCTTCTATCGCGTATGGCAGTCCGTATGACGAACAATCTTGCCGTTTCACTTGCACGCAGAGGAATGTGATGCTCGTGTTTCGACCGCACTGCACGATACTACGATGCGATGCTTGGAATCTTCTTACGGCTCGAAGGACCATCTGTTGCCTTCTTCGATGGGTGTGGACTGTAGTAGAAATAAGAAGTCCAGGCTTGGCACAGTCAAAACTATTTATTCACATAAACACGGAGACAATGTTCACTGTAGCGGCGTCGCAGGAAGAAAAAAAAGTGAACGATACAGAGACAATACAAGCTCCTTAAAACAGACTATATAAATTATCATACACAACTTGTGTTGCTAGCAACATTCTGTGCTTTGCGTAATGTCGGACTACTTCATCAGATTTCTCGAGACATCTTCATAATCGAATGACGCGTAGCTTAAACTAGGTAACCTCATCGACTACCCAACAGGTCAAAAGCCAAAACATATTTATGTCAAACCATTATGTTATCAGATTTAGCGAACATAATATGTTGACTCAGACCTACTCGTATTTGGGTTCGCATTCGTATTTATCACAGTGACATTATCGTCATTTGAAATGTGAAAGTTCGTGTTTGCCTTGCAAGTTTGCAGGTAAAACTCTTTAGAAATGTCACATGGTAGGCTAAACACACAATGATATTTTACAATAATCCAGAATTTAATAGTATCGCAACTATGGGTGTCGTAAGAGGCATTCAAATATACAGGGTGTCAGGTGAATGGTATAATAAGCTGAAAACGATGTTAACATAACAATATGCATTTAAATACTATGGTGTAGTCAGAAATACTATGTCATTATTTTTGAAAAAAAGATTTTCGTACTAATATTTATATATAATTCGAATCTGAAAATTTCATTTTTGTTTGCATGAAAAAAAATATTATGATATCAAATTTCTGACTACACCATAGTATATATATACTTGTACATAGTAACATAGGCTGATTTCGGCTTGTGACATCATTTACGTTACACGCTGTATGTAATAATAGGGGTTAAAGTATGAAATTGCCGATTATTTTCCCACTTTTCATTTTGTTTATAGCTCTTAAGTATAGTCATATTATTGCGTATTTTTTTTTGTATTGTATCAAAAACTAAATTAAGTAACATTTGACTAAAAAAAATGCTAAATAAATAATACTAGTGCCTATTACTTCAAAGGAAGTCGTTGAAAAGACCCCTTACAATGTGTCAGCTGACCTTCTTGCTTCAATTAAGTATATTTGTATTATATACTTTGATTTTCAGAAATTTAAATACTATAATGCATAGCTTTATAACCATCTAACTTTCACCTTTAATTGCATCGAAAACGGTTCAGGCTTTATTAAAAAAACTAAAAAATTGTTAGTATGGAAAAATCACTTTTCTCGATTTCGTCCATACAAAACGGCAATTTCATACTTTAACCCCTATTATGTGTTTTATAGGTATACAGGGTGAAATTTTAACCACTTTCCAAAATTTTTATAAGCGTTCGGTATCGTATTTAGAACCCATTTATGAAGTAAAAACTGTAAATTGCTTTCACCCGAAAATATTTTTTGCAATATAGTTTTCAATTTTTACGGTCCTAGGGCTGATAAGGTATAAAGGGAAAATCAAAAACGTATGAATAGTATCGTAATGAATGAATGAGATGTGAATCGCGTAAAAAAAATGTTGCTAGGCGGCCGTATCAAAAATTTTAAACTTTTTGCGGACATTTTCTAAGTGCTTTATCTTGACATTTTTGTACTGGGCTATACCAAAAGAAAAAATACGTCATTTGTTTTTTGTCTCGTAGATTGATATATTAAAATTTGGAAGGTGGTTAAAATTTCATTCTGTATAGCGTCTAAAGTATTGAAAGGAATTATAAATATAAGCTGTGGAAAGTAATCAGGAGTCAAAAGTGCGACTCTGCCGACTTTTGCATTCTTCTTGAATGAATTGAGGGTGAAAAGCTTTTTTGCTATCGGGAAATATTTTTTTAAAGGACAATTTATTGACAGTTCATCAACGCGTCTTATAAGTAGTTTTGAAACTTAAATCAATGAAAATAAATTTTAATAGTAGTCCCGCGCCATACACGTCACAAAAACGTAATAGATTGATTCTTTTATTTTTAATTATGATTAATTAAATTTTCTTGACACTTATGATTTTTGAGATTTCTGTGTTTTGATTGGAATAAGTCGATTTTAAGTTATTGAAATTTTAAAATACCTGTTATTAATTTCAGCTACCATATATTTTATAACTCACTAACTTCAATTCAAACAATCTATACAAAAGCGATAATAAAACTTAGCAAAAGCAACGCTGTCTTAATAGAACGTATGCCTTAGTTAACCTTTTCTGCGTCTACTTGTTTGAAGTTATGTGCTATGAATAATTGAATTATTGGGTGACGAATCATCGTTATTCAAATGTAAATATATTTTGTGCTTTTACTGGTTTATACAGGGTGTTGATGTAATCAATATTATGAGTTTTTTTAATGGGGACTACCGTTTCTTTGCTCACCAGTTGGCGCCACTGTAGACTGAGGTCCGGAGGTATAGCTGTTAAAGGCGATCGGCGCCGAAACAAAGTGTTATATCTTGAATCTAATTAAGGTTTATTATTTATAAATAACTATCTTGATATCAGCAAACTAACTTCTGAAATAGTTGCTCTTGAGGCCGCCTATTTTTGCGCTTTTTCTTAATTCCGCTTTTAAAGCGTTCACATCAATCGCCAAATAATCCATATTTGCGATATTTTACGAAGGAGATCACTTTCCAGCAGGTAAATTAAAGAAATTATAATTAATGCAACAAATTCCGCTAAAACCAGTGAAAAGTGAATGATATTGGACCTCACGCGACACAAGCGCCTCTAGTTGCAAATTCACTAGCGATAGCCCCCTTTAAGTGAAGTCGTAAAAATTATAGCTGATAGTTTTACGTAATTATCATCATCATCTTAACCAAAGCTCACAGCTGGACATAAGCCTCCCTAAGGATGTCCATTACAATCGGTCTCGCGCCACTTGCATCCAACGGCTTCTCGCGAACTTCACTAGATCGTCGGTTCAACTGGTGGGGAGCCTACCCATACCTTTTTACGTATGGATTGATAATCAGTTTTTGTTAGATAAGGTCTATACCTTAAAGCTGTTCATCATATCTCAGCACCATGACGTACACAGCTAGACATTTATACGACTAGTGGTTTGCACGTGGTTCTGCCCACGTGAACTACACGTTACATCTCGCAGGCGTGCGCAGCAGTGGGATGCAAACAGTATTATCCACATTGATTTATTAATATTTACTTATTATTTTTTATGTTTGTTTGGGGTGGTGGGATCCACCCTGACCGGACCTAGTGGTCCACCCTGGGCAACGGCATCTTTGGTTTTCCAACCAATGATGCCGGTTAACAGATCCCTCTTCGTAAGAGGCTGCCTGGATGCTACCACCCTCTTGCCGGAGTCCAGCGACAAACAGTTTTTCTGTATTCCGCTGGTGTGTGGGGGAACCAGTGCCTCTGGGTAAGCTCGCTCCATCTTAGGCTTCTTAACCGTAGAGTTAAGTATGTAGTCAAGAGCAAGCCCATTGATTATAAAAAAAATAACGCGTACTCCAATCTTCTCAGAAGGTACTTAACCTTTTAACCGTCTGGTGTATGGAAATCACTAACTCAAAGAATTAATAGCGCTACTGAGCTACGTATTCCTAAAGCATAGGATTGTGTCAACTGAGTAATGTTGTGACGATTCGAATGTATTGAAATGCAAATAACGACTGTCAATTCGTTATTTATTAAGTTAGATATGTGTCGCTTTTATGTTTACGATTTATGCTTGTAACACTGGCATTTAAGTGATAATCCATATATTGTCAAAGTAGCGGCCTATGACCATCCCACTGCAGGGCAAAGGCCTCCATCATTGAATTCAAGTTACCATCAATGATGGGTACAGAAACCCGAGCAATGTTCGAAAGTTCGAAACTTTTTGTTGTCGGACTCAGGGATAGAACCTGGCAGCCCGAGATAGCCCGGTGTTTGAACCACTAAACAAATGGGCGGGGTGTACTAAATAAACAATTTCCTTTTTTGGGATATGCCCAGCAGGGAAGGGAGGAGGCCTATGTCCATCAGTGGGTGTCTTTTACTGAGACGATGATGCGCAGCAGTATCTAAGCTTGTCCAGCTTTGGCGGATGACAATTGATGCCAAATTATAAATGGCATAAATTGTAAATGGTCTCAATAAAAAAAAAAGTTTACCAAAACACTAATATTATAAAGCTGAAGAGTTTGTTTGTTTGTTTGAACGCGCTAATCTTAGGAAGTACTGTTTCAAATTGAAAAAATAATTTTGTTTTGTATAGTCCATTTATCGAGGAAGGCTTTAAGCTATATAAAATCACGCTGCGACCAATAGGAGCGAAGCATCAGTGAAAAATGTTGCAAAAATAATCGCGATCATAATAACAGAAATTGACGCTAATGAAGTCACGGGCAACAGCTAGTTTTTAATAAATACTGCCTTAAATAATTTTGATATAGCTTAGTGAGAAGCAGTCACCAAATTTTTGAAAGGTCGCGAGTTCAAGTTCTTCTTGAGGCAGTTTAAAATATGTTTCCTATGATACTCCCTAATGTATAGTTAGGTAACTTAGCTTAACTGTTTGGGATATTACTGTATACTGTTGACCTTTTGGAATTACTATAGTTATCTGTCTATCTGTCTGTCACAGTGCGCTTGTTGATAAATAGTTAAATTATGGCGGGCCCTTCAAAGCTGTGGTTAAAGTAAATGATTACTATCTTAGATTACTATAATAGTAAAGCTTTAAAAGCTATATTCAAAAGTTTAATAATATCTGATAGAGTTTTCTGTTAATAATTATAATAAATATATAATAATAATTTAAGGCATGCCACACTGGGCCACACACAGGCTAGTCCCAAATATAGTTGTAAACCAGCGGCTCGTAAGCGGGTAACTACTGAATCCAGCGGCTAGAAACGAATACCCAGCCGCTTGATACCGGGTAGACACCCTACTTGAGCATCGAAAAACAATTTATATTCAATTTTTTATTGTTAAACTCTTATTTTTATTATACAGTAGCACTTACTATGTTCTGCCATATTTATTAAACAAGAAAGATCCCGTTTATACATACAAATTTACTTAACTCAGGGACGAACAGGAATTTTGAGATTTAAACACCTTATACAGATGCAAAAGTCATTGTTTATGTCTATTTATGTTAAATGTATCCTTTAGAATAAATCAGAAGACAAATAACAAAAACAAGTACCTACATCATGTTAATATTTCAATGAAACGTAAGCAGCCGTTTCCAGCCGCTGGTTATCGCTAGAAATGATAATAAGCCAAATAAAGCGTTTCTAGCCGCAAGGCTAGAAATGTTAGTAACCAGCTTTACATCTATAATCCCAAATAAGGTAAGTAACAGCCTATTAATCATCCCACTGCAGGGAAAAGGCCTCCATCATTGAATTCAAGTTACCACAGCAATGATAGTTGAGTATTACTAAGTTACTATTGAGTAGCTTGGAGTATAAGTACTAGACAACCGATAAACTTACTTATATAGGTACCTTTTGTAAATATATTCTTATTACACATAGATAAACACCCAGTATTACAAACAGATACATGCACACAAATATGTGTACTGTTCGGTGATCAAACCCGTAACCCATGGCTCGGAAGCAGCGTTTACTACTACTGATCCAACTGGTATCACTTCTTTGACAGTGTTGCCAATGATGACCTATGGAACTGAAACTTGGTCGCTTATTAAGGGTCATAAGAAGGCTCAAGGCCGCACAGAGGGCAATGGAGAGAACTATGCTTAGTATTTGCATGCGCGATAGAATCAGAAATTAGGCAATCTGTAGGCCTAAGATAGCCGACATCGCTCAGAGATTTGCTAAAGTGGCAGTGGGCGGGAGCGGGACGGATAAGAAACTGCCAAAGTCTTAATATGTTGTAATATTTTCTGTAGCAAAGAAATAAAGGTAACGATAACATAGCAATTGCAATATTTGAATGCTAATTGGTTTAAGTATATATCCATTTTTCTTGTTTCATTCTAAACAACAAATCAAACAATTATATACGGGTGACAGTACCACGATAGCTATGCACCCATTTGGTTAATCAGTTCTGCGTAATGTATGGCTAGGTAATTAGTATTTTTGAGGAATACTGCTTCAGTACATTTTCCTTAACTTACAATATATCAAAGTATCTTAGGTTCTTAAACTAAAGTAAAAATTGCAGGTTCTTTTCATCTTTGGAAATGATTGTAAATGGCACATTATTTTGTAATAAGAAACGTCGTTTTATATGTATAAGAAGTTTAAGAAGAAGCAACATCCGTCACGTCATGTTATTCATTCACGTCTTCATCTTTTTCATCGGTCTCAATTGAAGTATCATTTTAGGTATCGTTCCGTCTGTGCACATTTGTTTTTATTCTATAATCTTTAGTTCTGTAATAGGAAGTTTGTCCTTACAGGATTGTTCCAAGTTTATGTCATTTAGTTCTTGTAAATACGAGTAATCTTCATCTTGTCTTTGACTCTATTCAGGTTCTTCTGCTTTCTTACTCTTTCACTTTCCTTTCCCCTTTCCCTTCGTTTTTTATATTTTCAAATAGTGTCACATTCTCGCTTACTAAATATACAATCGAGTCGGAAGTCAAATTATTATAACCCATATCAATCAAATAGTGACAACATGACATATTTGTATATCCATTTCATTGCATGCTAATATATTTTGGTCGGGTTATAAAGTTGACCAACATAAAATAACATCAATCAATTTAGGATAGTTTTAGGTAAGTATCTATTTTGTAAGATCTAGTTTTGTATAGTAGTAACAGCCTATAATCATCCCACTGCAGGGAAAAGGCCTCCATCATTGAATTCAAGTTACCACTGCAATGATGGGTGCAGGCATAATCACCACGCTTGCCAAAATGCGGGTGGTGATCACAAACCCGAGAAACGTTCGAAAATTCGAAACTTTTTGTTGCCCGACCCGGGATTCGAACTTGGGACCCCGAGATCTCGGCCCGGTATTTAAACCACTAGACCAACGGGGCGTTAGTTAGTTTTATATTATATATCGATTATTACAATATATAAGTATTTTAAAATGTGACGTCCCCTCCCGCCCTTATCACACAATGTCACACGTCTTCGACCCCTTCTTTCCCCTTCAACACGTGACGTAATTCATGGATGGATCCTCTGTCTTTTGTGCCTTTTACTTATTATGGTTTCGTACCCAAAGGGTAAAAACGGGACCCTATTACTAAGACTTCGCTGTCTGTCCGTCTGTCCGTCACCAGGCTGTATCTCAAGAGCCGCGATAGCTAGACAGTTGAAATTTTTACAAATTATGTATTTCTATTACCGCAATAACAACAAATACTAAAAACAGAATAAAATAAATATTTAAGGGGGGCTCCCATACAACAAACGCGATTCTTTTGCCCTTTTTTACTCGATATTAATAATAGCAATAGGTAGGCACTTGAAATATTCAAAAAACACTCAATTGTATTTTAACTTTAATAATAAATAATAAATTAAAATAATACTTCTATTTTAGGGGGGTTCCCATACAAAAAACTCATTTTTTTTCCTATTTTTGCTCGATATCAATAAATGTTAACAGGTAGGTACTACATTAGCTAAATTAATGTAGGTACCTACTGTTGTTTACCTAGTCAATGGTACGGAACCCTTCGTGCGCGAGTCCGACTCGCACTCGCTTTTATAGTTTTAAAAGCTCCTTGTCAATGTTGCAAAACGTATTCTTCATTGACATGTCAAAGCTATCTCCACTTCCAATGAACGTCATTAATCATGTTTTTGTGACATTGGGTCTTATCTTCGTCGCTTTGTCAATATCATCGTACAAAATATATTTTAACGTAACAACCTTTGTAACTTCAAAATGGCTAAAGGCATTGTATTTTGTTGCATCGAGATAATATAGACCTGTATCTGTAAACGCGTCTTGAAATCGTGAATCGTTTGTGACTCAAGTTTCGGTTGACGAATGAAAGTGTGATGCGGTGTACGAAGTAGCGTAGCTCGAATTTTGAGTGTTGTAAGAGGCGCTTTAAAGAGTACTGAAAGAAGAGGAGCTAAAATTAGTAATTTTTGCAATTATGAGGAGCTTTTACACGTCACAGTACTTTATCTTACAAATGCTTCGGGACAAGAATGGGCTAGTATCGAGAAGCAGCGCAAGAAACTCGGTCACTATTTAAATAATAAGTAACGTTAGCTAAAGATATAGGTATGCCAGTGCAAATCAGGACAATTTAATACCAAACATTTTTATAATTTTTAAAATGATTACATTTTTTATTAACATACGATTTCTAAAAGATTGAAGCAATTAAGTATAGACTGTGGTAATTTGTTGAAAATGCTATTCATGCAATAACCTATGTAAGAATTTTACGGTCCTAGACCTGTTAAGGTATGAAGGGAAAATTAAAAACTTATTAATAGTATCGTAATGAATGAATGAGATGCGCAACGCGTAAAAAAAGTGTTGCTAGTTTAGGCTAGATTTTTGGAGGACATTTTCTAAGTGCTTTATCTTGACATTTTTGTACTGGGGTATACCAAAAGAAAAAATACGTCATTTGTGTTTTGTCTCGTAGATTGATATATTAAAATTTGGAAGGTGGTTAAAATTTATATCGAAATTAAATCAATGTCTGTCAGACTGCTATCGCCGCTCACCTGCCAAGCGTGGCTTTTTGGCAAAACCTTCTTTGTGAGACCTACGTTTGTCAGTAGACTAATGAGATATTATCGATTTGATTATAGAACCTGTCACTTTTTGTTAAAAATTAGGATTGCAATATTAATATCATTTAATTTATTAATCTCTTGATTGTGTAAGTGTTACTATGAATCATAGTTGACTTAAAATAATGCGTTATAGTATTTTACATAAATTCGCCAATCGCCGGATTGAGACGTAAAATTGTTAAGAAATTGTTTCCATGTTTGTAATTGAATATATTATCATTTTTATTGACGCCATATTTCTTTTTCGCGCTCGTTTCTTTATTAAGTGATAGAAATGAGATTTTGTTTTTATTTTTGTGATAGAAAAGAGATATATTTTTAATATATACTGTCCCACGGGAACCGTACATTTTTCCGGGATAAAAAGTATCCTATATCCTATTCCAGTCTATTATCTATCTCTATGTAAAATTTTATCCAGATCCGTTCAGCCGTTCTGGAGTGATTATGTAACAAACATGCATTGAAAAATTATATAATATATAATAATTATCCCACTGCAAACGCCTCCTCATTGAATTCAAGTTACTATAGCAATGATGGGCACAGACACCATGCTTGGTGATCACAACCCTAGAGGATAAATACTAGAGGTAATTTGCTAAAATGATACTGTTCTAGTTTTTTTGTGAATTGATTTTGTTTAGAAGTAATAAAATTAAAACAATTGGGGGCATCACTTAGCTCTAAATAGTCCCCTCATGATTACAATGCCAATTTCAATTCATATAATTGCACGATTGCAAATTTCGTCGAAGTCATACTAATATATGCAATACGACTGAATATCATCGCTATATGTCAATATGTAGACACATACATTACGTAATACAGTGGGTTCAGTCTAATTGGTTTAATAATGTTATACCAGACAGACAAACAGTATGCCCATGCCGACCTCCGTGGCGGGGTGGCGTACACACCGGTTTTCTAGGTATCGCCAGCTAAGAGGTCCCGGGTTCGATTCCCGGACGGGTCAATGTAACGAAAAGTGTTTTTCTACATTTTCTTGGGTCCGAGGTCCGATGTGGACAACATCACATACATTGTTCTAATCCTAAGTGAGTGAGTAACTATTTATAGCACTCGTATTTCGGAAATCAGAACTTACAAAGGTAACACAAACATCTAGACCCGAGAAAATGTATTAAAATTATTTTTCTACATTGACCCGTCTGGAATCGAACGCGGGACCTCGGAGATGGTGACACTTTGTAAACCGGTGTGTACGCCACTCCGCCACGGAGGTTGTCATATTTATTTAAACCTACTAGAACAACGGGACGTCATTTAAGCAATGACAATCAATTATTTGTTGATAGTGAGATTACTGAATATAAGAATTAATTATGAGTACCCAATTAAAAAAAAAGACATTTATCGATTTCATCACTATATTTTAGTGTTAGTGATGTGAAGAAATGGAAATCTCTTGTACACTCGACAGCACATCAAGTTAAACAGTTGAACTGCGATAACAGCTTTTATTACATAGGGCATAAAGGCGGTCTCAAGGTCAACATGTATAGTCTGATGTGCCGCCGTGTGTACTTTTTAATAGTTAATTATGAAATGGTAAAGTTTGTAAAGCGATTTATGTCGTCATTTTGTAGTTTGCGATCGTCCAATCATTTATGCATGTTCACTTTGATGTTAAGACTGTAAATGTACCATGTTTTAAGCAAATATAAATAAATAAATAAATAAATAAATATTTCAGACATGCCTCACTGGGCCACACAGAGCCATCTAGTCCCAAATTAAGGTACTATTAAGTACCCTGTCATATGGGGTACTAGACAACCGATAATCTTACTTATATACTTTTTTTTTTGTAAATACATATTTACAATACATAGAAAACACCAAGACCTGTACAAACAGACATGTTCATGCACACAAATATTTGTACTGTGCGGGGATCGAACCCGCGACCCATGGCTCAGAAGCAGCGTTTACTACCGCTGATCCAAATGGTCGTCAAAATAATATTCTAATATTCTTAATTTTATTGGTCAACTAGCTTAGCCCTCTACTTCGTCTACGTGGAATAGTTACTTAGGATAGTTAATTCTGTCTCTGTTTTAAATTTTATTAAATTCAGTGGTTACGAAGTCTTTTGCCATATATCAAAGGGTTAAAAGCTCCTAGACGGTAGGTAGGATATGTACATAGTCGATTGTTAATTAATAATTTGCCTTTCCCCATCTCCTTGTTTGTGCAACAATCGAAGAGCCACTGTCTTACCCCCGTATTTATAAACAAGTAAAAGTAATTACTTGACTACAAGTAATTACTTGAGAGACAATTTGTATGCCTTAATCAAGAAATTACTAGAAGTTATAACTACCAAAAGTTAGCTTTTTTTAGTCAAATAATATGACTATTAATGGTGACCAATTTCTTTCACTTAAGCACTAGGTATGAACACTTTAAGTTATGACTTTCTTAAGCAATAAGTAATTACTTCTTTATAAATACGGGGGTAAGTGCGTTCCGCCCACTGGCACGGCACTACTTTAGAATATCGTTGGTCTCACGTAACTCTTTTCAGGTTAACTTAACAGAAAGAAGGAACAATTATGTATGTTTATTTTATAATTTTTAGTTATCCTTTAATTTTTAATCTAGATTAAATTTTGTTTTTGAGCCTTAAGTGTTGTATAACAAATTGAATTCGCAACCGTAAACAAAACTAACCGATATGTTTATTTTTATTTTGAACTAAGTTGAACTTATTCATTAGCGCTTTATAAGAAAAGAAAAGCGAGCTTATGGTGTTCAGATCTGGTACGCAATATCCGGCAGACGTACCTCCAGTATCATTAGCTGGTGTAGCCTTACGACTTGTACGACGTTTTAAATATCTCGGACACGTGGTGACCGATGATTTACACGACGATGCGGATAAGTATTGAGCGCGAACGGAGGGCGCTGTCGGTCAGAGCGAATATACTCGTATTAAATATTTATATTTAAATATTTTTTTAAGACATGCCTCACTGGGCCACACAAAGCCATCTAGTCCCAAACCTGCCTGCCAGCCTCCTGGCTGTAGTCGCAGAACGTTTGGATGGACCGTTTTTGGGGCACTGGATGTCACTGCATGCACCAGTACCCAGCAATAATTATTATATACTAACATAGTTTTAAGAATGGATTGTTACTAACACGAATAGACTTATGTCTGAATAAATGAATTTGAATTTATTGAAGCGCTCATAGCCCAATGCCTCTTCGTGATCAGTTTCTGTCACGAATGTTAAGGAACGATAGGAGCGGTCACTAATTGGATGGGTGACCGTTTGTGGCATCATATCTTAAGCGCTTCCGTGCTTTGGAGGGCACGTTAAGCCGTCGGTCCAGGCTGTTGTCATGAGATAACAGTCGTTAAGCCCTGTTGGAGGCCTCGGGCGGCTTGAGAAACGTCAAACGGCGGGGTGATGTTGCCACAGCGTCGTCCCCGCCGTCCACCAACCCGCACTAGGCCAGCGTGGTGGTACTACGGCCTTAAGACCTCTCCTTAAATAAGGAGAGAGACCCGTGCTCAGCAGTGAGCGAAAATGGGTTGTTACTTTACTTTTTTTACTTTCATTGATAATTGGAACAAAGATTAAGTAAGGGTTTTTATAGTATAATCCTTTTTTACAATTTCGAAATATTTTCCATAGAAAATTAAATTCTCACAACAAAAACGGAAGTCATGAGATTTCCAGTTATAACTACTATTTGATTAAAGAACACGGATAGAAAAAAAAACAGATCGACAAACACAATGGACAATGGTTCTCACGATAAAAAAAATAATTAGTAAAACAATTATTAATGGATTCCTGTGTATTCGCTCAGACAAGTGTACGATTTGTTTTTATATGATACTTGTTGACCGGGCACACGTTTTGTCGTTTAAGAGGAAACACTACGGGCGAGAGAATTGAAAAATAGGTATTTGTGAAATCTATTGCTGTCGCGAAGTGCCAAACGCCTTCACCGCAGAGTGTGATAAAGACAACTGCTTCTTGGACCGAAAATATCTACTAAAAGCACATCAAATAAACGTTTCGTAGTCCCTCGATTACTTTTCCAAAACTAGACCGATTTAAATACGTTTTTCATTAAAAATTAAAGAAAGGCTTTGGCCGTGTTCGTATGTTTTCCTTTTTTTCTAAAATTTAGCCAAATTTGTTTTCTGGATGTTTGAACACAGCGGAAAATCTGGCGATTTCTTCGATTTTTGAGAACTCATATTTTTTTTATTAATTATGTTTTGAAAAAACAGAAAACATAGAAACATGCTAATAGTGGCCATAGATTTTTGTAATAAAAATTATTGCTCTACTGGCTTTATCCAGGGAGGAAACAGGGGACTACGCTTGTATGGAAAAACGGCCCTTGTGTTTACTCTTAAGGATTGATGTAAGTAATATAAAAAAAAACGCCCAAGTGCGAGTCGGACTCGCGCACGAAGGGTTCCGTACCATTGACTAGGTAAACAACAGTAGGTACATAAATTTAGTTAATGTAGTGCCTACCTGTCACCATTTATTGATATCGTGCAAAAATAGGCAAAAATTGGCGTTTTTGTATGGCCACCCTTATATATTTATTTTATTTTAATTTTATTATTTATTATTAAAGCAAAAATACAACTTAAAGTTTTGTGAATATTTCAAGTACCTACCTGTTGCCATTATTGATATCGAGCAAAAAAGAGCAAAAAAACGCGTTTGTTGTATGGGAGCCCCCCTTAAATATTTATTTTATTTGTTTTTTAGTATTTGTTGTTATTGCGGCAACAGAAATACATCATTTGTGAAAATTTCAACTGTCTAGCTATCGCGGCTCCTGAGATACAGCCTGGTGACAGGCAGACGGACAGACAGCTAAGTCTTAGTAATAGGGTCCCGTTTTTACCCTTTGGGTACGGAACCCTAAAAACTAGATACACAAGCAGCGCCAATCAATGTCCCAAACTTTTTTTTTCTTTAGTAAATTTAACGGCCTCGAATACTTGTCCATACAGCCAAGTCTTTAGTAATATTGTCTTTATTTTTGCATTAAAACTTTGATGTTAGACGTTTTAATGCTTCGATGGAGTTTTTGGAGACAGTCGAAAGATTGAAGGAATGTAGAGAAGTCCCCAAGAAAGAGGTGAAATGTTCGCGTTCCCGCGCAAAATTCACGGTCCACTTTTTTTGGTTACGACTCATACACCATGTTATTTCACCGAACTGTATATTGTTCACTCGCACGACACTTTGTTTCGCAAAATAACACCACTTTTACGACCCAAAAATCACTATAAACAATAAAAATTCGAATAAATTAAGGGACTCCAAGCGTATCTCGCGAACTCCCGCCAAAAAACTGTCCCAAACTAAAACATCATTTGACATAAACATAAGGGTGCATTTCAGTATAACCTATATTAATCGAATAGATACAATATGACATAAATATCCATACTGTTGCATGTTGACTCAATTTGTCCGGGTTATAAAGTTGACAATGACATAGAGTCGACGTCGATTATTCAGTCGAGGACAGTTTTAGGTGTCACTTCTGTATCCGACTGTGTATCTAGTTCATAATGTACAAAATTAAAGTAAAGTAAATTAAAGTAAAGTAACAGCCTATAATCATCCCACTGCAGGGAAAAGGCCTCCATCATTGAATTCAAGTTACCACAGCAATGATCGTACAGGCATAATCACCACGCTTGCCGAATGCGGGGCGGTGATCACAAACCCGAGCAACGTTCGAAAATTCGAAACTTTTTGTTGCCCGAACCGGGATTCGAACCTGGGACCCCGAGATCTTGGACCGGTATTTAAACCACTAGACCAACGGAGTTTTATAAAGTAAAGTAATAGTCTATAATAATCCCACTGCAGGGCAAAGGCATCCGTCATTGAATTCAAGTTACTACAGCCTAGTATTATAATAATAATACGGGTTAAAGTATGAAATTGCCGATTATTTTCCCACTTTTTATTTTGTTTATAGCTCTTAAGTATAGTCATATTATTGCGTAATTCTTTTTGTATTGTATCAAAAACTAAATAAAGTAACTTTTGACTAAAAAAAAATGCAATACTAGTGCCTATTACTTCAAAGGAAGTCGTTGAAAAGACCCCTTACAATGTGTCAGCTGACCTTCTTGCTACAATTAAGTATATTTGTATTATATACTTCGATTTTCAGAAATTTAAATACTATAATGCGTAGCTTTATATCCATCTAACTTTCACCTTTAATTGCATCGAAAACGGCTTAGGCGTTTTTTAAAAAAACTAAAAAATTGTTAGTATGGAAAAATGACTTTTCTCGATTTCGTCCATACAAAACGGCAATTTCATACTTTAACCCCTAATATTATCTGTGCACAGCAATGATAGGCATAATCACCACGCTTGCCATGCGGGTTGGTGATCACAAACGAGCTATGTCCGAAAATTCGAAACACTTTGACCGAACCCAGCACCCCCAGATTCTAGTCCGATACCTAAACAGCAATACCACTCGACCAATAGGGCATCAGTCGACCAATGTGGCTGTATATGTTATAGGTATGTAGTTTATTTTATGTGTATTTAGTGGTCATTTTATCAGACCTAAGCTCTTAACTTTTATTGTTATTTATTTATCTCCCACTTATCATTTCTGTTTATCTCACTTATCTCACACCCGTATTTATGAACAAATAAAAGTAATTACTTGAGAGACAAATCGTATGCCCTAACCTAGTTATTACTAGAAGTTAGAACTACCAAAAGTTTGCATTCTCAGCCAAATGATATGACTGTGTTGACTCATTTTCTTCACCTAAGCACTAGGTAGAAGTAACACCTAAAGTTATGACTTTCTAGGCAATAAGTAATTACTTCTTTATAAATACGGGTGTCAATGACTGAGTATGATATGACTGTGGATGGCTGGATGGGAAGAGGCCGATCGAGAAAGAGATGGATGGACTGTGTGAAACAAGATATGAGTGTGAAAGGAGTGCATGATTCAGTGACGAGTGATAGAATGGTGTGGAAGAGAAAAACATACTGCGCCGACCCCAGATAAACTGGGAAAATGAGCATGAGAATGATGATGAAATACGGGTGTTAATGATCGACTGGTAGAGAATAATGAAGCCTATATCCACGCGGAAGAAGCCGCGGGCGCACAGTTAGTTGACTAAATACTTATTGTAAAATGCCGCTAGACAAGTTTGGTCAAAGGTTGTACATACCTGTCGGCCATAACATATAAAATTTAAACATTTGTATGATAAATAATCAAGTTTCTGTTTGAAATCGTGACTCAGAGCTAAGATATGTGACATGTAGGATATTAGTAAGAAATAATTTTCGATGGTAAATCTTTCGAGGCATGTTTTCGCTTGGTTTAAGTAATATCGCCATGTGCGCCTTGTATTACAGAATCAGAAATGGGGAAATCCGTGGGAGAACTAAGATCTGACATCGTGTCATTGCGGAGCTGATGCCTTACCTACTCTGCAACACGAAGCTCGTATTTACGGATATATCTGTCTCTTTCAGACACTTTATAGCATTGGTATGTGTGACAGGGATAGATGGATTCGAATAAGCTTTACTCCGCAACACTATGTCCAGTGTTGCGAAGTAAAGCTTCTGAAGTGGCAGTTAGACGACCTCCGAGGCGGAGTGGCGCACACACCGGTTAACAAGGTATCGCCTGCTCCTGCCTGGGTTCGATTCCCAAATTGGTCAATGTAGAAAAAAAGTGTTTTTCTACAGTTTCTCGGGTCTGGGTGTTTCTGGTTTCCAAAATACGAATGCTTTAAATAGTCATTCAAATTAGGATCAGAACAATGTTTGTATGCATTGTGATGTTGTCCACATTCATTCGTTCATTCATTCATTCAATTTTGTTTATCCCGACTTTTCGAACACATTACAGCGTTCCTAGTTACGGGTAAATTAAAATGTTAAATATATATACGCGACTTCAAATCCGTAACATATACGCCCCGTTGGCCTAGTGGTTTGAATACCGGGCCAAGGTCTCGGGGTCCCGGGTTCGATATTCGGGTCGAACATTGCTTGTGTTTGTTATCACCAACCCGCATTCGGCAAGCGTGGTGATTACGCCTGTACCCATCATTGCTGTGGTAACTTGAATTCAATGATGGAGGCCTTTGCCCTGCAGTGGGATGATTATAGACTGTTACTTTACTTTTAAATTTGTTAACATATTTTTTATTTCAATGTAAATAAATAAATAAATATTTTTTGTAAGACATGCCTCACTGGGCCACACAAAGCCATCTAGTCCCAAATTAAGCTACTATTAAGTACCCTGTCGTATGGGGTACTAGACAACCGATAAACTTACTTATATACTTTTTTTTTTGTAAATACATACTTATAATACATAGAAAACACCCAGACCAGTACAAACAGACATGTTCATGCACACAAATATTTGTACTGTGCGGGGATCGAACCCGCGACCCATGGGTCAGAAGCAGCGTTAACTACCGCCGATCCAAATGTATAGTGTTCGCGTAAATTCAAACAGTTTTCATGTGTTGATTTAAACTTCCATGGTCACTATTACTAGAGTTGATTGATACGGGGTTTATACCATGTACCTTACGGGATACGGGAGTTCTCCCGTGATCATGGCGCTTGCAACAGTGCCGAAATATCCGGGAACTCATAAAAACTAAGGTACATGGTATAAACCCCGTATCAATCAACTCTAGTTCATGTGTTGAGTTTAATTGAGAGATTTAGTACGAGTATACTAAGGCTTCGATTAAATGGTAGCTAGTTTAGACATTCAGTCAATGGGGACTACCGTTTCTTTGCTCACCAGTTGGCGCCACTGTAGACTGAGGTCCGGAGGTATAGCTGTCAAAGGCGATTGGCGCCGAAACATAGTGTTATATCTTGAATCTAATTAAGGTTATATTGTTTATAAATAACTATCTTGATATAAACAAACTAACTTCTGAAATAGTTGCTCTTGAGGCCGCCTATTTTTGCGCTTTTTCTTAATTCCGCTTTTAAAGCGTTCACATTAATCGCCAAATAATCCATATTTGCTATATTTTACGATGGAGATCACTTTCCGGCAGGTAAATTTAAGAAATTATAATTTATGCAACAAATTCCGCTAAAACCAGTACAAAGTGAATGATATTGGACCTCACGCGACACTAGCGCCTCTAGTGGCAAATTTACTAGCGATAGCCCCCATTAGTTGTTTATAGCTCCGTGGTTATTACCAAAGGTTAAGTCTCGGGAAATTGTTTGATTAATTAATTTTAAAAATCAAAGGTTAATTAGAGAACTGGTTTGGTTAAGAAATATTTGCGTTTACATGTACGAGTATCTATACTAATATTATAAAGCTGAAGAGTTTGTTTGTTGGTTTGTTTGTTTGTTTGATCGCGCTAATCTCTGGAAGTACTGGTACGAATTGAAAAATTCTTTTTGTGTTAGATAGTCCATGTATCGAGGAAGGCTTTAGGCTATATAACATCACGCTGCGACCAATAGGAGCGAAGCATCAGTGAAAAATGTTACAAAAATAATCGCGATCATAAAAATAGAAATTGACGCGTACGAAGTTGCGGGGAACAGCTATATCATATAACTTATTATTGTTTTGGGAAAATAGATTAAGTTTGGGAAATTATTGAATGTTTGTAGTTTATTTTATGTGTTTTATGTGTCTTTATTATCGGAACTATTGCTCTAAGATTATTTTTTGTTATTTTATGTTTTCTTACAAAACATTACTGTTTAGTATCTGTATTTAAACTTGAAAAATTAGTCTCAGGCGTTACTCGAACCCGCGTCTCCGTGCATATCGGGCGCGGCTTGCATACCGTTAAGCCACCGAGACACTGCGTCAAAGCGCGAATTTTTCAAGCATATTCTTATCGCGCCGCGCCGCGCCCCCTATGCATGGAGATGCGGGTTTGAGACCCGCCTGAGACATAATTTTTCAACTTTAAATACTGATGTTATAATTGCAATTAAATTGCTAAAATATCACATAACGTTCCGTTAGTCTAGTAGTTGAAGGCTATCATCTCGAGGTGCTGGATTCAATACCCGGTTAGAGCAGCAAGAGTTTCGAATTGAATTAATCAAATTGTCGAACATTGCTCGGGTTTCTGATCACCGCCCCGCATTCGGCAAGCGTGGTGATTATGCCAGTTCCCATCATTGCAGTGGTAACTTGAATTCAATGATAGAGGCCTTTGCGGTGCAGTGGGGTGATTATAGGCCGTTACTATTTTCACATTGCATTTATTATTATTTGTTTCTAGATATTTTAAACTCTCAAGCACCGAACCCTACCTCGGCCCGGTCCTTAATGAAACCACTATCCTGATGGGCCTTTTAAAATAAAATACATTAGTAAAATTTAAAGATTTTCTACGTGACAAGCCAAGACCTATCGTCCGTCCGACTATCGAAATGTCATCGTTTGGCGTGTAGGTTAAAAAGCGTGTTTCGCCAGCGGGCCGCGAGTGCTGACGAAACTGTGTAAACATTGTAAAGGACAGCGAGATTTGACGGTAGCGTCCGCAAATAACGCCCACTTATGCGAATAAATATTTTATAATACCTAGACTACTACATTCGTAGCGATTTAATTATTGGATAAGAGAGTCGGTCGATAGTTCAAAGTTAGGTCCATTTAAAAAAGAAATGCCATGAAGTAGAAAATTTGTAAAGATTAGATAATCTTTTTTTTTAAAAAACAACACAAAAAAAAACCGTCAAAAGTGTTAAATCGTCAAATAAAAATGTCAGTGTCTAACAAGGGATTATTGTCAATAATTCACAAACGTTTGACATTGACTTAAATAAATTCAAGATCAAAAGATTATGCAGAAAGGAATTGTAAGAAACCCTATTTTTCTAACCTTTATGGTGGATTTTCGTTTTAAATACAAAAGGGGAATCGTTTGTTTTATTCGTCGATTAAAAAGATAAGAATCAAAATTTAAAAATGTATGTATCCAGAATCGTCCTTGTGTTTCGTAGATAACATGTTAGTCATGTTTTAGAAGCGTCATTTTAGCAATTTTTCGACCACATACTTTATTTTTCATAGATTACAAATTTGTCATCTTTTCATAGATTTTAAACGCAACATTTCATAGGACCTTCCTAATTTTCCGAACACATATTTGACTACATATTGCTGTGGTAACTTGAATTCAATGATGGAAGCCTTTGCCCTGCAGTAGGATGGTTATAGGCCGCTACTTGTTTACTTCTTATTTGCAGACCGTCCTTCTAACTATCAAAGCGATGTTTTCTACAATTGCCCAAGGCTTGGCTTCTGATGTTTTAGCATAATATTATCATTAAAGTTCCTTCGTATATGTCTGTCTAGGATTTATACTCTAAAAATATTTACGTCTTTTAAGTTGTACGTGCATAATATAACAAACCTGTTTTGGTTCAGTGGTTGAAAACGTGGGTTAGCTCCCCGCTTAGTACTTTGTGTGCATGACACGCCCGTTTAGATGGTTCTGGGTGTCTACTATGTATATATTTACAAAAAAGTATTTGAATAAGGAACTTTATGGGTACTAGCTTATAGTAAGCTTAGTAGTAGCTTTAAAGGACTAGATGACACTGTGTGGCCTAGTATGGCATGTCTTATATGTTGTTTTAGAATGTGAAAGTACAAGCAGTATATTATCCAGTAAAAATAGAGTCAAAACCAGCCAAATGTGATTTGGACCCGGGCACGAAGGATTCCGTACCTTGATTTAATTTGATTATTTATCTTTCAAGAATTTACAACTTAATAATCTATGAATTTCAAGATGTATTTATATTTGCCAAGTTTTTAGCAAATAGGACGTCCGATTAAAAAGTTTCGATCCAATATTTTCCCTTTTTTTCTCGACCCCTAGAAGTTTGTTTGTCTGTAACAGACTCTAAGCTTTCTTTTTTGTGTATCATCATAATCAATTAAGCATAATACACGTGATCTTATGTAATGACACTAACGAGCAAACATACAACACATTCATAGTATTAATAAATAAAATAAATAAATGTTAACGTAGACTAACATTACATACATTGTTCTGATCCCTTTTTTTCAATCAGAAATTAATTTTTTATTTGGCTACGATTTCTTTGTAGTGTCAACCCTGACATCCGCATTGCTAAATTCATAGTGCGTATTATTAATAATGAGATTGCTCTTAGAGAGATACTATGATAACATCATTGAGATTTGACCTTTATATCATCAAACAAACATAACCTTTTGTTAGAAACAACAATGCTGGTTATAACATGTCTCAACTAGTTTAAAAACAATGATACTCCAATATCTCCGTACTTTGATGGCTTTTGGGAGTCTTCAATAATATCTAGCAAGGCTAAAATATCACAATATACATAAATTTGTACTATTTCAGCTCTATGTGCGATGATATTTTCCTGCACGATGGATTCGGAAATGAGGAAATCCGTTATGGCTAAGATAAATGAAGCTGCGGAGCTGAAGTGGCTGTGAGCGGGACACGAATAGGTTCTGAAACCCACAGATCATTGCCAATTCCACCAAGGAGGGCCACCAAGTGAACTGACGAAACAGTACAAGTCGCGAAAAGCAGTTACGGGCCGAGCGGTTAATGTGAAGAACTTAGCTAGGCATAGGCTTTTCCAAAAGGCCTACGAATTTTTCAGGAAAATTATAACTGAATAATGTTATCAATGCGAATATTTGGATGGATTATTGTTACTCAATCACAGATTACGGGCTTTTTTTTCTTTTTCGGACCTGGACCTATCTCTGAAGCCTTATAGGAAGGCTTTGATCAGTTTATCAGACGGTTCCCGTGGGATAGTTGTAATTTATTAAATTTTACGCATACGAATTGCGACTAAAAGCTAGTATTATATTTAATTTTGATTATGTAAAATTTTGATGGTACAATTATGTGAATTTTTTGCAAAATTTTGTGTGACGCATCCTTCGTAAGCAGGAAAAAGCTTTTAAACTAGGTACATTCATCTTTATTAAAATATTGATTAAAGACGCACCACAACAACCTTCGTAAGGACGTATCGAAATAAATTAGCATTAACGTGAAGTTTTACATCAAAAGTTGTCGTGGTGCAGGAAGCAATAAAGTTTAAAGATGTCTCCTTATAAATTTTTTATTTATTAAGAGTTCAGTTTCGTGTTCTGTTAGTCTAAACTATGAACTGTCCATTGTATATATTTTTTTGAATACAACGACTGTTTAGGTGGGACTTTGAACCCATAACCTTCTGGCAAGCAGTTAAAAAAAAACATTTCAAAAATAATAGCACAGCTTCTTCTCGACCTACAGGTACCTAAAAAGGTACCTAGAAGAAGCGTCTTCGCAAAAGCGGCTTTCCTTCACCATTGGCAAAACTGCGATCGTCAGCCCGCCAAGCGTAGCGATTACCTATGAATATACGCAGTCTAATTCTACGGAACTCAATCGCTAAACTTCGATTCATACAACCTAAAAGTTTTCGAAGAAGCTTTAAAAGTCAAGGTGTTTCCATAAATCGAATCAGGATATATTCTGGGTGCATTCATTTGCGGTACCATTGATAAAGTATTTATTTCAATAGTTATCTGGTATGTAATAGCGAACTTAGGTGTCGGAACCTTGTGACCTAAAAGCTACAGCTTAATATATGACTATAATCCCTTCCTGACCCAAGTCAATTTAAAAAAGATCGTTCCCTAATTGACTCTACTAGAAATCGAACCTAGATCCCTTGCGTATTAAGCGGACCACCGCACTACTACACAAATCGGGTCGTACTTTATAGTATTCACATCAGTTCTTTATCGCACAACAAAATGCTGACAAAAATCATCACCCGCAGCTGTGTCAACTATAAAGCTCGTTCGTAAGCGCGCTAACCTCAGCCAAATTGCTTCCACTGAAAATTTGTTAACGCTCGCTATTTTATCACTAAGAATTATGCATTTAGCTGATAATAAACATTAAATTTATTGTACATTGAAATACAATATTCTGACAAGTATTTACTTTATTAATAGTAAGACAATTAAAATTGTTTATTTAACATATTTCTACGTAATAACGACAGCCTATAATGATGGTACCTGTAAACCTTGACCATAAGAGACGCCTGGAGATACAATTGTTTTAAATACCATACAAATTGCAAGCGCTGATATGTTTTTGATAAGCATCATTAAAGTTACTTACGTTTCTCATTTATGTTACTAGTATAGATTTGTAAATCATTATTCTAATGAGAATGATATGATCTGAAGTTTATTTTATTTTTTGGGTGCAGTGTTGTACCAGCATAGTAAAAGAACAGCACTATTCTTTATATTTCTATGGATATCGTAAGAAGCGACTATTAAGGAGTACTTACAGAAAAAACGAGTACCAGCGTCTTTTCTTCAACATAGAGTAAAGTAAAGCAACAAGGTATTTCGCTCACTGTTGAGCACGGGTCTCCTTTTTATGGAGAGGGGTAAGGCCTTAGTTCTACTAACCGACTTAACGACTGTTATCTCGTGACAACAGCTGAGACTGACGGCTTAACGTGCCCTTCGAAGCACGGAGGCACTCATGGTATGATGCCACAAACGATCACCCATCCAAATAGTGACCGCTAGTTCCGATAACAGCCAACATAGGGCAAACTGCAATCGCCAGGTGTGGCGTTTATGGCAAAATCTTCCTTATGGAGAGGCCCGTTTCCAGCATGTTGGCCATTACAGTTTGACTAGAAAGCAGACACTGCTTCCCCTTCTTTTTGTCGTAGTACTTACTTCTTTAGTTGTCTCCTACAACACCCATAAGAAGGAAAGGGATGGTGCCTTTTAATGTGCTAGCACCACACGACACGCAATATGATATACGTACTAAATCACATTTTTAGTACGAAGACTCTCTTATCTAAGCTGTTATCTGACTGTCAAACGCAAAAATAGGTTCATATAGTTTCTTTTGTCTGTGGGACTCAAAGCATAAAACTCCTTAGTGATAACATAACCAAATAACATATGAAAGACTCACCTGAGTTCTCGCCTGAAGTGCTCCAGCGCCGTTCATGTTGACGACACCATTGTTGCACTGAGCCTTGTGAACACAGATGTATCCTTGTCCAGCACATGTCTGCTGAAGCTCCCCACCAGAATGTTCGTGAGCGTGAACATTCCCAGTCGATTGGAACGCCTCATCAATGTTCTGCTGCTGTTGCTGCTGTTCGAAGTCAAACTCGCTTGACTTCTGCGAATTCTGGATTAAATTCACGTTCGAACCAGCTGTAGACGCCGTGAAGGGGCTCGGTGAAGATCCGGTATACCCTGCTCCAAACTTGTTGGAATTCGCTGCGGAGTTGTAGGCAGAACCAGAGAACTGGCCACCGAAAGCTCCTTGTGATGCACCAGAATTCAAACCAGCGTTACTAGCACCGCCGCCGAAGCCTTGGTTCCCTTGCGATCCAAAGGTGTTGCTTGAGGACGAGAAAGAACTCTGGCTCGATCCGAACTGACCAGCAGAGCCTTGTCCACTACCACCTTGGTTACCGGCTGATCCAGCAGCGAATTGGGCACCCCCAGCACCGAAACCGCCTTGAGCACCCCCAGCACCAAAACCACCTTGAGCACCAAAGCCGCTCTGTCCGAACTTAACACCACCGTTTAAGAACGGGTTCTTAGTGATATCCACGTCTCCTTTGTTTGATGAACTGAAGGAGGATGATTCGAAAGATGAAGACTGGAAACCGGGTTTCGCTTCACCGCCAGCGGCGAATCCTCCTGACAGTTTCGAAAAGTCCCCATTCAGGAAAGGGTTAGCGGCAATATCAACTCCTGCTCCTCCCAAGAAGGGGGCAGCACCTGCCGCACCAGCATTTCCACTAGTACTAAAAGAGCTGGAGGATTTACTGAATTTCTCGTAGTTTCCACCTGTGGCTCCGTTTTTGAACGGTGAGTTCTGGTTCATCCACCAGAAAGGTCCACCGTCAGGGATGCCTCCTTCAAACACGTTGCCCAGTCCACCACCGGCGTGGAACTGAAACTCGTTGCCTGTGTCTGCGGCAGCTGCCGCTTTAAAGGCGTCGACGTTGCCAAATTTCTCGACGATGTTACCATCTTTGACTTTAAGACCAGCACAGCCTTTGTCGCTGGAACAGCCTTCGAAGGAACTTTGGGTGTGGATTTCTGCGCCTGGCAACGCTTGAAGCGCTGCTAGCACGTTATTGGGCGATTTGAAGCCTAATTTGACGCTGCCTGAGCAAGTGGTGCAACGTTCTGATCTGACTTGAGGCTCGCTTGCCTCAGCTTCAAGAACAGGTTCTTTACTCTGTGGTAACTCTTTGACCTCTTTGATGTTCTCGGGATGGGCGCTGATGGCGAGGACCAGGCATACTGCCACCACTGCCTGTAGTGGCTTCATATTTCTGTAACAAAATTGATTATATTAGTTTTCTGATTTGATGAATTTGTATTCCATGTTGGAAGGGAAATAGTCGTGAGGAAACATTAAGTTCTATAAAATCTTAAGAATATAATTCCTTTAAAATTTTCTTTGCCTGAAATGGGACTCGTATCCACTATCTGCCGCTTGCTGTAACCATTAATCTACCCTGACATTTTTAGTGTCTACGAATCGAGGTTTTACGCTGTAAGCCATTATCGGCTAAGATTCGCACCAATTTAGGATGTTTTTATATTTAATTTCAGTTATTAAATTAATATAACGCCCCGTTGGTATAGTGGTTTGAATACAGGGTCAAGATCTCGGGGTCCCGGGTTTGATCCCCGGGTTAAACAACAAAAAGTTTCAAATTTTTATAACATTTCTCGGGTTTGTGATCGCATCGCATTTGGCAAGCGCGGTGATTATGCCCGTACCTACTCATCATTGCTGTGGTAACTTGAATCCAATGATGGAGGCCTATTCCCTGCAGTGGGATGATTATAGGCTGTTACTTTACTTTTTTTTAATAAATTATTTCGTTCGAATGTACTAAAATGAGTCATTGTTTTTTGTTGTTGTTATCGTCAGTTTGTTTAAAGGAAAAATCTTAATAATGATTTAAAAAAACTGTTTTAAAATCTCCTCACGTAAACTGTGTAACCGGTAAACATGGTACTTTACTTTTTTTTTATTAAATTATTTCGTTCGAATGTACTAAAATTAGTCATTGTTTTTTGTTGTTGTTATCGTCAGTCTGTTTAAAGAAAAAAAGCTTAATAATGATTTAAAAAACTGTTTTATAATCTCCTCACGTAAAGTGTGTCACTGGTAAATATGGTCATAAAAGTACTATTTGCTTGCATTATCATATATCACAGTGTTTCCCAAACATTGTTCTGCCATGGCCTGGTAATTTTCACACTGCCCCTTTGTGACCCGCTTTATACTTATAAACACAAACTGAACCACCTTTTAGGTAAAATAACATACATACATACATACACTCATACCTTTTTCCCGGAGGGGTAGGCAGAGACCACATCTTTCCACTTGCTACGATCCTTACAGACTACTATCGCTTCATCCACATTCATTAATCTTTTCATACACGCTCGCCGGTTTAGGGTACTCTTGACCTGACCTTTCTTTAGAACTTCCCCGATTTGATCAAGATAAGTTCGTCGAGGCCTTCCCCTTCCAACATTTCCATTCATACTCGCCATATATATCTTTTTAGTCAACCTGCTTTCATTCATCCTCTCAACATGTCCAAACCATTTAAGCATTCCTTTTTCAATACTGGTCACTACATCCTCTTTTACTACATCCTCTTTTAGGTAAAATGATACACATTTATTAATAAGTAGAAAATATGTTTTATGAATACTTACTACATATTACATTGATATCGCTTATTTAGTCACAAAATTTTAGTGTGAAGTATGGAGCTGCTGCTTATTTTTGCTTATGAATCCAAACTAGCGGAAAATGAAGAAAGTTTAAGAAGAATATTTCTATTATATGTGTGTATGTTATGTATGTATAGTTTATTTAGTTTATTATGTATGTATGTAATAATGTATTTAATGTTATTTATGTAGTTTACCATGCGTGTAATATTATATTTTAGGTTGTGATATTACATCTAATATATTTATTACGTTTTCATTTGAAAACTCTCCGCCGCCTTCCCCTTTCAAATCTGTTTCAACTTTCCTCTACCTGAAGGT
This sequence comes from Anania crocealis, assembly GCA_949315895.1. Classification (NCBI taxonomy): domain Eukaryota; kingdom Metazoa; phylum Arthropoda; class Insecta; order Lepidoptera; family Crambidae; genus Anania; species Anania crocealis. The sequence goes on from OX438877.1 coordinate 1,330,633, forward strand.
TGTCTGGTAGAGATAGCTGCAAGCGATAAGACCGCCTAAATTGTACAAATCTAAGTCTTTCCCATTTGTTATCTTTCAATTTTATGGTGTGCAATAAAGAGTATCTATCTATCTAATATTTACGATGTTTCAATCGACAGTCGGTTTTATTTTTGTAACAATTCGGGAATGTTGTGATACGGTATTTTATTTTGATCGCCCGATACCGGATCGCGACCCGCAAATAGGAAATGCTGATATATCACATTATTGGGAAAACCGAGCAAAGCAGGGCCTGCTAGTGAAATACAATATTGCTGGTTGAAAATATTCTAAAACCTTCTTAAAAGGTCTGTCAAAATTATTCTATACCAAACTTATGTATATAAGGTTGAAATTGGAATAACCAACAGCAAAGTTAAGGTTGTAACTAATTAGTATTAATATATACAGCCTTGAACTTTAAGTTTGATTATGTTGAGATCTTTTGTTAAGAATATTATGATGACTTGTTAACTTAGAGGCTTAAATCACAGTAAGAGGTTTTTTAATATTTGTTTTATAAGGCGCGCCTTCGATCAAATATAATTACGGTTACTAGGCACTAGTGACTAATCTCGCTAATTAAAAACCCAACATTTTGGATATAAATGTTACCCTTTCAAGCAAAATCAACTAAACGGATTTGAATATTAAGTGGATCTAACGACCTCCGTGACGGAGTGGCGTACACCGGTTATTAAAGTGTCACCTGCTCCGAGGCCCCGGATTCGAATCCCGGACGGGTCAATGTAGATTACAAGCGTTTTTCTAAATTTTCTCGGGTCTGGGTATCTGTGGTACCTTCGTTGCATCTGATTACAACAATACGAGTGCTTTAAGCTGTGACATTTTTCATTTTATGTTTACTATTTGTGACATTTATAATTTTACTATTTTTTGTAATTTTTATTAATTGTATTTTTATTTTTAGAATTAGTGATGACAAAGAAAAATTATTTTTAAAAATTTTTGTGACATTTAAAAAAAAAAAGAAATTTGCATGACCTGTAGGTTAAACATGAGGACTCATTTTGACATTGTAACAGCTTTTAATTGCCATTTTAATAGCAAATAAATATTATCTTATCTTATCTTATCTTATCTTAAATAGTTACTCACTTTGAAATCAGAAAAATGTAGAAAAACACTTTTTTTCTACATTGACCCCACCAGGAATCGACCCCAGGATAGTGGGTGGAGGTCGCACCATTACCAAACGGGTCGACAAATGTTTATTGAGTCACTTATCATCTATTGTGTATGTAGTCATACAAAATGGTAGTTGACGAGTGAGGGCGTATGAGTCACAGACAGACAGTATCTAAGGTCGAGATGTAGGCACTGCCACAGTATAACAACGATTGGTAAAGTATCTTTGCATGAAAAATTTTTTTTTTTAATTTTCAATTCCTTGCATATAAAACTTTTCGACTGCCTGAGGTGGGAATCGAAACCATAACCACATGAGTAAATATTTATTCATGTGCCATAACGTTCCGATAACTGAGTGACAGTTCTACACTGAGCGGAACATTTGGTGTGTCAACAAATTTATTCAAGGCTTTAAGCTGTAAGCCAGCCTTGTTTCATCAATGGTTTTTACACTTCTACAGTCATATTATAAAGAGGAATGATTTGTATTTTTGTGTATGTGTGTATATTTGTAATGAATAAACTCAAAAACTACTACGCCGATTTCAAAAATTCTTTCACCACTGAAAAGCTACATTCACTTCGAGTGACATAGGCTTTATAAATTGCTAGAAAAGATTAGGGATCCTTATAAAAAAAGCTTATGTCCAAACGTGCGAAGCCGGGACGGGACGCTAGTCTCTAATATTTTTATAAATACATATTTTACAATCGGTTAAAATGAAACAGCTTTATAAAAGAATAGATATAGTTTTTTTTTAACAAATTATTGATGTACTCGTATTTTAATAGTAAAACTCCTTGATAATTTTTTTTTCGGTTTTGGCTCCCTCCTAAGCGGTCGAAAGTATATAATATATGTCGTGTGTAACTCAACTCAACCCGCATTCTGCAAGCGTGGTGATTATGCCTGTGTCCATCATTGCTGTGCTTACTTGAATGATGATGGAGGCCTTTACCTAGACCGTTTCATGTCGACATCAATTGATATTTATTTTAAAAAAATTGTTACTTGGTATAACTAATAATACTGAACTAGATTTATACTGTGACCTTCGACATTTGCAGATACAGTCTCCATATTAGGGGCTAAGACAAACGATTGCTATCAAAATATACTGTTAATAGATCAATGTATTGATAAATACATTGTTAAATGTACAGCTTTCAATTTAACGTCTTGTAAGCGACATTAAGTTAATGATGCATTGTGTAAAGTAAGAATACTAGCTGTCCGCCCGAGGCTCTGCTCGCTTGGACTAATGTTTTCAGGATAATATTTAAATCACCTTCCAAAATTTTTATACAACAATCTACGATACAAAAAACCAAATGACGTAATTTTTTCTTTTGGTATAGCCCAGTACAAAAATTTCAAGATAAACTTAAAAAATGTCCGCCAAAAATCTAAAATTTTTGATAGGGCCCTCTAGCAACACTTTTTCTGCGCGATGCGCATCTCATTCATTCATTACGATACTATTCATAAGGTGTTGATTTTTTCTTAATCCCTTACAGGCTGAGGACCGTAGAAATTAAAAACTATGAAAACTTGACCCACATATTAAACTATTAGATATTTTTCAAAACTATCGACATACCTATTATATTGTTTAAAATATGTATTGATTTAATTTATCGATAACATCGTTTTTCGGGAAGGAAACTTTGAAGATTTAATCATTCATTCCTACCTTTCTAATCGAGAACTGAGATCCGACGGGAACTAGTAAAAAATTAAAATAATATCGATATTTACAATTCGATGAAATGGGACTCGAACCTACAATCTTCCACATTGGGGGACTGCTCTAACTCTAAGAATTGTATAAGTTTACACTAGGAATATTTCTATATTATAATCCGCAGAATACCAGTGGCTGTGTCGCACTTATTGCGGCTTCGCCTCATACTGAGCGGAGACCATTTTGGTGCCATTAGTTTTAGGTTCTATTGTAATCTATCTAGTCTTAGTTATTTACGACCGGTCCCAATAACCTATCTATCTTCAGTTTTGGCATATCGGAGATAGAAAACAACTTTTGTCTTGGTTTCTCTGGACGGCAAAATCAGAGACAGAAGATGTTTTCTATCTCCGATATGCCAAACTGAAGATAGATAGGTTATTGGGACTGGCCGTTAGTAAGTACTAATCTGTTGGTTCCAAATAAATATATTTTCTTTCTTTCTTTTTCTTCCATATTTATTACCCAAGCCTTCTTCGCTTGTTCCATAATGTAAAAGATGTGCGAAAAATGTTCTGTGCATTCGGCTTTGATGCCACCGATTACAGCTATATTTAGGTATGTTGACTCTCAACGTCCTTGCGCCTACGCATTGTAAGTTAGATCATACGGTTTTCATTTCACTTCGAAATCTTATACTGCAGTTTCAAGCCTATTGTTTAATGGTTAACCGGACCAGAATCCCGGGGTTCTTGAGTTTGAACCCGGGTCAGGTGACATGAGTTTCGAATTTTTGAACTCATAAACCTGAGATTTTTTCCTAATCTTGTTTATTTTCCGGAAAAAAAAGTTGCCTATATACCATTACCTATTACAGTTAAGTATCTTTAACTATGTGTTATTCAATCCCTCGATCGTGAGTTATTCCAGACACAATTTAAATCAATTGTTATCGTGGCACCCGAGTGCCTCCTGGGGGTTGAGGGATTAATTCCGATTCGTTATAGCTTGATTGAAGAATAAAATTAAATATTGAAAACCCTGTGGCGGGGTGGCGTACACACCGGTTTTTTAGGTGTCGCCTGCTCCGAGGTTCCGGGTTCGATTCCCGGACAATGTGGAAAAAAAGTATTATTTTACATTTTCTCGGGTCTGGGTGTTTGTGGTACCTTAGTTTTTTCTGATTTTCACAATACGAGTGCTTTAAATAGTTACTCATCTAGGGATCAGAACAATGTACTTGTATGTGGTGTTTATTCAAATTAAAATTCAATTCAAAATATTTATTTCTAAGTGTGTTGGTTATATTTTCTTTTTAAATTTATTATTTAAGAAATGCCTCACTGGGCCACACAGAATCATCTAGTCCCAAATTAAGCTACTATTAAGTACCCTGTCGTATGGGGTACTAGACAACCGATAAACTTACTTATATACTTTTTTTTTGTAAATACATACTTATAATACATAGAAAACACCCAGACCAGTACAAACAGACATGTCCACGCACACAAATATTTGTACTGTGCGGGGATCGAACCCGCAACCCATGGCTCAGAAGCAGCGTTTACTACCGCTGATCCAAATGGTCGTCAAGGTCGTCATTGGTGGTCTTATTTTTGTGTTGTACACATTTATCATTATTATTACTACCAAAGCTCTCGTATTTATTACAGTCAGATCTTATCAATTGAGACTAAATATTATTACAGGTAAGCCTCTAACGAAACTCAGAAGGCTTCGCTCAAATTCCTTAAGTAATTATTACACAGATTATGTCAACAACGATACCAAATATTAGTATGACCTCCCATTATTTGAGGATGGAGTAAATATCATCGCATATATTTTCTTTTATAGTTACAAGGCCTTGAATAATGACATTTGGAACGTTAATGTAAAATAAAAAATACAGAATCAGTGACAGATAGACGAGTGCCCATTGAACATTTGGGTCCTTTTTACTTTCTGTCACAGCCTATAAATAATCATTCCAATAGTGACATGCTTTGGTGACATGACAATAAATAAATAAATAATAAATAAATATTTAAGACATGCCTCACTGGGCCACACAGAGCCATCTAGTCCCAAATTAAGGTACTATTAAGTACCCTGTCGTATGGGGTACTAGACAACCGATAAACTTACTTATATACTTTTTTATTTGTAAATACATACTTATAATACATAGAAAACACCCAGACTAGTACAAACAGACATGTTCATGCACACAAATATTTGTACTGTGCGGGGATCGAACCCGCGACCCATGGGTCAGAAGCAGCGTTAACTACCGCTGATCCAAATGGTCGTCAAATAGTGACCAAACTATTGTCAGCCTCTTTTTAAATAAATGTTTACAAAAAGTTTAAGCAAGTACGAGCTATTAGACAATTTTGATGCCATACTCCTATCATTTAAATAATCATTAATAGTGTAATAGCCCTTTTTCATCAAAATTACTTTCACATTTGCATTCATCTTTAAGTCATGTACGTAAGGTTGGCCTCTTTTTAAATAAATGTTCACAAGAGGTTTGAGCAAGTACGAGCTAATAGACAATGTAATCCTTCAACCCCCAGGAGGCACTCGGGTGCCACGATAACAATTGGTTTCAATTGTGTCTGGAATAACTCACGATCGAGGGATATGCCATATTCCTATCATTTGAATAATCATTAATAGTGTGATAGCCCTTTTTCATCAAAATTACTTTCACATTTGCATTCATCTTTATGTCACGTACGTAAGGTTGAGTTTGCATTTTTTTTTCTTTAGTATGTTTAACGGCCTCGGATACTTGTCCATACAGCCAATTCTTTAGTAATATTGTCTTTATTTTTGCATTAAAACGTTGATGTTAGACGTTTTAATGCTTCGATAGAGTTTTTGGATACAGTCGAAAGATTGAAGGAATGTAGAGAAGTCCCCAAGAAAGAGGTGAACTGTTCGCGTTCCCGCGCAAAATTCACGGTCCACTTTTTTTGGTTACGACTCATACACCATGTTATTTCACCGAACTGTATATTGTTCACTCGCACGACACTTTGTTTCGCAAAATAACACCACTTTTACGACCCAAAAATCACTATAAACAATAAAAATTCGATAAAATAAACGGACTCCAAACGTCTATCGTTATCTATATAACGGTCTATCTCACGAACTCCCGCCCTGAGTTTGCATTACGCTAGGTATGACACCTGACATTAGCTGCTCTTTTTTCCATTAAAAAATTAACGGCTTAGGACGAGTCTATACAGCATAGGCTTTAGTTTTATAATGTCAATTTAAAATATAATATACAATATCATAAATACTTACATAAATATAATAGCCTAACCTAACCTAAATCTAAACTAACCTAACTCATTGAAATGTATGGGTGGTTTATACATTTCAATGATTACCTACAGGAGTTTTACGCGAGAACGTGGATCAGAGTCAAATAGGAGCGCCTTTCCTTGTTTCTCACTTTTATTTGATTTATCCTACTCACTGACACATTATTATAACAATGCCACCTCTTTATCACAAAAAATGCCGCTTAGGATAATTTTCACAAAATTACGAAACAAAGTCCATCTTTCTCCTTTCGTTTCCCGCGCAAAACTCTATTGCTTTTATTGAAACTTGGACAGTTCCAAGTGACATTTTTATATTGGACTGTGTATCTAGGTCTTATATTTGTTTATGTTCTGAAATCAAAGATGTACAACAGTTGTAAATCGGGTTTAATAAGTAAAGTAAAGTAAAAGTAAGAGCTTATAATCATCCCACTGCAGGGAAAAGGCCTCTATCATTGAATTCAAGTCACCACAGCAATGATGTGAAGAGGCATAATTAGAAGTACTTAAATATTGGAATTACTTTAGCGAAAAATTTCAAATTGCAAAAAAGGAAAAGAACAAAAAGAGAAAAAACAGGAAAATGGTGATAAAATGGCCAAATGAGTTACTATTGTAGATAGTTGATACAAAGATGGCACGAATCAAAATGAGTGTTAAGGATTACTTATGTGTTCATTATGAATTTAAATTCTTATAAAAAGTGTAATACGAATTTAAATGCTAAAATACTGAACAGCAATAATAAAAATAAAATAAAATCACCAAGCTTGCTGAATGCGGGTCGGTGATCCATCCGAGAAATGTTCGAAAATCCGAAAGTTTTAGTTGTCCGACCCAGAGATCGAATGAAGTCCGTGATCTTGGCCCAGTATTTAAACCACTAGACCAATGGGCGTTTATTATGATTAAAAGTAATTAAACTAATGACAATGTCACCTCATTCCGCGACTTAAGTTTGAAGCGGGATCAGCTGACTATAGAGCCAACAGATAGTGCTAAGAGTAGTGGACGTTTTGCTTAGATAAATAATCCACAACAATAAAAACTAGTGACGAACGTCGCATGTCTCATTAATTGATACCGATTAAAGTTTTTGTACTTCGCATTGTTATAAATTGTCAGTTTTATTCCGATCACTAGGCTGGATGAAGATTAAAATGATGTCAGCATTTCGAAATTGTGCTCTTTTTGCACACGTCTTATCTTGTAAAGTAATGGCCTATAATCATCCCACTGCATATGGCTAAATCATTGAATTCAAGTCACCACAGCAATGAGTACCGCAGTGCCGTAAAAAGAGCGGTGCCACCGGTGCCCAGGCACAGGGCGTAGACTCTAGGCGCAAGAATGGCTAGACCAGGAAGGACTATTCTATTTTCGGTTTACTCATAATAAGTTCCCGCTGCGCCCGTAGTGCTCGTTTTCAACACATGCCCACATCAGTTCTAGTTCTTTCAAAAAACGTATTTTTCTTCTAAAATATTAGATAATTCCACCAGCACCCAGTCCTTATGCTTTATTTTCTCACCCTGAATGAAATAAAGTAGGCCTAAGTATACATTGCAATGCTTTAGCTAGGATAGCTAAATAGATACTTATCTAAAAAAAAAAGGTGCAGTAATAGAAGCTCGCACAGGGCGCAGAAAAGGCTATTGACGGCACTGGTACAGGCATACACCGCGCTTGCCGAATGCGGGTTGGTGATCGCAAACCCGAGCAAAGTTCGAAAATTCGAAACTTATGGATTCTACGGATATGGAATGCTATTGACATTACCAACTGTAGATAAATATCACGATAGATAGATATACAGAGTGTTCCAGCAAGTTCCTGCTGGTGATGGAAGACTATGGCAAGAAATTTAGAGAAAGCGCCAAATCTGGTACAATGTGGCGCCTGTTATTAAGAGAAAAGGAAAACTATTTTATATAGCACAGACAATTTGGTAAGTTTTTTATTCCATAGATGAATAAGGCAAAGATACGAGTATCATAAACAGCTTTATATTATATCATAAAGAAGTGGGCTTAATTTACAAATAGTTTATGCTTAACCTCATAGATGCTATCCAAAGAGCAATCTATGGAAATAATGATTCTATTTAGATCTTATAATGGGATCATTTTTAGGGTTATACCTCTAAAGGTAGAAAATAAAAAAATAAAAATAATAACAAACCCATATAGCATTACTTTGTTTTCCGTCCATCCAACTAATCAAAAGCGCTGTCAAAAGCGTTTATCCCAAGACCGTGTAGAAGTTAACAATTAAAACCACATACTCAAATTCACAGTACCTTGATCGTTTAGATGTTGTGGCAAAAAACTTTAAAGTTAATGTATGGTCATTTAAGTTGTTTCTATGCTCCTCCACCAACCACAGGAATCGTATTTCGGGTAACATTGCAAACTAATGTCTATAAACGCCATCTATCGGCGATTATCGCAAACGCAACTGCGATCTTCACAATGACCTATCGACCGTTCGATGCGAATAACGAGATTTTGTTTTTGCATTGCCTTTATTATCGTTACGTAAATGAATCCACTTGTCAAGCAACACAATAAGGGTTTAAGAAAGTGCGTGACACACTTCCAGTGTCATAAGATGACATAACGTCTCTTCACGTGGTGCCCTATCGCTGGCGCTCCTAATGAATATATGTTTATGTGTTGTGTGTTTTTTTGTTAATGAATGTTTTGAGGACACACAGGATGTACTTAACTTTTGGGTTCGCAAAAATTTGTTGTCCTTTATCTAAACTAATATGATAAAGCTGAAGAGTTTGTTTGTTTGTTCGAACGCGATAATCTCTGGATCTACTGGTTCGAATTGAAAAAATATTTTTGTGTTGGACTATTCCATTTATCGAGGAAGGCTTTAAGGCTATACTCTTTTAAATACTTCTTAATCGAGATCATAATAACAGAAATTGACGAGGACCAAGTCGCGGGCAACAGCTGGTAATATTATAAACGCGAGATTAGCTCTGTATGTCTGTTTCGCTCCCACACCTAAACTACTGAACTGATTTTGATGTGGTACAAAGACAGATTACACATTGAGAAATGACTACTTTTGTACTAAATGTCATCAAAATCGATTAGCTAGTTTAGGCGTGAAATCATAACAGATAGATTGAAATGAAAGATATTTTTACGGATTTTAGTTCTCGTTCATTTTGATTTAAACAGACGCGACGTTATGAACACCTTACAGCGTTCGTGGTCACGGACAGACTAAGATGATTTGTCTTAAAGTGGCACAATCAATTGCTGAACTCCCTGTACATAAACTTAAATCTTATGTCAAAGTAATTTTAATAAAAAGGGTTATTATATGTACATACTATCAATGATTATATAAATGACAGGAACGTGTGGCTTTAAATTGTTCCAGCTCGCACTGTCATGTATTTTAAGTAAACATATTTATTTAAAAAGAGGCTGACAATAGTGACCGAGTTTCTTGCGCTGCTTCTTCTCGGCACTAGCCCACATTTGTCCCGAAGCAGTGGTAGGTTTAAATATTGGGACGTGTAAAAGCGCCTCCTGGGGCCTATTTGCAGATATAAAACTGATTTTAATGATCTTGAAAAATTACCGTCTCTAAATTTCGCTTTGGGTTAAACCAAGATTAAACCAACGTGAATTAAAATCAGTAAACATATCGTTCATTTCAATGTATAGTGTTCGCGTCAAACCAAGAAAACAGTACCTACATGTACCTATAACAGATAGACTTCGCATTCATGATTTAGGATATGGAATAATACGAGTTTTACTAAGTGAAACCGGCTTTTTTCGGTAGTATGCTGTGCCTTCAGGGTATGCAGATGGCTTGCGTGCATTTAACATATTCGGGTTGTCATATAAATAATATGTATATTAAACGCCTTAAGGCTGGGAGAAAGTGGTGCTTAAGGAGCTACCTCACGTATACTCAACATTTTGCTGTGTGTCGAATGCATAGATTTTATTTAAGAATTAGGTAAACGGTTCTATACAGAAATGTCACGTGTCATATCTACTGTAATTCAAATTAACCTTACGCATAAGTATTTATACTAATATTATAAAGCTGAAGATTTTGTTTGTTTGAACGCACTAATCTCTGGAACTACTGGTTCGAATTGAAAAGTTATTTTTGTGTCCATTATTGAGGAAGGCTTTAGGCTATGTTATTTTAGAAATTTCTGGCGATCATAATAATAGAAATTGACACGGACGAAGCCACAGGCAACAGCTTGTATAAGATAAGGATATAGCTAAGGTAAAAGACAGTCCAAATGTCCAGCAGGCGCTCATTTAGTCAGTAGGTTTTTGTGTCACTGATTTTGTTTAATTTATCTTTTAACAGTAATGGTCAAATCCTGTTTTCCCACAACTGAAGCTGTTAAATAATATATCAAAGACGAGTAAGCAACTAATTATTCAACAAGAACATATTTAGTATGACTAGTCAATTCAATATATCACTAAACGAAAAACATTAGTGGAAACAAGTTCTCTACGTAAAACAGCCAAAGATGATCTCTCTAATAACTTACTAATGAATATTTAAAAATAAAATTAGATTTTTTCCTAAAGCTTGTTCTTTTAGCGGATTTAGCGAACTAGAATACGCTGTAACAATTTGTAACCCAATATATCATAAATACATAGATGCACTGGAGAAAATACAGCGTAAGTTTTTACGAACTTTTAACTTAAAATATCATCGTATTCGTCAATCATACGCGCATCTTCTGGAGGAGAATGGACTGCTTAGTCTGGAAAATAGACATGCTTCTTAGCACTATGATGCTTTACAAAATTTGTAATAACAAACTAGATTCCATCGACCTGAATAATGACATATCTTATGAGGTCCCGCGCAGTGTGCACCGGCGAGAGGTGCGCGTGCGCCGGGTGTTCTACGTACCCGTTCGTCGTACACACGCCGGGGCACGCGCTCCGCTCCGTCGGCTCACTGATACTTTTAATAATTTGTTTTCATGTCTAGATATTTTTGCAGACTCAGAATCTTGTTTCAAAAAACATGTCATTGAGATTTTACTAAGTCGATCTGATTGAGTTCTGATTAATTTATATTAGTTTGTTAATATATTGCATTGTTTGTTTGACTGACTATTTTTGTGTTTTCGAATTCAATATTATGTTTATTATATTTGTTAGTTTTAAATCGAGTATCACATTGTATTAAGTCGAGGATAACGGTGTGGGCTTCATATTGAAAAATGTATCTTATTTATACTTGTACTAGATTTTAAATGTAATTGTGTAAGCTGTTTGTTATCCCTAATAAATAAAATAAAATAAAAATAAAAAGACTAACAAACAGCAATTCATTTTTATATGTATATATATATATATATTTTAATAATGGTGTAGATAAGTTATTTTCCGTTATAAAACTAAAACTAATTCTAATCTGTCTTAACATCCTGTTTATTGGTGTATTTTGAATTTAAATGTACTACGTGTGCATCCGTTTCTATATGTTTTTAAACCAACCAAACTAGATAATTGGACAGATTGGTTTTTACAAAGTAAAAGTAATAAATATACAGGTGTGGTGTGGTGCCGGAATACACAAAGAATATTATCTTCTCTTCCTATGGGTGTCGTAAGAGGCGACTAAAGGAGTACAAGGAGACGGGCAGCAGCGTCTCTTCCTATGGGTGTCGTAAGAGGTGACTAAAGGATTACTGGCAAAAGGAGACGGGCAGCAGCGTCTCTTCCTATGGGTGTCGTAAAAGGAGACTAAAAGAGTACTGATAGAAGGAGACGGGCAGCGGCGTCTCTTCCTATGGGTGTCGTAAGAGGCGCCTTAAGGAGTACTGCTAGTAGGAGACGGGCAGCAGCGTCTCTTCCTAAGGGTGTCGTAAGAGGTGACTAAAGGATTACTGGCAAAAGGAGACGGGCAGCAGCGTCTCTTCCTATGGGTGTCGTAAGAGGTGCCTAAAGGAGTACCGATAGAAGGAGACGGGCAGCAGCGTCTCTTCCTATGGGTGTCGTAAGAGGCGCCTAAAGGAGTACTTCCAGAAGGAGACGGGCAGCAGCGTCTCTTCCTATGGGTGTCGTAAGAGGAGACTAAAAGAGTACTGATAGAAGGAGACGGGCAGCAGCGTCTCTTCCTATTGGTGTCATAAGAGGCGCCTAAAGGAGTACTGCCAGAAGGAGACGGGCAGCAGCGTCTCTTCCTATGGGTGTCGTAAGAGGAGACTAAAGGAGTACTGCCTGAAGGAGATGGGCAGCAGCGTCTCTTCCTATGGGTGTCGTAAGAGGAGACTAAAGTAGTACTGCTAGAAGGAGACGGGCAGCAGCGTCTCTTCCTATGGGTGTCGTAAGAGGCGCCTAAAAGAGTACTGATAGAAGGAGAAGGGCAGGATTTTCTTCCACCATTTACTAAACTGTGATTATGTTGCAATCCTCATTATAAAGAGGTCTTTCATTTTATATTATTATAGTGATAGTGATTTGTTAAGATCTGATCAACTTTTAAAAACTTAATTTTTGTTCGATATGTCAAAAAAAGTAAAACAACAGCCTATAATCATCCCACTGCAGGGCAAAGGCCTCCATCATTGTATTCAATTTACCACGGCAATGATGGGTACAGGCATAATCACCGCGCTTGTGATGCTGTTTGATGATCACAAACCCGAGCGGTTTTCGAAAATTCGAAACTTTTTAACCAAAAATTATGTTTAATTTTACAAAAGCGACAAATAGTCTTGTATCTAGCTATAGGAAGTTGTTTTAAATTCTGACCAATGAATGATCCTTAATTTATTTTATAGTTAATTAAAACACCGTTGGTTGTAACTGCGTTACCTACTTATTGATAAATATTTATTGCAAGTGGTTTTACAAGTTTTTTGCTATCAACTCTTTATAACATGACATGTCATTAGCTGTTTTTCAAAGTTGGACAGTTAGAAGTTTCAATTATGTATGAGAATGTGTTCCTATCTTCTTATATTTATCCAACTACCGCAGAGCCAACCAAGGTTATGGTTTTAGCAGTCTATGTAATGTATGTGGGTACTAATGCGGGTTCAACATTTGCGGCTAAACTACTGAACTGATTTAGGGAAATCGATTACAGGCCCCTAATTCGCGTAACCGAATCGTATCACAATCGTATTGAACGACAGGTTTTTCACAGTTGTAGTATGGGCTAAATGTCAAAATCGTCCAATTCAATCACGATCGAACTGCGATTCGGTTACGCGAATTAGGCCCCTTATTAGTATACACTCTGGGTAATATAGGCAGCCTTTTGTATATAAAAAGCTACATGGCGAATGCTGACAATATATTGGGATACTATGGAAAAAAAAGTATGCAATAATAATGCAGGCAGTGGCGTTTAAGCTCGCGGGGCTGCCGGATTTCCCCAGGTGGGTTTTGGGCTTCTATCGAGGTTCAAAGGTATTTGGGGTGATTCGGCGTGCCTAGTGGGTTTTGGGCCCTTATCGCGTCGCACGTACCCGGCGTCGGGGTCCCGCTGAAAACCAGCGTCGTGTTGGCTACGCCTGTCACGACTAATGCTGAGCGGGGACCATTTTGACACTTTTACTTAAGCTAAGTTTTGAAACAATTTTCTGTGTTTCTTTCATGTATTAACTGTGTCAAATAAATAATTCTTTCTTTCCTTCTCTCTATCTTTCATAACGAGTGGGGTGTCAAATGAAAAAGACAAAATTCTGATGTTGAAACAAGTATGTAGGTGCTTTTATTGTAATAAATTATTTAAGGCGTCATCCTCTATGTCTTCTACCATTTATTAATATTGCTGTGCTCGGACAGGGTTTATAAATATCTATAGTATTACTTTGGAACATAATAGAATGCAATAAAGTATTTATTTGCAATAAGTTTTTTTTTTTTTCAAATACCTATTTAAGACAATAACAGTCTCCTTAGTCTACCCGTGACCATGAACGCTGTAAAGGGTTCGAAACGTCGGGTTAAATCAAATATATACGCGTGCTAAATCCGAAAACATATCTTTCATTTCAATAAATTATTTGAATTGTAGTGAATTGAACACCTGACCATTATAAATAGTGGACAAAGCAAACTTCAATAAATAAATAAATAAATGTGGACAACATCACATACATTGTTCTGATCCCAATTTGAATAACTATTTAAAGCATTCGTATTTTGGAAACCAGAAACAACGAAGGTACCACAAACACCCAGACCCGAGAAAATGTAGAAAAACACATTTTTTTCTACATTGACCCGTCAGGGAATCGAACTAGGGACCTCGGAGCAGGCGACACCTTGAAAACCGGTGTGTACGCCAGTCCGCCACGGAGGTCGTCAAAACTATTTATTGATATTGGCAAAAGTACTTCAAGTTTGGCGTTAGCTATTTATAATATTAATAATTATCAGACAAAACGTGTTGTTAGGTTAATTAAGCTCAAAAATAATAATATAAATTGTAATATTGGCTTGTAACACAAAAAGAAATATATTGGATCCTGTTTAAACCAGTCGATACAAGCCATTATCATAATATAATACTTATACTCGTATTTACGAGGTTTTATATTGTATATTAACGTAGCAACAATATCAGGTGATGCATTCCTTTTTTTGTTTAAATTTTATTACTTTTACTTGTTCTTTAGTGCGGTTGATTTTTCTTTTCTTTGTTAATAATATTCCTACTTAATACCTACTCAATAATTTATTCCATTTATTAGTAAGTAAATAGCATTTATTCTTCAACCTAGGTTTTTTACCCTACTAGAGCTGAGTGTTGCCAAAAATTGATTAAATTTTATTACTTCTAATTCTAAACAAAATCAATTCTCAAAAAACTAGAACAGTGTCATTTTAGCAAATTACCTCTAGTATTTATTGAATCACAGCAAACTTTTCATTTAGTTGTTTATAAAGTCGAATTTGTCGCTAACGCCAAAAGCGGACGCTTTTAGAAATAATGTACAATACAAAAGAATGCCAGAATAAATAAATAAATAAATAAAATAATAAATAAATATTTTTAAGACATGCCTCTCTGGGCCACACAGAGCCATCTAGTCCCAAATTAAGGTAGTATTAAGTACCCTGTCGTATGGGGTACTAGACAACCGATAATCTTACTTATATACTTTTTTTTTTGTAAATACATACTTATAATACATAGAAAACAACTAGACCAGTACAAACAGACATGTTCATGCACACAAATATTTGTACTGTGCGGGGATCGAACCCGCGACCCATGGCTCAGAAGCAGCGTTAACTACCGCTGATCCAAATGGTCGTCAAAATGAAATGAAAAGCAGTTAACAGTGATACTAGAGGTAATTTGCTAAAATGATACTGCTCTAGTTTTTGAGAATTGATTTTGTTTAGAAGTAATAAAATTAAATCAATTGGGGCAGCACTTAGCTCTAGTAGTCGCCTTAAGCATTTATGATATTAGTAAGGATTAATAAAATCCGGATGATAAAAATTAGAGATGCGCCGAGTAGCACTTTTGCCGAGTAACGAGTACCGAGTTTTACTCGGTTCCATTTTTTTTCCAACCGAACACTCGGCCGAGTAACTCGGTTCAAACAAACACCGTCTTCGCGATGATCCAAAGAGCCCCATTGCTTTAGAATTGGATCGATAGTTAAAAGAAAATTTGTTGGCAAAAGACAAGAGTCAAGAGGTGAGCAGGGCACCAAACAAGGTATCCTGAGCTAGTTTAGCACAAGTGTTACTTTATTCACCTGCAAGCATCGTGTACAGCGAGTGATTATTTATGGAGGCTGGAAACAGTTGCGATAAAAAAAGGGATAGGCTGTTACCAGAACGTGTAGAGAGCCTTGTGTTCCTGCGTCACAATTTACCTTTATAAAATTTTGAATATTAATGTTTTTTATCAACATTCTCTTAATTTTGTCTCATCACTATTAATTATCATAATTGAGAATATCAAAGATTTTCTAAATTAGTAATAGGTAAATACTTTTTGATTAACACTGTTGTTTTAATTATATCTACCTAAATTTATTGCTTTGCTTAAACCTAGTATACTCGGCATCAAAACCGAGTGCTTCTTCTCGGCACTAGCCCAGACTTGTCCTGAAGCAGTGGTACGTTTAAATTGGGACGTGTAAAAGCGCCTCCTGGGGCCTATTTGCAGAAATAAAACTGATTTTAACTGAGTTATTCGGCCGAGTATGAGTAACAAAATACCCGCCGAGTTTGCCTAGTACCGAGTATTAACCGAGTACTCGGCCCATCTCTAATAAAAATCATTTACAGTAGCGATTAATCATTTACCGAGTAACAAGAAATGACATAATAAGTCAAATTAAACATACCATAAAAAGTGTGCAAAGGAAAAAAACCTTTTTGAAGTAAAGAGATTGTAAACATCCGTGTTTACAAAAAATTGAGGTTTTATTACTTATGTTGCAAAATTATTCTGCGCTACGTTATTGTTAATTAATTAGTGGCATTTGATGGTAACTAGGAAACCAAGTTGATTGACGTGTAATATGTTATTAAGGAGCTTCATTATATACTAGAGTACTTAAAAAACTAGGCAAGTTCAAATCGGATTCGCATGCGAAAAGCTCTATAGAACAAGCGATATTGAACTCTATGTACTTTTATTTGTTTACTGATTTAAAGAAAGGAGGTTTCCAATTTGACTTGTACTCGTATGTTTATCGCTCTCTCTTTCGCTCTCGCGTTTAGTTGAACCGATTTTGAAGCATTTTTCAAACCACTCATTTCACCCTATTCGACCAGCGGATCCCATGGGTCAAGCAGGTCAAATATTTAGGTGTCATCCTAGACCGACGACTATCGTTCGCATCGCACATCAATCGCGTCTGCAACCGAGCGAAGTTCTACACGCACCGACTATACCACCTGTCGGCCGCAAGAGTAAAATGTCGCTTAGAAATAAGTTGACAATTTACAAAACTTGCATCCGCCCCGTGATGACTTACGCCAGTCCGGAGTTTGCTCACGCCGCCCCATCTCTCCTTAAGAAGTTTCAAACACTTCAAAATCTCTTTTTGCGTCGGGCCGCGGGTATCCCGTGGTTCGTACGCAACAATAATATCCACCGAGATCTCGAGATCCAATCCATTGCCCTCTATATGAAAGAAGCCTTTCAACGCTTTTTCGATAAGGCAGTGAATCACCCCAATCCGCTCATAGCGGAAGCCGCCACGTACACCCCCCAGAGGGATGTCGCCTTCCGACGCCGTCGGCCCAGGCACGTGCTGAACGACCCCGACGATCCGATCACCGCGTATGTCACAACAGCCAACACCGCCTTAAGCACTTCAATTACTGCACAACACAGTAGTTGTGACGGGTGCGTGGTCCCGCCTTTCATTTCGGCCGACACAACCATGTGCCTGGCCGCTTCTCACCTGTCCCCCCTCGGACGGCGACCCAAGCCGAGGTCCGAGCCTACAGAGGCGCCCTTGAGGTCGCTGTCCGATCCCCCCTCCCAGATCGGGCCCGCCAGAATGGAGCCCGACCGTGATCCGGCATGCCACGGCATCTCCGGTTCCGGCGGCGCCACCACTGGTGGGTTCGCCATTTGGTAGGGTGCCCTTAGCACCCCACACTGGCCCGATCACGCCCGCTAGTATGGGCCCCGGTGCGAGCGAGCCTGAGGCTTCGCGAAGCGAATACTCACCCTCGGCCGCACCGGAGTACCGCTAGCGTGGCGGACCTAGGCTGAGCGCCTTCAGCGCTCGCCACACTCTGCCCGGTTTAACTGATTAAAGCCTCCCATATGGGGTGTAAAAAAAAAAAAGAAGCATTTTTCAAAAAAGTACTAGTCAGATTTAAAAGAAGGTTTAGGCATTTTATCCGAATGCAAAAAAGGAGGTTCTTAGTTTGACCCGTAGGTATGTTTGTTTATAACAAAAATATTTGACATACTAACATAAGCCTAAGGGTGCACTTTAAGTACAGCCCATATCGATCGAATAGATACAACATTCTGGTTTCCGAGAGATAATTTTAAAACACAGTTTTAAATTCAAAAATTCGTGCATACGAAGTTGCGGGCAACAGGTAGTTATAACTTTATAGCGATAATATTTTAAAAATGAGTTCATTCGACAGTGAATATGTTCGGAACAAGCCCAATGTTTTCCAATACCAAAAAAATTACAGTGACCCAAAAACTTGTGACATTACGTATGCGGTGATGACTAAACGAGTATGCGACCTCAAGCGAAGGTGAGATGGGACTAAAAACATCGAATGTGCGATGTTTAGGCAACTTCGATTCTTGTTTAAGATATCAAATAATATTGTATTTATTCCTTACTAGCTTTTGCCCGCGGCGTCGCTCGCGTTAAATTCGGGGTAACAATAAAATTTCACCCCCTCTTTTAAGAGGTTGGGGGCGGATTAAAAAAAAAATATGCACGATTTTTTTTGTTAATCACAACTAGTCCGCTAACAAATTTTTAGCTTTCTGCCTTACCCTTTGTTTTTTGAAAATTGCGGAATGCTCCATATAAACAACATTCAGGGAAGTAGGGGGTTAGAAATAGACAAAAAGTAGCCTATGTTACTCTCCACCCCTTCAACTGTCTCAACTTAAAAAGTCACGACAATTTGTCCCTCCGTATTGCCGTGAAAGACGGACAAACAAACACACTTACACAGCCACTTTCCCATTTATAATATTAAGTATGGATTATTATGAAGTTTTCTAGAACGTTCCGTTGGTCTAAATCTTTAGTCTAGTGGTTTGAGTACCGGACCAAGACAAGATCTTGGGTTTAATTCAACTGTCACGATGTCACAAATAGTTCATTATAGACCCTGTCAGAGCACAATTATCAATCCCCGGGTTGACAAGAGTTTCGAATTCCCGAACATTCCTCGGGTTTGTGATCACCGCCCCGCATTTGGCAAGCGTGGTGATTATGCCTGTACCCATCATTGTTGTGGTGACTTGAATTCAATGATGGAGGCCTTTGCCCTGCAGTGGGATGATTATAGGCCGTTACTTTTTTATATCTATAAATATGTATGCATATATATATTATGTATTTTTTGTCTTTTTTGTCAAAACTACTGATTTAGACTTTTTTTTTGTTAAATTTAGTATTTTGTTTAATGCCGCACTGCCCACCAAATATTTCTGATGGAGAAAGATGAATTAAGTCCACCTTCTGTAAATTATCTATTTATTTACGCAATAAAAACTAAAAAAAAAAACTTTTCTGGTGAAATTCTTTAGTCGATTCTTACGACATCCATAGGAAACGCGCTCTGGTATTCTGCACAAATAATATTTGTACCACCAACTGAGATATTTGAATACTTTATTATAATCTTCGTCCATCAAAATGACATCAAGAAAGATGGTCCATATCAAATTCTATTGCAAAACTTAACTTTTGTTATTGATGGCGTAACTAAAAATCTTATTTGGATGATTTTATTAGATGCCTTTACCATACAAAGGTTTGTATTAACATATTAAAACAATCAAGTAAATGGTTCGATCTACTGACAAATATTAAGTTTAATATTATTGTTTTAGCGATATTTCGGCCAATTCAAATTGACATTGGATTAGTGTTTGGTTACCATTTTTTAGGGTTCCGTACCCAAAGGGTAAAAACGGGACCCTATTACTAAGACTTCGCTGTCTGTCCGTCTGTCCGTCGCTCTGTCACCAGGCTGTATCTCAAGAGCCGCAATAGCTAGACAGTTGAAATTTTCACAAATTGTGTATTTCTGTTGCCGCAATAACAACAAATACTAAAAACAAAATAAAATAAATATTTAAGGGGGCTCCCATACAACAAACCCGTTTTTTTGGCCTTTTTGGTACGGAATTCTTCGTGCGCGAGTCCGACTCGCACTTGGCCGGTTATTATTATATTCAATGGAATTTGATTTTCAAAAGATACTCCCACTGTTTTAACATGGTAAACACTGTAAAAACCATAGAAAATTTAGACGACCATTTGGATCAGCGGTAGTTAACGCTGCTTCTGAGCCATGGGTCGCGGGTTCGATCCCCGCACAGTACAAATATTTGTGTGCATGAACATGACATGTCTGTTTGTACTGGTCTGGGTGTTTTCTATGTATTATAAGTATATATTTAAAAAAAAAAAACAAAGTATATAAGTAAGTTTATTGGTTGTCTAGTACCCCATACGACAGGGTACTTAATAGTACCTTAATTTGGGACTAGATGGCTCAGTGTAGCCCATTGAGGCATGTCTTAAATATAAAAAACATAGTATAAAAACACTGAAGCAATCTGGTAAGGGGTTAAAATCGATCGTTTCGAGATCAAATCGCAAAACCTCTAAGAAACAAGCTTTCGCTTTAATTATATTAAATATACACACTTAAAATTCGCTAGTGAAAAGTTGCGAAAATATTATCAGAATATTACCAAACACCTAATCTTTGACCGTTGACATCATTTATACACATTATGTATAGGATTATCTTTAACTATGCAATGGCACGGCCGTGGCGAATATGGATCATTGATTCTAAACACATTAGTTACATGAAAGAAGCTTAAGTCATAGCAAATATATCTTACTTCATTATGATCTAGCTGTTGCCTACGACTTCATCCGCATCAATTTCTGTTATTATGATCGCGATTATTTCTGTAACATTTGTCACTGATGCTTCGCTCTTATTAGACACAGCGTTATGTTATATAGCTTAAAGCCTTCCTCGATAAATGGACTAGCCAACTCAAAAATATTTTTTTAATTCGAACCAGTACTTTCTGAGTTTAAGGCGTTCAAACAAACAAACAAACTCTTCAGCTTGTTAATATTAATATAGATGTTAAATTTTGCATGGATATTTGTTACTTAATCATATCGGAACGAATGAATAGATTGGGATGATATTTAGCCCTCAGATAGGTATTAGCACAAATTCTTTTTTCCCCCAAAAGCATAACTAATCTTCGTAAATATGACAAAACCTTTCTTTTGCGTTTTGCAGAGACATATTAGCGGCCCATAATCATCTGACAGCAGGGCAAAGGCTTTCATCATTGAATTCAAGTGACCACAGCAATGATGGGTGCAGGCATAATCACCACGCTTGCATGCGGGTTGGTGATCACAAACCCGAGCTATGATCGCAAAATTTGAAACTCGTTTTGTTTATCCGGGGATCGAACACAGGACCCTAAGATTACGAGACAAGGTCAAGATCACGAGACCAACGAGGCATTTTTAGAGGCTTATCAGAGCTGATAATGATGCCCCAGCCGTGGGCATAGACTAATTGAGATGGATAGATGCTAAACAGTTTGACACTAAAGAATGTAGCACAAATCAAAATTCATAGATCTGTGTTAAGCGTTAATAGCAAATATGCAAGCGTCAAAAGGTATTTGTTTTAACTATGTTAAAATATACATAATTTTACGACCATTTCAAAGAATATTGCGTATGTAACGTAATAGCGTAAG
Organism: Anania crocealis; assembly: GCA_949315895.1. Taxonomy (NCBI): domain Eukaryota; kingdom Metazoa; phylum Arthropoda; class Insecta; order Lepidoptera; family Crambidae; genus Anania; species Anania crocealis. The sequence continues at coordinate 1,352,321 of OX438877.1, forward strand.
CTTTTGTTTACTAACAGTGTTTGTTTGAAATATAATTAATAATAAATTATTAGGGGTTAAAGTATGAAATTGCCGTTTTGTATGGACGAAATCGAGAAAAGTCATTTTTCCATACTAACAATTTTTTAGTTTTTTTAAAAACGCCTCAACCGTTTTCGATGCAATTAAAGGTGAAAGTTAGATGGTTATAAAGCTACGCATTATAGTATTTAAATTTCTGAAAATCAAATCAAAGTATATAATACAAATATACTTAATTGAAGCTAGAAGGTCAGCTGACACATTGTAAGGGGTCTTTTCAACGACTTCCTTTGAACTAATAGGCACTAGAATTGCATTTTTTTTTAGTCAAAAGTTACTTTATTTAGTTTTTGATACAACACAAAAAGAATTACGCAATAATATGACTATACTTAAGAGCTATAAACAAAATAAAAAGTGGGAAAATAATCGGCAATTTCATACTTTAACCCCTATTATTACTTTATATAGGATGAAAGGAAATTTGTTTTACGCATTTTGTTAGTAATTTATGTATTAAATCTTTTGCACACGACTTAATTAAAGACTTTAAAATTGGATGTTGGAATAAAGTATGCTTTGGTATATATATATCAGTAAATAGATATAGCAAAAGCCATCTACTCGTACCTTCTCACTTCATATAAAATACTACCGTTATGTTGTGACCCCAATGGAATATCTCGACGACCTCCGTGGCGGAGTGGCGTACACACTGGTTTTTAAGGTGTTGTCTGCTTCTAGGTCCCGGATTCGATTCCCGCAAGGGTCAATGTAGAAAAAGAAGGGTTTTTGTACCTTCGTTGTTTCTGGTTTCCAAAATACGAGTGTATTTAAATGGTTATTCAAATTTTAAAATTTCAATATAATCCAAATTGGTCCAGTCTTTTGGAAAAAGTTAAGTGACAATCACACGCACAGAAGAAATCAAGATTATGATTATTTAGATTAAGATAAAACAATTTCATGTCGAAGTGTAAATAAAGTATGAACCCAAACTTCTTCGAAACGGCTTGATCGATTCTCAATATTTTTATATGTATATTTAGTAAGACTGGGATTTGGTTTGAGACTTATTTTTATCGTAAAAAGAAGTAGTTTCCACGGTGTAGCTTTAAAAATTAAAATTCCTCACGGAGTAAGCTTAAGCTTGTCTACATCTGCATCTACATCTGCACTGATATTATAAAGAGGAAAGGTTTGTATTTTTGTGTTTGTGTATGTTTGTAACAAATAAACTCAAAAACCACTGAACGGATTTTAATGAAATTTTGTATGATGATCGATTAGACCTTGGGAAAGGATCCACAAAAACAAATACCAAAAATAACTATTTCACGCGTACAAAGACGCGGGCAAAAGCTACTATTACATAAACTTATATTTACAATTCTAAAACGATGTAGTATTAAATAAAATTAGTATGTTTGCAAATTGTCAGATTGTCGTCGAAATTTATACAAATCTAAAGTTTATTTTAGATAATTTACATAACTTTTAGTATCACACGTCCGGGATGACATCATTTGACTAAAAATTTGGTAATAACACACAGTAATATGCTTAAATGTATTAGTAATAAGAGCTGTTTTATCTGGCAATACATGTGTTTATTTTACTTAAAATCCTATTATACAGAATTTATAATAAGCTTAATGTGTAATGTATTACATTAGGAGATTATTTAACGAGATATTTAAGGAAAATCTCTTTTTTTTTTGTCGTGATGAAATTGGAAGTGATATTTTAATCATAGCAATCTCATTAATAAATATTCTTGTATGAATCTTTTACTTTCTCAGATGGGATTTTAAAATAGTATAGCATTTTATGGGATAATCAGTTATTTAATGCAATGCCTTGAACAAAAATTGGAAACAACGAAGGCACTACATTGACCCGGAGTACCAAACCCGGAACTAAATTGTATGCAGGAGTTTAAACAGTGGTATATAACGGGTTAATTATAAGCCAGTATTGGGGAGAAGCAGAGCAATGAACTAAAAAAAATACCACCCATGCGCGCTAAAATATTTTAAATTTATGTTTAATCATCTTTGTTTCATTTCATTGACATTTCATATGACGAAGTGATTTAGACAACGGACTTCTTGCGGTTACCAGATCTGTGTTCCGGGTTCCATTCCCAGACGCACTCAATACGGAAAATCCACGAAATTAATATTGTTTCTAGTCTGGGTGTTTGTCATTCCTTCATTGTTTTATCATGTCCACAAAACATGTGTTTTAATTACTTATTTTTGGATCAGAACAATTTAGGTGATGTTACTCACTTGTATCTACCTATTTTAAGTAGACAAAAGGCTCCCTAAATCATAAGTTAATATGGAATATACAAACTGCCTGCCAATCCAATGCAGTCAACCAACAAAAAAAGTTCATGTATTTATATTCTAAATAGTAATTTATTGTATGCTGTTTTTAAATTTGGGACGGCACCAGTCAAGTTATAAGATATTAATAATTGCAATCATTTTTAGGGTTCCGTACCCAAAGGGTAAAAACGGGACCCAATTACTAAGATTTCGCTGTCTGTCCGTCTGTCCGTCTGTCTGTCTGTCCGTCGCTCTGTCACCAGGCTGTATCTCAAGAGCCGCGATAGCTAGACAGTTGAAATTTTCACAAATTATGTATTTCTGTTACCGCAATAACAACAAATACTAAAAACAAAATAAAATGAATATTTACTAAAAACAAAATAAAATGAAAATAAAATGAATATTCCCATACAACAAACCCATTTTTTGGCCTTTTTGGTACGGAACTCTTCGTGCGCGAGTCCGACTCGCACTTGGCCGGTTTTATTTCAATTTAGATATTATCGACATCTTTGTATCAGCGTGGTCGTTGGCTGTTTGCTATGTACCCTTTCTTACTGTTCATTTTATTTCTTTAGTAAAATTATTTACCACAATTAATATGTTACTTTTTGAAAGAATTATTTACACAATTTCCCACTAGCTGCAAGCATTACATACTTGAAACTATACCATAGGGATCGCGCACATTTTTGGGATAAATTGCCTATGATACTCAGACTTTTTCTTATTATGTTTGGTCTAGTGGTGTAAATACTGAGCAAAGATCTCGGGGTCCCGCGTTCGATTTCCGGGTCATGCAACAAAAAGTTTCGAATTTTTGTACATTGCGCGGGTTTGTGATCACCAACCCGCATTTGGCAAGCGTGGTGATTATGCCAGCACCCATCATTGCTGTGGTAACTTCAATTCAATGATGAAGGCCTTTTCCGCGCAGTGGGATGATAGGCTGTTACTTTTTTACCATAGGTATTGCGCAAATTTTTGGGATAAAAAATTGCCTATGGTAATCAGACTTTTTCTTAATATGTAATTATCCTTTAATGCATCTAAAACAAAGCTATCAAATGTTTATACAAAGTTTAGAGAGATCGGTCGAGCCGTTACGGCTAAGTTTGATAGCAAATACTGTGACACGAGACTATTATAATATATTACATATCACACTTCTCGACAAAGGTAAAGATTTATTCATTCCGACTTTATAATTATGTTCTATTAAGGGTTGAAATTTGCATGAAAACGTTCAAATCGGTGCCTAAAAATAAATAAGTAACAGCCTATAATCATCCCACTGCAGGGAAAAGGCCTCCATCATTGAATTCAAGTTACCACACCAATGATGGGTGTACTGGCATAATCACCACGCTTGCCAAATGCGGGTTGGTGATCAAAAACCCGAGCAACGTTCGAAAATTCGAAACTTTTTTGTTGCCCAACCCAGGATTTGAACCTGAGACCCCGAGATCTTGGCCCGGTATTCAAAGCACCAACGGGGTAGACCAACGGGGCTCAAAATAAATACGGAACCCTAAAAACGATGTTCATAATATAAAAGTAAGTCGGTGTAAGTTATTTTAAAGTTACACACATTTTTGCCTACAAATAATTTACTAGTAACAAAATATGCCTTATACTAAAAATTAATTAAACATAAGATTCTTAACTGCAACAGCAAACAGCGTTTAGTTATTCAATTATAATTTATACGAAAATATTTTACGTCAAATATTTTCCAACCTTGAACTAAGGCACATCCATACAAAAGACTTAAACGCGTCAACCACTTCCGAACACTATTTTTAGGTACATTTTGATCTTTTATCACTAATTAGATATTATACTACTAATTATCTTTATGTTGAATTATTTCTTTGGATTATGGTGTAATTATGGAATTTTTGTTTTAGTAAATTTAATTTTATATCAAAAATATACTTATCTAAAGAAGAATTCGGCTTAATAGCGGATACGAATTTATTTTACGTTGACGTATATAAATATATTTTAACAGCTAAGTCCCATGTAAATTTAAAATATACAAAACTAGATTTTTCATTTTAATTTTATAAATCAACCTTTTGCACTAACTACGAGTAAAACATTTATTGGCAGTCATTTTCGAAAACCCTTTCGTTTTATAACCTCAAAAAAAAAACTATTCTAAATTTAAAAAAATCTTAAACCCACTTCAGTGCTGCCAATATTTTCCAAACAATCAACAACACTGGTGAGAAATACAAATAAGTTATAAATAAAATGAATTAAAAAAACTCACATACAATATCACTACGACAACCACACTACACTATCACGACAAACGCACTGAAACGATTCGAACTATCCGCTCCGTATTTAATATTTCAATGACGTCACCCTTATTCGAAACCTCGATGCGACAGACGCGTTATGCAGAGCTTATATATATGAATACGGCCTCGGCGCGTAGGAAAATAACCCGGGGTTCATTTGGGGATGAGATTATACATCCTGACCTACTCCAATTAATTAATTATAAACGTGATCGTTTTTGATAAAATCAGACAAAAAACTAAACAAACTTTTTGTAACATTCTTTTTTAAGAGCTGTGGATTTTTGTGAAATTAATAAAAATAAAAAAAGTTGATAATTTAAGTTAAAATTCAGGTGCAAACTTAGGTTTTGATGACCCCGTTTAGTGGTACGCCTACTACGCAATGGTCCCGGGTTCAATACCCAGTTGACTGAAACACGAAAACAATATTTTTAAATAGGCCAAGATTACAGTCGTTCGCCTGCTACGAAAGTCCCGGCTTTGATTCCCAGTTAGATGAATTTAGAAAAGGATCTTGACTACTGTGGGTTAAATTCGTGCTTAGGAAGGCACTAAGCTTTTGGTCTCGGCTTTTGGGGTTATTGAGACGACTTCCGTGGCGGAGTGGCGTACACGCTGGTTTTTAAGGTGTCGCCTGCTCCGAGGTCCCGGGTTCGATTCCCGGACGGATCAATGTAGGAAAAAAGTGTTTTTCTACATTTTCTAGGGTTTGGGTATTTGTGGTACCTTTGTTGTTTCTGATTTTCAAAATACGAGTGCTTTAAACAGTTATTCAAATTGGGATCAGAACAATGTATGTGATGTTGTCCACATTTATTTATTAATTTATGGGAGTCGTAAACAAGTCCCTTCAGAGGCCTTGGATAGACTTGAAAACTGTGACACTAGACTGTCCTTAAAAGATAATCTTATGATAAGGAGAAGATCCAAAGAGATCAACATAGGTACCTTCATACAGTTGCATCTCAATACATTTTCGAAAACTTATGTACGTCCGTAAGAACCTTGAGTTATTTGTCAAAAGTAGTGACGTACACTATTTCAATACCAGAAATAAAGATAAACTTACCGTTCCAGGATTCAGACTGCGAAAAGCGGGTAATTCGATCATGGTTATTGTATTCTTATTTTGAACAAATTACCTCACTGTCAATTGCTGAACTCCCTGTAGGTACATAAACTTAAATCATATATCAAAGTAGTTTTAGTGAAAAAGGGCTATACTATTAATAATTATATCAATAATAGGAACGTGTGGCTTTAAATTGTCCTAGCTCGCACTGGCATATATCACATGTAAACATATTTATTTAAAAGGAGACCGACAATAGTGACCGAGTTTCTTGCACTGCTTCTTCTCGGCACAAGCCCACATTTGTAACGAAGCAGTGGTAGGTTTAAATATTGGGACGTGTAAAAGCGCCTCCAGGGGCCTATTTGCAGGAATAAAACTGATTTTGCTGATGTTACTGAATGTATCTTAGGTTAAAGAACTTTATTCCTCTCATAGAACCATTACAGTCACGTGCATGAGGAAAACGATAGAAAGGTACAACAATGTAGTTCAGTGGGTAGGCAGCAGACATAATTGGTAGTAGTAATGAGTTTAATTAGTCAATCTGAGTCGTCAGAATCAGAAAAAAAATATTGTTTAATGTTTTTTAAAAACACTGATGGAGGCGGCGTCCTTTATACATATATAGTATAGAAATTTATTATAAAGTTGTCTTGTATCTATTTTTCCTTTTATGTTCTTCAATCCCTAACATAGCTTTTTGCTCGTACATGCTTATAACTACCTACTACTATATATTTTTAATGTAATAACACTTATGTCGTTTTAAAATTTGCTTATACTATTTTCCTATCTCGATATAACTTTATATTTACAAATTTGACAAGAAGTCAGATTGTACGCTGAAATAACACATAGGTAGGCTATTTTTATCCCGAATGAAATAATAGTTCCCGTATTATACATAGGTACGAACGAATTCTCTAGCATCAGCTAGTAAGTATTTTTTTTTTTATAGACAACAAAAGAAGTAAGGGGGTAGACCACTCGATGACGACTGACAGGATTGTATGGAAGAGAAGACCTTGGAACAGTGCAAGTAAATAATGATAATTTACTACAAATTATATTAACAAGGTTTACCAAAAATACCTAGGTATATTATCATGAATCTATTCACAGACTCTGTGTCAACAAAGTTTGGCAACAAAAAGGTTTGTAACTACCAACGCCATCTAGTTTCTGCGAGCGTAAATCTTAACAAGAGCCGAATTTATTTTTATTTTCTTTTTGATTATGTTGTGTTTAAAGTAAAAACAATGTTTGTTTTAAGGCTCGTGATTAAACCAGGTTATTAAAAACAGCTATGTAGGTATAGTAATATCCACCATAGTAACACGGATAATTAAAATATATTTTATCTAACATAGGTCACCGAACTCCAAAACAATTATTTTTATTTAAATTTACATTAAAAGAAAATATACTTATATAAAAAAAAAATTTATAACCTACTAAGTTACCCACACAATACAGTTTTGTCAAATCTCTGGGCTATGTGGTCATAAACAAATATATACTTGTTTATCTATCTTTTTTATTCGTAACACGGTTAATATGTAATGTAAAAATGTATAATAATATCCTTTTACGTTTGGGTAAGATCTAAAGACAATTTTAAACAGCTTTAATTGGTACTAATATATCAATGCCTAAAACTAGACTGGAAAACAGACAAATATTACAGTTACGTATCTATACAGGGTGACTGTCTAACATTTATCTAATATGTTTATTGTTTATATTAAGTGTGGCGCCGGCACATCTATCTATATATATATAAATCAATTACTGTTCGTTTATCTCGCTGAAACTCGAGAACGGCTGGGCCGATTTAGCTAATTTTACTTTGGAAATGTTTGTTGTAGTCTAGGAAAGGTTTAAACGGATAATGTATGGAAAAATGGCGTCGAAGATAGTAACAAAACCAATTTCATTTTCCCATAAGTATATGAAGTTTAAGTACATACATAGGGTGATTTAGATACCTCTCAACACAATGTATCTAAAAAAAAATTTTGGACGTCACTTTTCTGACCATCCTATATATTACACAAAAAATAAAATGAGCAGGAAGTTAGTTTGTAATTAGTAGACGTCGCTAAAGTAAACCTGTACTCATTTTTGCTACGGTAAGAGATGATAGAGGCCTTTGCTCTGCAGTGGAATGATTATAGGCTGTTACTTAACTACACAGATTTTATTTTTACTTTTGTACGAAGAACGATTATAAAAACAGTCCAATACACTATAAGTCACCCTGTATATGTCAATAGTTCAGAGCTATGCCGTCCGCCCACAAGGTCCGGGTTCGAATACCGGCGGAATGCGCACAATAAAGTATGTAGATGGATTGAGATGAATCGGCCGAGCTTTACTGAATGCCTAACGACGGTTTGACGGATCCAAAATCAAGCATCAAGAATCATTTGACGACCTCAGCGGCGGAGTGGCGTACACACCAGTTTTCAAGGTGTCGCCTGCTCCGAGGTCTCGGGTTCGATTCCCGGACGGTTCAATGTAGAAAAAGAGTGTTTTTCTACATTTTCGCGGGTCTGGGTGTTCGTGGTACTTTCGTTGTTTCTGGTTTCCAAAACACGAATGCTTCAAATAGCTATTCAAATTGGGATCAGAACAATGTTGCAGTGAGTGATGTTGTCCACATTTATTTATTTATTTATTTATATGTCACTAAATTAGGTACTTTATATTAAAATCTTTAGGTACTTTAAATTGAATTAGGTACTTTATTTTAAAACAATTAGACTGCAGCTCCCCCCAATTTCACCAGAGCATGGGTCTACCTGATGGAGGGCCTACCCACCAATCGTCATCCGGTGCGCTGTAAGTAGTCATTCCAGAACCTTTCCGCCCCAACGGTCATCGGTTCTTCTCACTATGTCCCGCCACTGCCACTTCAGCTCCGCAATTCTTCGAGCGATGTCGGTTATCTTAGTTCTCCTACGGGTTTCCTCATTTCTGATTCTATCGCGCAGGGAATTACCAAGCATTGCTCTCTCCTTTGCCCGCTGTGCGACCTTTGAGACCCATATTAACCGACCAAGTTGCAGCTCCATAAGTCATTACTGGCAACAAGCACTGGTCAAAGGCTTTCGTCTTGAGACATCGAGGTAATTTGGACGCAAAGGTTTTTTTTACACGTTGATTAATAAAATTTTTCAAGTTTATATACTGATATTATAAGTGCAATTAAGTTGCTAAAATATCAAATAAAGTATATAAATAGCTGTTTCATCTTAACTGACTGTCAAACATCTGCAAAGATGTTTCTTTCGGGTGTTAAGGGTGCAAACTCCTAACATTTGATGAAACAACGCTGGCTCACAGCGTAAGAATATGCTTGAAAAATTCGCGCCGTGTAGCAGTGTCTCGGTGGCCTAATGGAATGGCGCCCGCCCGGCATGCGAGGAGATGCGGGTTCGAGTCCCGCCTGAGACAAAATTTTTCAAGTTTATATACTGATATTATAAGGCCTTATAAAACTGATAGTGCAACCTACCCGTCTATTTTCAATACAATTTATTATTAGCCACTAAAGTTCAATTGATAGTGAAACTGTATACTAATGGGATAAAAATAAATAGCTTGCAATAAATGCAAGGCCGTCAGGGGCTTAAGTAAAATACATACATACATACATACATATTATCACGCCTCCTTCCCAACGGGGTAGGCAGAGACCAAGGCCTTCCACTCACTACGATCCTGGCATACATCTTTCGCTTCTTCCACATTCATCAATCTTTTCATGCATGCTCGTCGGTTTAGATTACTCTTGACCTGACCTTTCTTCAGAACATCCCCGATTTGATCGTGGTAAGTTCGTCTAGGCCTTCCTCTTCCAACGTTCCCTTTCACACTCGTCTTATAGATCTGTCTAGTCATTCTTCTCTCATTCATCCTCTAAGTAAAATAACACTGCTTTTCCTCGTCTTATGGGTGTCGTTAAATGCGTCTGAAAACTGCCAGAAGTCAAATCGCACTCGCGGCTGTCTGTGTTATAATTTTTGCTTAAGGGAACTACTGGAGCTATGTACTGTCCCCCAGTTAATTTAATTTTATTACTTCTAATTAAAATCAATTCTCAAAAAACTAGAACAGCGACCATTTGGATCAGCGGTAGTAAACGCTGCTTCTGAGCCATGGGTCGCGGGTTCGATCCCCGCACAGTACAAATATTTGTGTGCATGAACATGTCTGTTTGTACTAGTCTGGGTGTTTTCTATGTATTTATAAGTATGTATTTACAAAAAATAAGTATATAAGTAAGTTTATCGGTTGTCTAGTACCCCATACGACAGGGTACTTAATAGTAGCTTAATTTGGGACTAGATGGCTCTGTGTGGCCCAGTGAGGATGTCTTAAATAATATTTTAATATTTAATGCCTTTGCAAATTACCTCTAGTATTTATTGAATCACTGTTAACTGCTTTTTATTCTGGCATTCTTTCATATTGTACGTTATTGCTAAAAGCAGCCGCTTTTGGCGTTAGCGAAAAACTCGACTTTATAAACAACTAAATGAAAAGTTTACTGTGATTCAACAAATACTATAGGTTATTTGCTAAAATGATATTGTTCTAGTTTTTTGAGAATTGGTTTCGTGTAGAAGTAATAAAATTAAATCAATTGGAGGCAGCACTTAGCTCTGTAGTCCCCTTAAATACTGGGCAAAGATCTCGGGCTCTTGGTTTTGATCCCCGGGTGTACAAATAAAACCGGCCAAGTGCGAGTCGGACTCGCGCACGAAGGGTTCCGTACCAAAACGGCCAAAAAAACGGGTTTGTTGTATGGGAGCCCCCCTTTAATATTTATTTTATTTTGTTTTTAGTATATGTTGGTATTGCGGTAACAGAAATACATAATATGTGAAAATTTCAACTGCCTGGCTATCGCGGATCTTGAGATACAGCCTGGTAACAGATCGACGGACAGACGGACAGACGGACAGATGGACAGACAGCGAAGTCTTAGTAATAGGGTTCCGTTTTTACCCTTTGGGTACGGAACCCTAAAAAGTAAGGAATTTTCGAACATTAATCGGGTTTGTGATCACCAACCCGCATTTGGCAAGCGTAATGATTATTCTTGTACGCATCATTGCTGGGTAACTTGGATTCAATGATGGTGGCCTTGGCCCAGCAGTGGGATGATTATAGACTGTTATTTCACTATCACTTTAATTAATAACAAAAAAAAAACAAATTGACGAACTCCTTAGTTTTTGTCGGCTTAAATAATTATACTATTTCTTAATAGACGTTCCTATCGGGGCTAAATATATGTTCAGTTCAATGACGTTTACAATGATTTATGTAGATCCTGAACTATTGTTTACCAATGACATACTATGATTCATAACTATGATGTTTTGCTATAGTCCATCATTATTAGAAGCAGATGTTACAATGCAATATCCCTACTAATATTAATGTGAATTTGAGTGTTTTTGTTAAGCTTTTAATCTGCTGTTGCAACTAAGTTTTAAATATCAGTATATAAACTTGAAAAATTATGTCTCAGGCGGGACTCGAACCCGCATCTCCTCGCATACCGGGCGCGGCGCTTTACCATTTAGCCACCGAGACACTACGTCACAGGCGTCAATTTTTCAAGCATCTTCTTATCGCTGTAAGCCGGGTATGCGAGGGGATGCGGGTTCGAGTCCCGCCTGGGACATAATTTTTCAAGTTATATACTGATATTATAATTGCAATTAAATTGCAAAAATATCATATAAAGTAACTAAGCTTTTATTAACATCTGGCTGGGGTCAGGCATTCGATGCAGCGTACTGTCGAATAATGTACTATCGATACAACATATTATCGATATGGTGTACTGTCGATGCAGTGTACCATTGATTTGGTGTATTTTCGATGTAGCGCACCGTCGATATAGTGTACTGTCAATACAGGATGAAATTTTAACCACCTTCCAAATTTGAATACAATAATCTACGAAACGAAAAACAAATGAAGTATTTTTTTCTTTTGGTATAGCCCAGTACAAAAATGTCAAGATAAACCACTTAGAAAAGGTCCAATACCTATTAGAGCCATCACCACCTAACTCGGTCATTGTTGGCAAGAAGTGTCTCATAAGGTGCATGCGGATCCTCTGCCACAATTTTTTAGAATGCTGTTGTCTTTCCCCCGCAACCTGCCTATCAGTGATGCCACTTTTTTCCGAATCACGGCATGAAAACCGCCTGATCGACTCAACGCAAACATGTTGGAAGCACTGCAGGAGCGGGGGAGTGCCAACTGCCAACATCATTTGGATCGTTACAGCACATGCTGAGGTGGGACAGACCTAATTGGCCACTTAAGAGGAAACACTAGGGGCGGGAGAATTGAAAAATAGGTATTTGTAAAATCTATTGCTGTCGCGCAGTGGCAAACGCCTTCACCGCAGAGTGTGATAAAGACAACTGCTTCTTGGACGTTTCGTAGTCCCCCTTTGCTTTTCCAAAACTAGACCGATTTAAATACTTTTTTCATTAAAAATTAAAGAATGGCTTTGGCCGTGTTCGAATGTTTTCCTATTTTCTAAAATTTAGCCAAATTTGTTTTCTGGATGTTTGAACACAGCGGAAAAACTTGCGATTTTTCGGCTTTTGAGGGCTCATATCTTTTTTATTAATTAATTTATGAAAAAACAGAAAACATAGAAACATGCTAATAGAGGCCATAGATTTTTGTAATAAAAATTATTGCTCTACTGGCATTATCCAGGGAGGAAACAGGGGACTACGTTTGTATGTAAAAACGGCCCTTGTGTTTCCTCTTAAGTCAATGTTGTTAATAAGTTTTCTTTAATTTTGTCTTTTGTTATGTTGTGTTGTTCTGTAATATAGTCTATGTCTCTGTAATCTGCTTGTGGTCAATAAATGTTTCTTATTTCTCATTTCTTACGACCTCCGTGGCGGAGTGGCGTACACACTGGTTTCCCAGGTATCGCCTACTCCGAGGTCCCGGGTTTGATTTCCGGACGGATGTAGACAAAAAGTATTTTTCTAAATTTTCTCGGATCAGGGTGTAAAAAATACGAGTGCTTTAAATAGTTACTCGAATTGGGATCAGAACAATGTATGTGATGTTGTCCACATTTATTTATTTTATCTTATCTAAGATATCAAGCACTTTTAAAAGCTTCTCTAAGACTTAAACGGTTGAAAGTTTAACCAAATCAGTGTTATATACCAAGGCCATATATATTAGTTAAACCTACACACATACCTGACTGACTCAGCCGTGAGTCGACTCACCAAGGTCGGTTAAGTGAAATTTTCCCAATAACTGCACCGAATATCGTAAACATTAATCGTTTTGCATAAATACATAATTATTGAGCATTAATTTAACAATTTAGTGCTACTGCATATGAAATAGATTGGAATATTCAATAAAGGACTTAAAAACAACATCTTAATACAATATATAACTAGCAGAATAGACGTTGTCCTGCCCGGAACACCAGCGCCATCTACTAGGTAAATTATTTTTCTGAAACAATACGGACCCTTTGAAATAAAGGTACCCACAAATTTTCATCCAAATCGGTCCATCCATTTAGAACAAGTTAAGTGAAACACGCACAGAAGAATTGTATTCATTAAGATTTTTCTGCACGTGTTTTTGTCACCTCACTCCTCCCAAACGGCTAGACCAAATTGGATGATATTTAATTAGACCCGGTAGGTGGTGTTGCTATGCCGGCAGGGTTTGTGACCACCAACCCGCATTTGGCAAGCGTGGTGATTACGCCTGTACCCATCATTGCCGTGGTAACTTGAACTCAATAATGGAAGCCTGCCCTGCAGTGAGATGATGATTATTGGCAGTTACTTTTTTACTTTGTTGCATAATCCTGCGTAATTGGAAATATCAAAAACCTTCTTAGTAGCAGTGTTGTAATCTTAAACATTCAATTTCCTAAAAACTATAAACAAACTGATTCACATTTACGTAATTCGTGTTGCATAGCATATCCTTTGTCGCTCGCCCTTGACCGAGATAAGATGAATCACGATCATCATAAGGAAATTACCAATACAACGAAAATGCAATGATTTGTTCTACAAAAATGTTTTTTGTTCTATTTATCTTTATCTTCTGTATATGATTATATGAGATATTAACCACTTTCCAAAATTTTTATAGGCGTTCAGTATCGTATTTAGAGCCCATTCATAAAGTTAAAAATGTAAATCAAGCTTACACCCGAAAATATTTTTCGCAATATAGTTTTCAATTTTTACGGTCCTAGGCCTGATAAGGTATAAAGGGAAAATCAGAAACTTATGAATAGTATCGTGATGAATAAATAAGATGCGAATCGCGTAAGAAAAGTGTTGCTAGGCAGCCGTATCAAAAATTTTAGATTTTTTGCGGACATTTTCAAAGTACTTTATCTTGACGACCTCCGTGGCGGAGTGGCGTACACACCGGTTTTCAAGGTGTCGCCTTCTCCGAGGTCCCGGGTTCGATTCCCGGACGGGTCAATGTAGAAAAAAATGTGTTTTTCTACATTTTCTCGGGTCTGGGTGTTTGTGGTACCTTCGTTGTTTCTGTTTTCCAAAATACGAATGCTTTAAATAGTTATTCAAATTGGGATCAGAACAATGTATGTGATGTTGTCCACATTTATTTATTATTATTTTATTTATTGACATTTTTGTATTAGGCTATACCAAAAGAAAAAATACGTCATTAGTTTTTTGTCTCGTAGATTGATATATTAAAATTTGGAAGGTGGTTAAAATTTCACCCTGTATAAAAGTGCTATTCGGACTCGCATACGAAGGGTTCCGTACCATTGACGAGGTAAACAACATAGATATAGTAATAGTAGTAATTAATGTAGTGCCTATCTGTAACCATTTATTGATATCGAGCAAAACTAGGCAAAAAATTAAAATGACGAATACTCATTGCTAAGATAACAGGCGCCTTTTTACAAAAGTTTTAATAAAATTGCAATTCCTAGCCAAAATATGCAAAATATTATATATAATAGATATTAGTGACTTATGTTATTCTGTTAAATACTTATTATACATTTGTTTAATACCCTAATATGATAATAAAGTACGTGCTTTAATGGTATAGTAAAATTGTTCCGCAACCGATTGCGATGCACGGCGCCGTCCTCGAAGTTGTTCAGAAATACATGTACCTCGGGCAGACATTGCAGTTAGGTAGAAACAACTTTGAGGATGAGGTGAACAGAAGAATTCAGTTGGGTTGGGCAGCATTTGGGAAACTACGTCGAGTCTTCTCATCGTCGATCCCACAATGCCTCAAGACGAAAGTCTTCAATCAGTGCGTCCTACCCGTCATGACATACGGAGCCGAAACGTGGACACTGACGGTACGGCTAGTCCACAAGTTCAAAGTCGCTCAACGGGCTATGGAAAGAGCTATGCTCGGAGTTTCTCTTAGGGATAAAATCAGAAATGAGGTGATCCGGCAGAGAACTAAAGTTACCGACATAGCCCACCGGATTAGCAAGCTGAAGTGGCAGTGGGCTGGCCATATTAGCCGCAGAACCGACAACCGCTGGGGTAAACGAGTTCTTGAGTGGAGACCGCGTCTCGGCAAACGTAGTGTAGGACGCCCTCAGGCTAGGTGGAGTGATGATTTGCGCAAGGTGGCTGGCAGGAGCTGGATGCGAGAAGCCGAGGATCGACCTAAGTGGCGTGCAATTGGAGAGGCCTATGTCCAGCAGTGGACTGTGATAGGCTGATGATGATGATGATGATGATGAAAATTGTTCTGCTGGAAAGCATCCTTCCTGGCAGGACCCCATAAAATGCAAAATTGTAAGCGAACGGTAAGTATACATTTTTTGATACTTCGCTACAAATGTATACTCATTGCATAAATTTTATTCTGCAAGTCATAATCATTGCATTTAACTGGGTTTTGCTGGATAGCATCAGGCTTTTTAGTATTTGTTGTTATTGCGGCAACAGAAATACATAATTTGTGAAAATTTCAACTGTCTAGCTATCGCGGCTCTTGAGATACAGCCTGGTGACAGAGCGACGGACAGACAGCGAAGTCTTAGTAATAGGGCCTTTTTTACTCTTTGGGTACGGAACCCTAAAAATCAATTTCTGTTCGATTGTCTCGCTAAAACTCGAGAACGGCTGGGCCGTTGGCCGTTTGGGCCTTGGTCTAGTGGTTTTGATATCGGGCCAAGATCTCTAGGTTCCGGGTTCGATTCCCGGGTTGGTCAACAAAAATTTTCGAATTTTCGAATATTGCTCGGGTTTGTGATCACCAACCGCATTCGGCAAGTGTGGTGATTATGCCTGCACCCATCATTGTTGTGGTAACTTGAGTTCAATGATGGAGGCCTTTGCCCTGCAGCGGGATGATTATGGGCCCTTTCTTTAGTTTTTTTACAGATAATTTAACAAGATAAATAAACTTTTTTTGATATTTTAGCAACTTAATTGCACTTATAATATCAGTATATAAACTTGAAAAATTTTGTCTCAGGCGGGACTCGAACCCGCATCTCCTCGCATGCCTGGCAGGCGCCATACCATTAGCCCACCGAGACACTGCGACACGGCGCGAAGGCATGCGAGGAGATGCGGGTTCGAGTCCCGCCCGAGACAAAATTTTTCAAGTTTATATACTGATAAGATAAATAAAACTACAAACTAAGAATATCATAGCACAATGCCGTCATTATTCACATATAGACGATGGAAAAAACGCAAATTGCAAGAATAGATGACATTGTTATTGTCAAATGACTTACACAGCGATCGATCATTTCAAAGAAATCCTTTAAAAGGTTACCTGAGAAATATGTAGCAGGTGGATAAAATTTTTGTTTGAGTCATACATAGCCTACAAGAGTTATCTTAGTGAATAATCTCATCTACACTAATATTATAAAGAGGAAAGATTTGTATTTTTGTGTGTGTGTATGTTTGTAAAGAATAAACTTAAAAACTACTGCGACGATTTCAAAAATTCTTTCACCATTGGAAAGCTGCATTCACCCTGAGTGACATAGGTTATATAAATTGCTATAAAAGATTAGGGATCCTTACTAAAACTTAACGAGTCCACCCCACTGAGCAAGTAATCACTACGTTTTAGTTCACACTTGCGAAGCCGTATTTTATAAATGTGAACGATGTTTGGGCTTAGAATATTTGTAATGTAATCACGCAAAACGACTGAACAGATATGAAAGAAAATCTGCTAGGGTGGTTGTACACACCGTTTTTTTTCTGAACCTCCTGACGAGGAAAGCTAACTTTATGCAACCACTATGTTTAACATCTCGGCTGTGTTTTTTTATTTTCATAAATAAAAAAAATTGAAGAAAAATGTAAAATATTGATTCAGCTCTTCATTTTGAAACACGCTGTGACGCACACATACTTGACTGTGTAAAAAGTTAAAAAAAAGTAAAGTTTATATACTGATATTATAAGTGCAATTAAGTTGCTAAAATATCAAAAAAAGTTTATTTATCTTGTTAAATTATCTGTAAAAAAACTAAAGAAAGGGCCCATAATCATCCCACTGCAGGGAAAAGGCCTCCATCATTGAATTCAAGTTACCGCAGCAATGATGGGTGTACTGGCATAATCACCACGCTTGCCAAATGCGGGTTGGTGATCACAAACCCAAGCAACGTTCGAAAATTCGAAACTTTTTTTTGTTGCCCGACCCGAGATTCGAACCTGGGACCCCGAGATCTTGGTCCGGTATTTGAACCACTAGACCAACGGGGCGCTACTGTGTAAGGCTCATTTATCCAGGACCCGGCTGAAGCCACATAAAACGTCCGTGCGCGTCACAGCATGATTCTAAATGAATAATCTTTTTATTTTTATTTTTCTAAGGCTATTTCAATTTTTATAAAATAAAAATAACACTGCCAAGTTGCTAAACATAATGATAAATTTTTCAAGTTTATATACTGATATTATAAATGCAATTAAGTTGCTAAAATATCAAATAAAGTATATAAATAGCTGTTTCATCTTAACTGACTGTCAAACATCTGCAAAGATGTTTCTTTCGGGTGTTAAGGGTGCAAACTCCTAACATTTGATGAAACAACGCTGGCTTACAGCGTAAGAATATGCTTGAAAAATTCGCGCCATGTCGCAGTGTCTCGGTGGCCTAATGGTATGGCGCCCGCCCGGTATGCGAGGAGATGCGGGTTCGAGTCCCGCCTGAGACAAAATTTTTCAAGTTTATATACTGATATTATAAATGCAATTAAGTTGCTAAAATATCATAACATACGTGGGCTTCGATTGTCAGGAGCTTCAAAAGGCACGGTGTTTAATCAGGAATAGCATTTAAGCTACTTGAAATGGCGAAAAATTTACGGTTCCTATAGGATTACTATGTTTGTTTTACATATTTAAAGGGACCGTCATGATTTTTTGTGCAGTGGTCATGTAGGGGTCCAAAAATAGCCATCTAAATCCACTTTTCATCCTTAAACCGGTTTCCTTGGGATGGAATAATAATTTTTTCGTCGGAAGATTTTAATGGGAAGTGGCCGATAAAAGCTAGTAAAAGTAATAACCCATTTTCATCCACTGCTGAGCACGAGTCTCTCTCCTTTATAAGGAGAGGGGTAAAGGCCTTAGTTCCACCACGCTGGCCTAGTGCGCGTTGATGGATGGCGAGGGCGACGCTGTGGCTCCGTTGGACGTTCCCCAAGTCACCCGAAGGTCTCCAACAGGGCTTAACGACTTTTATCTTGTGACAACAGCCGGGACCGACGGCTCAACGTGCCCTCCGAAGCACGGAAGCGCTCAGTTAGCTAAAAAATAACAAATTTCTTGAATATAGGTTTAATAAAGCACAGTGACTTGACAAAGAATACTAATAAAATTGATGACATCCGCGGTGGAGTCGCGTACACACTAGTTTTAAAGGTGTCGCCTGCTCCGCGCTCCCAGGTTTGGTTCCTTGACGGATTGATCTAGAAAAAATGTGTATATACTCGTATCTATACTTTTCAAGTCTGTGTGTGTGTCTTTTGTATTTTCAAAATGTTTTTTTATTTTATTTTTTATAATTAATGGGTTTGCTCTTGACTACATACTTAACTCTCGGTTAAGAAAAAGCCTAAGATGGAGCGAGCTTACCCAGAGGCACTGGTTCTCCCACATACCAGTGGAAAACAGAACAACTGTTTGGCGCTGTACTCCGGCAGGCCGGCAGGAGGGTGGTAGCATCCAGGCGGCCTCTTACGAAGCCTACCACCGCAGCGGGATCTGTTAGCCGTCATCATTGGTTAGAAAACAAAAGATGCCGTTGCCCAGGGTCAACCCAGGGTGGACGACTAGGAGGTAGATCCCACCATCAAATGTACTTAAATGAAGATAATATTATGTATCTAGTGTTTTATATTATCAATGACAATTGTAGTCAATACTCGTGAGTGACATTGCCTGAGCAAGTACATTAGCTTTGGAGGTTGATCGTCATCTTATGGAGATAGCTAATGTCTGATGTCCAGCGTAGCTTTCAGCAGTCAGGGCCGCGAACATCCGGTCTGCGATGCCGTAATCAGCCTTATTGTAATAGGCACTGTCGAGTAGAAAAGGCTTAAATGCAATTCTCAATAAAACAGTTTAAAAAGTAACGAATAAAATTGTTTTTTTTTTCAGTTTACACGAACACTTAACATAAAGTTCAAAGTTTATTTATTTATTTATTTAAACTTTAAACACTAAAATGAAGTACAACAGGCGGACTTAATGCCTTAAGGCATTCTCTCCCAGTCGACCATCGGGCCAAGCAGAAATAATTTTGTGGGCGGTGCGACATAAAAAAGCAAATTAAAAGACAAAAAATTTCAAAAATAATAATAATAATAATATACTCAAAATATACTACATATACAATACAATATATATGTATATAAACTACATACAATTACTAAATAAATAGAAAATTATGTAAATAAATAAGAATAAGATGACGACTACTGTTGTGGAAGCAAAGTAAATGACGACCACTGCATTTTACCTAAGAAGTAAGACCTAACACGTTTCTTAAAAGCAAATTTACTCGGTGCTTGTTTAATGCTTTCGGGCAATGAGTTCTTTATTAATACTATAATAATAATTCAATTCTTTATTTGACAACAAGGCCCAATTTGTTATTGCATCATTTTGTTTACAAGATTGTTGTTACAGATTTAGACTTAAATCTTATCTTATCTTAATAAAGCATTGTAACATCAAGAATAGTTGTTTTTGAGAAAACTTACAAACGTTATTTTTATTAAGATTTTAAATTAATTACGAGTAATCCCTGTGTGCCAGTACCTTATTATAATATGCAAGTTTAATTCCGTAATATCTTCCATTTCAAAGAGGTGGGACCCAAACTCACGACCTCCTGATTAACGAGTGAGCGAATGGGAGCTACACGCTAAGCGAAATCGACTACGAAGACAAACTGTCAGCTAGTTAAAAAAAAAAATAGCAAAAAATTACTCATTAACAATTTCGTTCACGCCTGTACATAAACGGAAAATACGGATGCGTTTACATCCTTGTGATTTCGCAGACGGATGTGTTAGGGAAAACGTATTCTAAGATCACTCGGTTATTACGCGTAATTGTTATCAAATGACGATTGTTTACTTATCAGAACATTTATACTTTTTACATGACTGGCGTAGCCATGGCACATGAGAATATAGACAGAGTTTAAGGGCTCTTATTGTTACGCGAGTACACATGCGGATGGCGCGCATTTCGAGTACATTGCTAGCTTTATTTGATAGATCACTCGTGCCCAGTATCATCCAGCAAATATAGCCTGCTATGTAGGTGAAATGCGTTCTTTCTTAGCGATTTCATCATATGGAAGAAAACAGTGTAATAGCTAGAATAGGTTTATTTGACTATTTGGGTTATTATGAATAAGGGGGTAGATGTAACGACTCGTTGGACTAGTGGAGGTACCGGACCAGAATCTCGGGGTGCTTGGTTCGATCAACTACCAAGAGTTGCGAATGTTCGAACATAGCTCGGCGTGTTGCTCACCAACCAGGATTTAGCAAGCGTGGTGATTATGCCTATACCCATCATTGCTGTGGTAACTTGTATGCAATAATAAATAATAATAAATAAATAAATATTTTAAGACATGCCTCACTGGGCCACACAGAGCCATCTAGTCCCAAATTAAGGTAGTATTAAGTACCCTGTCGTATGGGGTACTAGACAACCGATAATCTTACTTATATACTTTTTTTTTTGTAAATACATACTTATAATACATAGAAAACACCCAGACTAGTACAAACAGACATGTTCATGCACACAAATATTTGTACTGTGCGGGAATCGAACCCGCGACCCATGGCTCAGAAGCAGCGTTAACTACCGCTGATCCAAATGATCGTCAAATAATGGAGGCCTTTGCCCTGCAGTGGGGTGATTATAGGCCGTTACTTTACAAGGAATGGACTATTTTAATCTTAGAGGATCTTCTTACCACTACACCGTCTATGTTGTGGTAAGAAAGGTTCGATTCCCGGTCTTGTCAATGTAGAAAACGATATTTTTCAAATTGGCTTAGGTTTGAAATAGGCGGAAGTAAGGAAGATGACCAACTTATAGGATCCTCTTAACACGTTTCATGTTACAAAACCAAATAGATAAATATAAATAAACAATCATCTCACTGCAGGGCAAAGGCCTCCATCATCGAATTCAAGTTAGCTCAGCAATGACGGCAACTAGCATAATCACCACGCTTGCCAAATGCGGGTAGGTGATCACAAATCAGAGCAATGTTCGAAAATTCGAAACTTTTGTCACCCGACCAGAGATCTTATCCTGGTACTTAACTACTACACCAAAGAGGCGTTGGCCATTCCTTGAGTGTGGACTAATCTAACATTTGCTCAATAAATAACGTCTTTCTCTGTAACGACTAATTAATTGATGGGTAATCCATTTAATTACACGCTGTAGACAATAGTTAATTTTTATTTCACACAGATTGCTTTAATTGTTCAGTTTTTACAATGATACGGAAAATGGATGAAATATGTGCAATGCACATGTCAGTTTATTGATAGTATGAATTGATTTGAATTGAAACTATTACTTATGTGAATTACAATAATATAATACAATTCTTTGAATAAAAATTTTTCAACTGTGTTAGGTGAGAATCGAACCCACACCGTTCGCTTAACTTATTGTTTGTGTCGACAAATGTTAAACTATACTAGCTGTTCGCTAGGTGGCATATTTTATAGAAAGATAGATTCATCATCATCATCATCATATCAGCCGAACGACGCCCACTGCTGGGCATAGGCCTCACCCAAGGATCTCCACAACGATCGGTCCTGTGCTGTCCGCATCCAGCGGCTTCCCGCGACTTTGACCAGATCGTCGGTCCACCTTGTAGGGGGCCTGCCCACGGAACGTCGTCCGGTACGCGGTCGTCATTCGAGAACCTTTCCGCCCCAACGGCCATCGGTTCTCCGCGATATGTGTCTCGCCCACTGCCACTTCAACGATGCTATCTTTCAAGCGATGTCGGTTGTTTTAGTTCTCCTGCGGATCTCATCATTTCTGATTCGATCGAGTAGGGAAATACCAAGCATTGCTCTCTCCATTGCTCGCTGGGTGATCTTGAGCCTTCTTATGAGACCCATAGTAAAGGACCATGTCTCACTCCCATAGGTCATTACTGGCAACACACACTGGTCAAAGACTTTCGTCTTGCCGGAGCTTCCCGAACGCTGCCCATCCGAGCTGGATTCGACGAGAGATCTCTTTCTCAAAGTTGGACTTACCTAATTGGACTATCTGTCCCATCCCAGGTAAACATAGCGGTCAACAACTTCGAATGCAATATTCCCAACGTTAACTGGAGCGGGTGCAACATGGACATTTAACATGATTTTCGTCTTGTCCATGTTCATCTTAAGACCCACTCTTTGAGAAGCATTACCGAGATCTTCGAGCATAATGTTCAGGTCATCCAAGGTCTCAGCCATAAGAACTACATCATCGGCAAATCGCAGGTATGTTAGGTATTCGCCATTGATGCTGATGCCGCGTCCTTTCCAGTCCAGAAGCTTGAAAATATCTTCCAACGCAGCTGTGAACAGTTTCGGAGAAATAATGTCTCTCTGTCTCACGCCTCGCTGTAGTTGGATCGGATTAGAGCTCTGGTTCTGTAATCGGACCGACATGGTGGCGTTTTGGTATAAGTACTTTAGCACCTCGATGTACCTGTAGTCTATTCGGCATCTTTGGAGAGACTGCAGCACTGCCCAGGTCTCAATCGAATCAAAGGCTTTCTCATAGTCCACGAACGCTAAGCAAAGTAGCAAGTTATACTCTTCGGTCTTCTGTATAACTTGCCGCAGCGTATGAATGTGGTCTATGGTACTATAGCCTTTTCGGAACCCGGCTTGTTCGGGAGGTTGAAAGTCGTCAAACCTGTGAGTGAGACGAATCGTAATGACTCTCGAAAACAACTTATAAATATGGCTCAGAAGCGAGATGGGTCTGTAGTTCTTCAAGAGAGTTTTGGCACCTTTCTTGAAGAACAGCATCACATCGCCTCTGCCCCATGCCTTTGGCGTTTTGCCCTCGAAGATGACAGACATGTCATGACATGAGGAGAAAGATAGATTAGGTGGGCTTAACACATTCGTGTCTGTGAAACCATGGAAATACAAATACAAACAAACAATCAAAATATCTATCCTCTTTATAATATAGTGTAGATGTCATTCTTATATTAAAGCTATATTACTGGGAAGATTCATCAAAACTCATTCAATAGTTTTTGCATGAAATACTATCAAACATGCATACATCCAAATACTTACAAACTTTCGCAATTATAACATTAATAAGGATTTTACACTAGGTTTACCCCAGAGTGAATTAACTCGGGGTTTTTACCATGTACCTTGTTTTAAGAGTTTCCGATATTTCGGCACAGATGCCTTACTCTGCAACACGAAGCTCGTATTCACGGATATATCTGTCTCTTTCAAATACTTTAAGACATCAGTATGAGTGATAGGGACAAATGGATTCGAATATATGGACATTGTATTGCGGAGTAAGGCCTCTGTGGCAAGCGTCGTGGTCACGGAAGAACTAGCACATAGTATAAACCCTGCATAAATTAACTTGTAGTGATGGTAAACATGAAATTTTAAAGTATAAATAAGAGCTAGACACAATAGAATTCAATTCAGTTCACTTCATATGCTTTATATGATACTACCTGTTACCCGCAACTTCGCTTGCGTGGATTTTTTAATTTAAAACTGTGTATTAAAATTATCTCACGGGAACCGTACCTTTTCCCGAGATAAAAAGTAGCCTATATGTTATTCCAGGCAATAAACTAACATCGTGCCAAATTTCATTCAGATCCGTTGGGTAGTTTTAGCGTGAAAGAGTTACAAACATCCATATATTCTTACAAACTTTCGCATTTATAATATTATGTCACATGACTCAAACCCGCAACTCCATGCTTAAAAATTTGGCGCTGTGAAGTAGTGTCTGGGTAGTTGGAAGAATTGGAAGAGCACCGCGCCCGGTATCCATAGATGCGGGTTCGAGTCCCGCTTAAGACGATTTTTCAAGTTTAAATAGTAACTTAATTCACTATAATTATTTACTTACTATAAATAGGGACATATCATATTTTGTGGGGGTTGGCTGTTGGTACATTTACGGATTAATGGAAAGTACTTTACTATGTAACTATTAGGGGTTAAAGTATGAAATTGCCGTTTTGTATGGACGAAATCGAGAAAAGTCATTTTTCCATACTAACAATTTTTTAGTTTTTTTAAAAACGCCTGAACCGTTTTCGATGCAATTAAGAGTGAAAGTTAGATGGTTATAAAGCTACGCATTATAGTATTTAAATTTCTGAAAATCAAAGTATATAATTCAAATATACTTAATTGAAGCAAGAAGGTCAGCTGACACATTGTAAGGGGTCTTTTCAACGACTTCCTTTGAAGTAATAGACACAAATATTGCATTTTTTTTAGTCAAAAGTTACTTTATTTAGTTTTTGATACAATACAAAAAGAATTACGCAATAATATGACTATACTTAAGAGCTATAAACAAAATAAAAAGTGGGAAAATAATCGGCAATTTCATACTTTAATCCCTATGATTTTTTTAGCATGCAAAATGTACATAATCATGTCTATAAAGTATTCATTAAAATCACAATAACATTTTTATCCTCAAGAATATCAATAAATGTTTTTCATTAATATGCTTAAAACCGTTAATAATATCTTGCATAGTGACATAGATTAATGATGATCTGGTAAGAATAAATACCAGAATTAAAATACCCTTCGCACTGATTTAAATACTACGCCTCCTTAATGTTATATTTCAGAAGTTATGCGTCCTAATACCATTTAAAGAAAGGTCGAAAATGAGTCAACAAACACTAATTTATTCAAACCTTATGACATAGTATTGTTTCGCTTGGAGTGCGGATTAAATATGACCTCAGAGACCATTTTTGCATTATGCATTATATTAAAACAGATGTTCATACAAAGGTCGGGCTATTAGGTTTGCCTTAAGAAAGGTATAGATGATTTTCTGATTCCTGATATGTTAAGTTGCATCTACTAAATAATTGGACAAATACATGTGGACAACATCACATACATTGTTCACATCCCAAAGAGAGTAACCATTTTTAGCCATAAGTGTTAAAAAAAACGATTTTAAATTGTCTTATTTCGGACCACAGCGGACAAGAAGCATCGTTCGAACACCATTATGTCTCTAACAAAGTATATTCTGTGTATAGGCAATTCACTTTTAATAAAATATAAAAGTTTAAGGAAAATATTAAAGAGGGTGTGAATTTGCTAAAGCCTAATGATCAGAATGTTGATGTATTATATGAGAATCTTTTTGGTTTAGTTAAAAAGGAATTTGATAAACATTTTAAACAGAAAAAAGTAAAAATAAACAAACAGAAGTGTAAGTTTAATGAATGGGCTACACCTGGTATTTATAAAAGCAGAAAAACATTATATGATTTATATAGTTTAAAGGCAGATTCTCAAAACCCACATTTTATAGAACATGTTAAAAAATACTCTAAATTATTTAAATTAGTATGTGCCAAAGCGAAGTCAATATATCTTTATAATTTAATTTCGGCTTCCAAAAATAAGGCAAAAACCACTTGGAATATTATTAATAAAGAGACATGTAGAGTAAAACCAAATAATCCTACTTACTCTCTCAAGTTAGGGAATCAGCTAATAAACACGAACACAGAGGTTGCAAACACATTTGAGACATTTTTTTCAAATATAGCTCCCTCCACTACTGAAGGGCTAGCTTCTTCTGCTGATCTAGCTGAATCCCTTCTCAAGTCTGTTGTCGAAGAGTGCAATTCTTCATTTAATTTTAGACATATAAACCCTGATATAATTACAAAAACTTTTAGAGAATTTAATATGAAAAAAAAAACAGAGGATCTTTGGGGAATTTCTGTCAATATTATCAATACAATTCTCAACTCGCTATTATTTTTAACAAAATTAAATGTATTGATAGACAGTTTCCAACTTTAATGAAGTTTAGCAAAATCATTCCTTTGTTTAAGTCTGGCGAAAAATGTGACCCCTCCAATTTTCGACCTATATCTATATTGCCAGGGCTAAGTAAAATTTTCGAGAAAATAATGTTTAATCAGCTTTTATCTCACTTTAGTGTAAATAAATTATTAAATAGCAACCAATATGGCTTCAAAAAAGGTAGAAATACTACCGATGCTGGAGTTGCTCTCCTACAACATGTGTTTAAGGCTTGGGAGAGTAAGCTAGATGCCTTAGGTGTATTTTGTGACCTTTCAAAGGCCTTCGATTGTGTAGACCATGAAATATTACTTAAAAAACTTAAACATTATGGTGCATCGAATGATTCCTTGGATCTAATAAGTTGTTACCTTAAAGGCAGAATACAAAAGGTTTGCATAAATGGAGCTGAGTCTTCAGGGTCGGCCCTTGTTATGGGTGTCCCACAGGGATCAGTATTAGGACCCCTGCTATTTTTAGTTTATATAAATGACCTTCCCTGTTACTTACATAATCTTTGTGAGATGGTATTGTTTGCAGATGATACATCAATGATTTTTAAAACCAAGAGGGGCAAATCTTCATTTGACGATGTTAACAATACCCTCTCTAAATTATTGCATTGGCTTACAACAAATAATCTCTTACTAAATGCAAATAAAACAAAATGTGTTAAATTTACGATGCCAAACGTAAGGTTAGCTGCCCCTCATATAATTGTTAAAGATGAACCACTAAACTCTGTAGATTTTACTACCTTTTTGGGTATAACTGTAGACTCTCATTTGCAATGGGGTGCTCATATTAGGGGGCTGTCTGAAAGACTTAGTTCTGCTGCTTATGCTGTGAGAAAGATAAGGCAATTGACTGATGTTGGAACGGCAAGATTAGTATATTTTAGCTACTTTCATAGCATAATGTCATACGGAATTCTATTGTGGGGCTCAGCGGCAGATATTGAGTCAATTTTTATATTGCAAAAACGTGCTGTACGGGCTATTTACGGCTTTCGACCCCGTGACTCGCTGAAGAGTGGAAGTGGAGAAGTGAAGAGCTCTTCAAAGAGATTAATATACTTACAGTGTCTTCTCAATATATTCTCGAGAATATTATTTACGTTCGTAAGAACATACATTTATTTCTTAAGAAAAGTAACGTACACAATTTTAATACGAGAAATAAAGATAAACTGGCCGTTCCAGGCTTCAGACTGCGAAAAGTAGGAAAATCGTTTATGGGAAATTGTATCCGTATTTTCAACAAATTACCAAAGGATATTGCTGAACTCCCTGTACATAAACTTAAATCGTATGTTAAAGTTATTTTAATGAAAAAGGGCTATTACACTGTTAATGATTATTTAAATGATAGAAATGTATGGCATTAAGTTGTCCCAGCTCGTACTTGCTTAAACCTTGTAAAAATTACCTTACCTTGTAAAAATTTATTTAAAAAGAGGCTGACAATAGTGACCGAGTTTCTTGCGCTGCTTCTTCTCGGCACTAGCCCAGACTTGTCCCGAAGCAGTGGTAGGTTTAAATATTGGAACATGTAAAAGCGCCTCCTGGGGGCCTATTTGCAGAAATAAAACTGATTTTAACTGATTTTTAGCACTCGTATTGTAGAAATAAGATACAACGGAGGCACCACAAACACACAGAGTAAATGTAGAAACCCACTTTGTTTCAACATTGACTCGTCCGGGAATCGACACGGGACCTCGGAGTAGGCGACACTTTGAAAACCGGTGTGTACCTACGCAACTCCGCCACAACAGGCCGTTGGTCATCGAATCAAACGTGACCAGGACATGAAATCTATTTTTGTGTTAAGCCGCGTAGAGTAAAAAGAAAAGTAACAGCCTATAATCGTCTCACTACATGAAAAAGGCCTCCATCATTGAATTCCAACAGCAATGATGGACACAGCATATTTATATTTTTCAAAACAAAGAAAGTAACTACAGGATGAAATTTTTTAACCACTTTCCAAAATTATTACAGGCGTTCAGTATCGTATTTAGAGCCTATTTGTGAAGTAAAAAATGCAGATCAAGTTGACACCCGAAAAATTTTTTTTTGCAGTATAGTTTTCAATTTTTACGGTCCTTGACCTGTTAAGGTATAAAGGGAAAAATAAAAAACTTATGAATAGTATCGTAATGAATGAATGAGATGCGCAACGCGTAAAAAAAGAGTTGCTAGGAGGCCGTATCAAAAATTTTCGATTTGTGGCGGACATTTTCCAAGTGCTTTATCTTGACATTTTTGTACTGGGCTATGCCAAAAGAAAAAATGCGTCATTTGTTTTTTGATTCGTAGATTGATATATTAAAATTTGGATAGTGGTTAAAATTGCATCCTGTATATTTTTTACTTCATAAATATGATCTAAATACGATAACTGAACGCCTTTATAACATTTTGAAGATGATGTAAAAGTAATCCTGTTTGATAATGCAAGCAAATAGTACGCTTATGACCATGTTTACCAGTTACACACTTTACGTGAGGAGATTTTAAAGCAGTTTTTAAAAATAATTATTAAGATTTTTCCTTTAAACATACTGACGATAACAACAACAAAAAACAATTACTAATTTTAGTACCTACATTGATACGAAATAATTTAATTTAAAAAAAGTAAAGAACCAGCCTATAAATCATCTCACCGCAGGGCAAAAGCATCATTGAATTCAAGTTACCACAGCAATGGTGGGTAGTGGCATAATCACCACGCTTGCCAAATGCGGGTTGGTGATCACAAATCCGAGCAGTGTTCGTAAATTCAAAACTTTTGGTAGCCCGACCCAAGGGTCGAACCCGGGACCGCCCATTCGATCCACTGAGCAAGTAATCACTAGATTCGAACGAGTGAAGTCACTATCAACTAAACTGACGAAGAGATATTGAGCGACGTAGGGCGATGTTCCGCGATGTCGCCCGATTACTTTGAATACAAATGTCCGTCAACAAACGTTCCATAGTAAGTACCTATCTACGAGTGTTCGGGTCATGAACTTGGTTAAACCAAGTATATTATATCGTTAAACTAATTGAACTGAGGAACGAAAGGTTTGAAATTTGAATGAAACACTGACGTTTTTACTGTTGCACTGTGTTAATCTTGAACTGTGGTGAAGAATTAATAACATAGGTAGTGTACTACTACTTAGATATATATATATATATATATATAATAGGGGTTAAAGTATGAAATTGCCGATTATTTTCCCACTTTTTATTTTGTTTATAGCTCTTAAGTATAGTCATATTATTGCGTAATTCTTTTTGTATTGTATCAAAAACTAAATAAAGTAACTTTTGACTAAAAAAAATGCAATACTAGTGCCTATTACTTCAAAGGAAGTCGTTGAAAAGACCCCTTACAATGTGTCAGCTGACCTTCTTGCTTCAATTAAGTATATTTGTATTATATACTTTGATTTTCAGAAATTTAAATACTATAATGCGTATCTTTATAACCATTTAACTTTCACCTTCAATTACATCGAAAACGGTTCAGGCGATTTTAAAAAAACTGAAAAATTGTTAGTATGGAAAAATTACTTTTCTCGATTTCGTCGATACAAAACGGCAATTTCATACTTTAACCCCTAATACATACATCTGGCTGAAAATTCCAGTAGTATATTCACAGCAAAAATTTTTAACACCTTCTAAATCAGTGCGATGCGTTTAATAAGTGAAACATAACATACTTTTTATGAATAGTTTATAAGCTCATTGTAAGTGAACTATGTTCTTTTTTGAGTCAATAAAATTCTCTAAAACGATGTATCGTACATGCAACGCCATCTATTGATTTTGGAAGTAACCACATGACAGGTTGACATTGGTCTTCAACGCGTCTAGATAGAATAGACTACACGGATACAGCTTATGAAATTTTCCTTTCTGAAAACTCAAGAGTTACCTAAAGCGCTTTAAAAATTTAAATCTCGTTCTATAATACAATTAATCGATTGTAACAATTTAATGACTTTCTCATCTCAATGACTCAATCATCTTCCTGGCCTCAAATCATTTTGTAATTAATGATTTAATGATTTATTGAGTTTGCAGGAAACGAATTGTTTGCAAATATTTCCGTATGCCTTTGTGTGGTGTTTTTAATACAATTTTTGCACGTGTATCTACATTTAAGAGTAGGAAGCTACGAATAATCTTCGCGTCCAAATTACCTCAATGTCTCATGACGAAAGCCTTTGACCAGTGCGTGTTGCCAGTGATGACTTATGGAACTGAAACGTGGTCGCTTAATATGGGTCTCATAAGAGGGCTCAAGGTCGCACAGCAGGCAATGTAGACAGCACTGCTTAATATTTTCCTGCGTAATGGAATCAGAAATGAGGAAATCCGTAGGAGAAGTATGAAAACCGACATTGCTTGAAGAATTGCGGAGCTGAAGTGGCGTGGGCGGAACACATAGCAAGAAGAACTGGCCCCCAATTCCGCTAATTTACAAATGGCTCAATTGAATCACAATTGCATCTCAATAGGGGCTATCGCTAGTGAATTTGCCACTAGAGGCGCTAGTGTCGCGTGAGGTCCAATATCATTCACTTTGTACTGGTTTTAGCGGAATCTGTTGCATAAATTATAATTTATTCAATTTACCTGCTGGAAAGTGATCTCCTTCGTAAAATATCGCAAATATGGATTATTTGGCGATTAATGTGAACGCTTTAAAAGCGGAATTAAGAAAAAGCTCAAAAATAGGCGGCCTCAAGAGCAACTATTTCAGAAGTTAGTTTGTTGATATCAAGATAGTGATTTATAAACAATATAACCTTAATTAGATTCAAGATATAACACTTTGTTTCGGCGCCAATCGCCTTTGACAGCTATACCTCCGGACCTCAGTCTACTGTGGTGCCAACTGGTGAGCAAAGAAACGGTAGCCCCCATTGTATATTTTGACACATTCATTATGGTAGTACAACAGGATTAATTAATAAGAATAATTTAGATATAAGAATTGTAACGCTGTTGGTTTTCTTAATAAATATAAATATAATCCGAACCCCCGACCCGAGCCCAACCCGAGCCCGCCTTTTCAACCGCCCCCGCCGCGCTGTCATTACACACCACACGACAAACCAAAATACTGGATTTCTTCAAAAAAGTTGAATAAAATATGTAACGTTTATAGATGAATACAGCTATTGTATTATGTATGTAGGTACCTATTATGTAGATTTATTCACAAAAAATACTCTTATCATCTATATACACCTATAATCCGAACGGGGGCATGACATTGTAATGACAAAATATACGATTGCGATGCAATTACGATTCAATTGAGCCATTTGTAAATTAGCGGAATCCTAATTCCGCCATCAGACAGCCCTAGCCCTGATGGCTGTGGAGAAGACCGTTGTGGAGATGCTTTAGGAGAGTCTTTGGCCGTTGGTGTTTTGACCACCAACCCGCTTTCGGCAAGCGTGGTGATTATGCCTGTACCCATCATTGCTGTGGTGACTTGAATTCAATGATGGAGGCTTTTGCCCTGCAGTGGTATGATTATAAGCCGTTACTTTAATAAATTTGGAAATACGAGTATGTATGTCAATACTGTAACTTGTAGCCATTGAAAAAATAACAATAATGATACTTGTAATAAAATTTATCTTCACAACACGGATGTTTGTATTGTGAAATGCATTCAATTTGCATAATCCAACAGTTTTACGCAGTTCTAAAAGTGATTTGTGTTTTGATGTTATTCTTATGGCGACCAACAAAAAATATATTTATAATAAGCGTCGTAGCACGTCAATAAATAAAATAAAATAAAGAAATGTGCATCCCAATTTAGGCAACTATTTAAAACTCTGGTTTTGTGAAAATCAGTATCAACGAAGGTACCAACACCCAACCTCGAAAAATATATTTTTCATCCCACCATCTCGGAAAGAGTATTTTTGCTCTTCGATATTATCTGAATGCAAAAGCGGTTTTTATTCGCTAGAGGATAAAGTAAATTTGAATTTAAAACATCTCGTGCACTAGGTATGTGATTATAAAACATCATTAAACCTATTTACTTTCATCTCCATGGTGCCGTATTTATCATACAACTTTTTTTAATTTGTTGAAAACTCAGACTCTTAACCTCCTTAGTGTACTTTTGTTTTCAATTTGCTTTTCGCTCGCCATTTTGTTTTGAATTCGTATTTTATATTATTCGTATGTTATAAATAAGAAACTTGAAAACAAGTTAAAAAAAAAACGAAAATGAGTGATTCCAGCGACGAAGAAGTTCATTTCTGTAATACTTACATATCATAATGTTGTAGTAAATATATACCTAAACTGAAATAAAAGTATTTTGTGATTGTAAATGTTTTATTTTGCATTTAGTCATTTCCTCGCTAAGGGGGGATGAAAAGGTACGTGTTCGAGTGCAAAGATTTTTCATTTTGTGCTCTTTTAATTCCCTCGCTAACGCTCAGGATTCTAATTTTTTAGAATCCTTTGCTTGCTCGGTCATCAAAGTTGAGCACGCGGTTAAAAAATAACTTTGCACTCTTGTATAACAAATAACTATTTTGTCACAGTTGCCCCTCTTAGTTTTAAAAATCATTGATGTGTCATCCGCAAACAATACCATCTCACAAAGATTATATTATATATAACAAGGTAAGGTACGTAGGTTATTTTTTTTTTATTGTATATCTGCGATCAGTCACTGGACTATAAGCTTGGTTGGGTAAATTTAACACATTTTAATTTATTTGCATTTAGTAACTGCTCTTCTGACCCAAGATGGTATTGTTAAAACAAGTCACAACCTTAAAAAATTACACGTAAAAAAAAGAATAATTTAAATGCGTGCGTATCTTAGCTATGTCTCTGCCGTGCGCCTCATTCATACTCCGAATACTATTCGTTGAATTCGAAGGTACATGACTGACTTATCATTTGTTAGTCTAAAAGTCAAGGATGATACGAGTTCACCAACAGACTGTTAAAATTTAAACAGCGTTTAAAATATTATTTGACATATTTTGTACGGGAATTGTGTCAAATTAATCGTCAATCTATGTTTACCGGTTGTTTAATCCCTCAACCCCCAGGAGGCACTCGGGTGCCACGATAGCAATTGATTTCAATTGTGTCTGGAATAACTCACGATTGAGGGATTAAAAATTGGTGAACTCGGGTCTGAGTTGTTCAGCCATTTTGACGGTTCCCACTAATCAACCATTGAAATGGAAGACATCTTTACGACTTATAAGATACCTATTTTAGCAACTTATTTGCAATAATAATAACAGTAGGTTTTTAAAGTTTTAAACTTGAAAATTATATCTCCGGCGGGACTCAATCCCGCATCTAACAGGCATAATCACCACGCTTGCCGAATGCGGGTTGGTGATCACAGACCCGAGCAATGTTCGAAAATTCCAAACTTTTGTTTGGATCGAACCCGGGACCCCGAGAAAAACGCCCGGTAGACCAACGGGGCGTTACTTAAATGTATAGTGTTCATGTAATAATGTAAGGATTGAGAAAGGGATGCTTAGATGGTTTGGGCATGTAGAGAGGATGAATGAGAGAAGAATGACTAGACAGATCTACAAGACGAGTGTGAAAGGGAACGTTGGAAGAGGAAGGCCTAGACGAACCTATCACGATCAAATCGAGGATGTTCTGAAGAAAGGTCAGGTCAAGAGTACTCTAAACCGACGAGCATGCATGAAAAGATTGATGAATGTGGAAGAAGCGAAAGATGTATGCCAGGATCGTAGTAAGTGGAAGGCCTTGGTCTCTGCCTACCCCGTTGGGAAGGAGGCGTGACAATATGTATGTATATGTATGTAATAATGTAAAAAACAGTACTAAAACATTGACTTGACAACTTCCGTGGAACGTCATATCGGTTTTCAAGGCAACTGCTTTGAAGTCCCGGATTTGATCAGAACAATTCAGGTAGGTATGTGATGTTGTCCACATTTAATGATTAAATTTTGCTGGCGTCATATTATTTGAAGCCTAAAAATAATGTCACATATTTTTTTTAAATAATTTCTAATAAGTACTTTGTTTTCATATAGTGTCACTAGATGGCGCTGTGTACCACTTAACTCGCAGTTGTATTTGTATTTGCCTCACGCAGTTATATTGAAATATATACACTCTTTCAAGCTACGGCTTTGTTTTATTTTATACCTATCCAAGCCTTTTTGGGACACTGGACACTGGTTTATATTGCAATGTACAAATAAATTTGATTAAAGTCTCTTAAATCCGCCCATTTACGAAGGTGATATGTGGTGCTTCATATTATAATAACACCCATTCTCTTTCTATGGGTGTCGTAAGAGGCGCCTAAAGGAGTACTACCAGAAGGAGACGGGCAGCAGCGTCTCTTCCTATGGGTGTCGTAAGAGGCACCTAAAAGAGTACTACCAGAAGGAGACGGGCAGCAGCGTCTCTTCCTATGGGTGTCTTAAGAGGCGCCTAAAGGAGTACTGCCAGAAGGAGACGGGCAGCAGCGTCTCTTCCTATGGGTGTCGTAATAGGCACCTAAAGGAGTACTGCCAGAAGGAGACGGGCAGCAGCGTAGACGAAACCGCCAGCCGTTTCGAACCTTCAACAGATCTTTAGTCCACCTGGTGGGGGGCCTACCTCATCGCCATTCCAAAAACATTCCGCCTCAAAAGCCATAGGTTTTTTTCCATATGTAAACATGTTGTTTATGGTTCGCTGATTTAATAATGCAAAATATTATGGTCCGTAATATCTATTTTCCTCTCGATCTAAGTAAAGACGTCATGAGTTACACCTAATTAAAATATTCACTTTAACAAAATCCTATTGACCAAAATTATTTTAAATAAAGGACTAATACATCAGTACTTCAATTTGAAAAATTTTGTCTCAGGCGGGAATCGAACCCGCATCCCAATGCTTTCTGGTGCTTTGTTAGTCCCAACCGAGAAAAATACCGGGACAAATACTGATAATAAACCTGCAATTTTATTTTAAATTACATTACTATGCCATAAAGACTGTTTTGAAAACGATAGCGATGAACGAAGACTCAAATACGCCCTAATTAGGGCTTTTTTTACAACGTCCACGTCGAACCTACCTCCACCTGAATGCATTCACGAGAGGTAATCATCATTAAAAATTATAGCCATCTCTTTCATTTGCATCTTTTGTTCTGCTTACCAGTGATTACTTGATTACTTGTCAATGTGTGCAGTTTCGGATTGCTCGGAACAGATTTAATACGCGAATTACTATGAAGGTAACAATATCTATAACCTACTTTAAAATATAATTGATATACCCTAAATAGGTTGTGCCTTTGTAAAATCATCCCACTCATAATTTTGCAAAGGTTCAGCAAATATAATAATATTTATATAACATACTAATATATTATAAGAATACAAATATAAGTACATTGTAGGAGCCAGTGTAGGAGGTAACTAAATAATACCGTTTATATTTAAAACATTTATTTGTTAGTTACTGAATGTCAACCAAAATTGGCGTGTGTGATGTAAGCCTCGTGAAATGGCACCCAAAAGACTAGGACTTTGGGTGTCGAATACGATTTAAGAGGAAACACTACGGGCGAGAGAATTGAAAAATAGGTATTTGTAAAATCTATTGCTGTCGCGCAGTGCCAAACGCCTTCACCGCAGAGTGTGATAGAGACAACTGCTTCTTGGACCGAAAATACCTACTAAAAGCACACCAAATCAACGTTTCGTAGTCCCCCTTTACTTTTCCAAAACTTCTTTTCATTAAAAATTTAAGAAAGGCTTTGGCCCGTGTTCGTATGTTCTCTTTTTTTTAATAAAAGTTAGCCAAATTTGTTTTCTGGATGTTTGAACACAGCGGAAAATCTGGCGAATTTTTTAGATTTTTAAAATCTTTCTTAATAATTAATTTATAAAAAAACAGAAAACATAGAAACATGCTAATAGTGTCCATGGATTTTTGTTATAAAAATTATTGCTCTACTGGCTTTATCAAGGGAGGAAACAGCGGACTACGTTTGTATGGAAAAACGACCCTTGTGTCTTAAGAAGTTGGAAGACGGCTAGCATTCTCTTCTCTAAGCCATTGGGCAAGCTATCACCAACCGAAATGTGGCTAAAACCTCCTTAAATAAATAAAAATCTGTTTTAATCCCTTAACCCCCAGGAGGCACGCGCGTGCCGCGATAACAATTGATTTCAATTGTGTCTGGAATAACTCCCGATCGAGGGATTAATTCTGCAAATAGGCCCCAGGAGGCGCTTTTACACGTCCCAATATTTAAACCTACCACTGATTCGGGACAAGTGCGGCCTAATACCGAGAAGCAGTGCGAGGAACTCGGTCACTTTCTTTCACTTTCTTTGTCAGTTTCTTTTTAAATCATCAATAACATTGGTGTGGGTGGCGTATAAATAGTCACACCATAGGTGGGTACAGTGGAAGGTTTATTAGATAAATCAACCAAGAAAAAGATACGACTAAGTACCTAGCTAAGCGCAGGGGAATGTAACGGTGCGGCAGTACCTAATAGGGGTTAAAGTATGAAATTGCCGATTATTTTCCCACTTTTTATTTTGTTCATAGCTCTTAAGTATAGTCATATTATTGCGTTATTCTTTTTGTATTGTATCAAAAACTAAATAAAGTAACATTTGACTAAAAAAAAAATGCAATACTAGTGCCTATTGCTTCAAAGGAAGTCGTTGAAAAGACCCCTTACAATGTGTCAGCTGTCCTTCTTGCTTCAATTAAGTATATTTGTATTATATACTTTGATTTTCAGAAAATTAAATACTATAATGCGTAGCTATATAACCATCTAACTTTCATCTTTAATTGCATCGAAAACGGTTCAGGTGTTTTTAAAAAAACTAAAAAATTGTTAGTATGGAAAATTGACTTTTCTCGATTTCGTCCATACAAAACGGCAATTTCATAATTTAACCCCTAATATTAAAATTCGTTACTAAACTTACAATTAAAACAAATTATGCGCACAAGGCACGTACCGATCTGGTGCTGCAGTTCCCTTATCTCCTAGGTGGATTTTCAATGTAATTGGGGAGCGAAGACAGGATATCCAGAGACGTGCGGTGATTTAGATGATTATTAGATATTGAGGTTTTTTCAGGTGATAATATTCAGGTATAGTATAGGAGAAAATTGACAGCTAGTTTTTCTTCTTTGTTCTTTGACAGGAGCTGCGGTCCATGCCAGTGCCGAGTGCGTGCCATGGAGGGCAGATGCAATAATTATAAAATTAATAACGGGGATTTTGGCGGGAGTTCGTGAGATACGTTTGGAGTCCGTTTATTTTATCGAATTTTTATTGTTTATAGTGATTTTTGGGTCGTAAAAGTGGTGTTATTTTGCGAAACAAAGTGTCGTGCGAGTGAAAAATATACAGTTCGGTGAAATAAGATTGTGTATGGGTCGTAACCAAGAAAAGAGGACCGTGAATTTTGCGGTGGAACGCGAACAGTTCACCTCTTTCTTGGGGACTTCTCTACATTCCTTCAATCTTTCGACTGTCTCCAAAAACTCCATCTAAGCATTAAAACGTCTAACATCAACGTTTTAATGCAAAATAAAGACAATATTACTAAAGAATTGGCTGTATGGACAAGTACCCGAGGCCGTTAAACTTAAAAAAAAAAAAACGACAATACTACGCGCAACCAATAATCATAAGCATATGTCGTACCACTGAAAGAAAGAAAGAAATATTTATTTGACACAACAACAAACACACAGCACAAACATTAAAGAAAAAAAGGATATGTGTCAAAAATGTTCCCGCTCAGCATTAGTCGTGACAGCTAGAGGCGTATCACGACGGTGGTTTTCTGCTTCTCATTATAAACTACCAGTCTCATTATAAACTCTTCATTTAGCCATAATCGCCACGTTTGGCAGACGGGTTGGCGATCGGCTTCGCCCCTATTGGCGGCGTGATGTTATATAGCCTAAATCGATTATCCAACACAAAAAAATTTTTCAATTCGAACCAGTACTTCCGGAGATAAGTGCGTTCAAATAAACAAACAAACCCTTTAGCTTTATAATATTAGGGGTTAAAGTATGAAATTGCCGTTTTGTATGGACGAAATAGAGAAAAGTCATTTTTCCATACCAACAATTTTTTAGTTTTTTTTAAAAACGCCTGAACCGTTTTCGATGCAATTAAAGGTGAAAGTTAGATGGTTATAAAGCTACGCATTATAGTATTAAAATTTCTGAAAATAAAAGTATATAATACAAATATACTTAATTGAAGCAAGAAGGTCAGCTGACACATTGTAAGGGGTCTTTTCAAAGACTTCCTTTGAAGTAATAGGCACTAGTATAGCATTTTTTTTTAGTCAAAAGTTACTTTAATTAGTTTTTGATACAATACAAAAAGAATAACGCAATAATATGACTGCACTTAAGAGCTATAAACAAAATAAAAAGTGGGAAAATAATCGGCAATTTCATACTTTAACCCCTATTATTATAGATTTGACTATAAAAATGATTAACACGATACAAAAGCCTATTCATATAAAAACATATGACTCATTCAGTTATTTGATCTAGAAAGGCAAATATAAATGTCATTGGCAAAAGCCAACGCACAACAGTTTAATTTAATAAAATATTAATTGCGCAATTTAGATAACCAGACCCTGAAGTCTGCCATTAAAAACATTATTATTAAGGGTTATATGCCGCTCTCAATGCATCCAGTTTCAGAGATCTTTACGCAAATAATTAGTATAAAAAAAAGTAAAGTAAAGTAACAACCCATTTCGCTCACTGTTGAGCACGGGCCTCTCTCCTTTTTATGGCGAGGGATAAGGCCTTAGTTCCACCACGCTGGCATAATTATGCTTCTCGTAATTAGTATACTTCGGATTTATTAAAGCAATTAAAATTAATTTACTTATGAAAAAAGTTATCTTATATAATTGAATTGAACCTAGAAAAGTGTAAATTAAGCCCAATCTTACGAGTATTTTCAGCCGGTGCCATGAGATAAGAAATTTTAGATGAACGGAGGTCCGCTGTCATATCTACGGACATTTGAATTAATTAATAAATGCCAGCAAGTCTTGATAAAACTAGTGTTAGACGAAATGCTCTATTTCGTTAGATCGTGAATTTTATAAAACCAGGCCTCTAAATTTACCGTATTTTAAAACTATCAACCAAAATGTAAGTTGCAAAGCAACAGGAATCGGGTTACTTTTTAGTTCAAAAATTTTATGGGGACCTAGAAGTTGCGCCTGACTTCTAAGGGGTCCGCGGACTGCAAAAGGTTAACAGGTCTAGGACCGCAAAAATTGAAAACTATATCGTGAAAAATATTTTCAGGTGACAACGTGATTTACATTTTTTAATTCATAAATAGGCTCTAAATACGATACCGAACGCCTATAAAAATTTTGGAAAGAGGTTAAAATTTCACCTGTAAATCCTAAGTGAACAAAACAAAATATAATCTTAACAATTATAAAGTTTGGCATGTTCCATTTATGATACAGAACCCTGTAGAAGATCAGTCTAACCCTTGAAAAAACCTCTTTATTTCGTCGTTCGATAAACATTTTTAGTTTCACTTTGTGTTTGTACTGGCAATGACCTTATATGTTCAGTATTCGAAAGCTAACGGTCAAGGGCAGATATGATATAATTTATAACAAACCAAACTCAATTTACCATAATCATACTATAGGTCATATTTTTATATAGGTTGTCTTAAAATACTAAGCGAATTCGTACATAAAATAAAACCGGCCAAGTGTTCCGTACCAAAACGGCTTAAAAATCGGTGTTGTTGTATGGGAGCCCCCCTTAAATATTTATTTTATTTTGTTTTTAGTATTTGTTGTTATTGCGGTAACAGAAATACATAATTTGTAAAAATTTCAACTGTCTAGCTATCGCGGCTCTTGAGATACAGCCTGGTGACAGAGCGACGGACAGACGGACAGACGGACAGACGGACAGACGGATAGACGGACAGACGGATAGACAGCGAAGTCTTAGTGATAGGGTTTTTACCCTTTTTTACCCTTTGGGTACGGAACCCTAAAAAACGACGAACACAATTTTAATACCAGACAATAAACCGTGCTTTTGAACCACCTGGAAAACGATATCTATGTTATTGGACCATTGTGTATGACATCATGACAGTGTTATTTATTTTTTGAAAAATATTAAATTTTGATTCAGACTTAAAATTTTGTATCACTGCAGCACTGTGACGCGCACAGTCGTATTATTTTGCTGCGGCGGGTCTCGGTTGAATGGACCTTACACAGCTACATCTGTGCGCGTCACAGCGTGTTAAAAATAAATAGCTGAACCAATATTTAAAAAAAAAATGCCATAAAAATGAAATAACCCTGCCAAAATGTTATATATAATGGTTTAATAACGTGGGCTTCGTATTACAGGTGGTTGAAAATGCACCGTGTATAATGTGGTGGCACTGAGAGATCACTTAGCAAATTCGTGCATTTTATTAGGCTGGTTTTACAGTCGCCCTAACCATCGGCGCCGACCGT
This sequence comes from Anania crocealis, assembly GCA_949315895.1. Taxonomy (NCBI): domain Eukaryota; kingdom Metazoa; phylum Arthropoda; class Insecta; order Lepidoptera; family Crambidae; genus Anania; species Anania crocealis. Next base: position 1,393,323 of record OX438877.1, read on the forward strand.
CGAGATGTATGGAAATCGCTGTCAGCGCTGACCACCGACAGCGCTCAAGTTCATACATTTTGACGGTCGGCGCCGACGATCAGCATGACTTAAACCAGTCTTAACTTGCCGTTTCGCTTTTCGTAACACTAAGGTAGTTATCATTTTCTTTCGTTAGTCAAGAGGCAAAGAGAAGTACCAAATTTCGCGTTTCAGAACGCGTGATGTTGGAAATTCGTTTGTTTGAAATTGCAATAGAATGTTTAATACTCGTATATTGCCGCATAGCTCAACTTCCTGTATACGCCGTGAAATTTTAGTGGTTGTTTTCCCGCAACAGAACGATTTACCTTTAGTAGCGCCATCGAATCGTGCGAGTTATTTTTTGAAAATAAAGATATCGTTGTTCTCAACTAATCAAAAAAATAATCATCAACTCAAAAGCGTGAGATACGATAGTATCTTTACAAAATGTGACGTGTTTGGGTACTGTTTGCCGCACGAAATCAATGTTCAAAGCAAAAGAAGCTCAACGCACTAAGTAATACAGCATAAACTGCACCGCGCGAGGGGCAATGACCCCGGCCGGTGACCGGCTGCGGCGCGGCTGGTACCATTGGTTCGAGGTTGCTTTTTAGTTTCGTTTATCACAATCGTGAAACTGCTATATTTTTATTTGAATAAAAAAAACTGCACAAATCTATTGTACTACTAAGATAAAATCATTTTACTGCGGAAAACAATCACTAAAATTTCACGGTGTATGATCATGAATCTTATGGTAAATTAATTTTCACTGAAAAGGGCTACTATATTACTAATTGATTAATTGGCTGAAAACACTAGACTATAATGCAACTGAAGAATTGTTAACAGTTCTCTCATAACTTATAACACTCACTTTAAAAAAACACACACACACACACAAGCGCGCGCACACGCACACACACACGCACACAACTTGTAACTTGTAATTGTCGATTTTGTTCTGATTATTTTATATATAATTTTTTCACATGTAACAGCCTTCGTAATGCCTAAATAAAATATTCATCGGTTCAGATATGGAGAGACTGGCGATCTGTCATACAGGGCCTCCTAGTACGGCTGCCAGTCTTGCATAAAATAAATTGTAATACAATTTTAGGTTAAATCATTCTATGTACCTAATAATTCTATGTGAGGGAAGAAACAATAAAGTTAAAGTTAAAGTTATATTATATTCAAATGTATTTTTTTAAACTGGTCTTTAGCAAATAAATTTCTAGTAAGAATTGAAAAAACAACACAGAACATGGAAAAAGGTTAGAAAGGCGATGCAGGCGGGACAAGCGCGCCACAGAGGTTATGAGCAAATGCTAGTAAGTGAGCGCTGTGATTGGTTTGTTTTGACGTTGCGCGACCCCATTGATTGCGTGGATGTCAAAAGAATTCACTTGATTGGCGTTCTTTGAACTCTTTTATGTGTTGTGCGGCGACATGGTTGTCATACAAATGGCGCATGACAGCCTTTCGAACTTTTTCCCATGTCTGTGACTTGAACCCACAACAGAGAAAGGCCCTGAATAACTTCTTCAACACACCAAATGTCTGAGTAGCTCAATAGTTACTGCAGTCCCCTGAAAAGCAGAAGTTTGTGAGAGAGAGCAGTCCCTTGGTACGCGGAAGTTGGTAAAATCGAATCCCATATCAGGTCAAATTCTCGACGACCTCCGTGGCGGTGTAGCGTACACATCGTTTTTCAAAGTGTCACCTGCTTTGAGGTTCCGGGTTCGATTCCCGGACGGGTCAATGTAGAAAAAAAAGTGTTTTTCTTTTTCTTCTTCTTCTCGGGTCTGGGTGTTTGTGGTACCTTCGTTGTCTCTGATTTTCAAAATACGAGTGCTTTAAATAGTTATTCAAAACGGGATTGCAACAATGTATGTGATGTTGTCCACATTTATCATTCACTAGCTGTTCCCCGCGACTTCATCCGCGTCAATTTCTGTTATTATGATCGCGATTATTTTTGCAACATTTTTCACTGATGCTTCGCTCCTATTGGTCGCAGCGTGATGTTATATAGCCTTAAGCCTTCCTCGATAAATGGACTATCCAACACAAAAATATTTTTTCAATTCGAACCACTACTTTCGGATCTACCGCAGAGATTAGCGCGTTCAAACAAACAAACTCTTCAGCTTTATAATATTAGTATAGCTTATTAGCAATTTTTTTAGCTTACAGAATAGTTTAAAAAACATTACTTAAGATTAACTAGATCTGTACCGTCAGAAATAAATTACCATAACATTATAAAGTGCGGTTTTACCCAAATAATAATATAGGTACCTACATCCAAAAAAACGTTTCACGCATATTTGTAATCTACCGCAGAAGCAACTAACAGAAGGCTTTATGACTCATGTAAAAGGAAATACCATAATGATTTAAGTAATCATTACAAGTCAAGCCAAGCAGTGAGTTGACGCAAAATAGTAGTGGGAGTCCACGATGCTAAATAGGGATTTACTCGAGCGTCGTAGAGACCTATTCGGTTGCAAAGCTTAGATGATAAGAAGAAAAAAACGTTATGTAATATATACCTTTTCATCGGTGGGGGAAGCAGCTATAGATTTTTTTTTAAAACTGTTGCATGGACATACTCAAGCGCATCAGATATCGATAGCATCAATCTCCTACGTATTTTTAATAATGAACGTATGTTAATCTGATCATTTGCATGATGCGGGTGGTTGTACATGGGGTGTTGTAAGAAAAAAAAAATGGATCGAGCGTGTCAGATTTTCTAAGGGGGTGTTAAGTGCACCAAAAAAAAAGCTCCCATTCAATAATCTGACGATTTCGATCTGACGCAATTACACGGCCATTATTATAATGTGCAAAAAAAATTCGGCTTTATATATGGGGCTCATATTTGGTGGAGGTACTTAACCGGGTACAAGGTATCCCCCTGTATATTAATCTGCCACGCTTTAGTAAATCCCGAAATTCCCGCTTGGGCTCCCCTACTAAAAGAAGCCTTGTCGTTTTACGGCCGGTGCCAATAATCTATCTATCGCCAGTTCTGACATTTCAGAGATAGGAAACAGTTTCTATCTCTGATTTTGCCGTCCAGAGAAACAAAGACAGAAGTTATACTATATATGATATTTTAGCAATTAAATTGCAATTATAATATCAGTATGCACATTACTGTGCCCGTTAAAATGTATTTTTTCTTTCACACCAGTTAGGTTGGCTGGAAGAGATCTCTTAAAGGGATAAATAAGCTCACCTTTGTAAACTATTGTATTGTAACAACTTTTATGTAATTTTGTGCGCAATAAAGAATATATATATATAAACTTGAAAAATTATGTCTCAGGCGGGTATCGAACCCGCATCTCCTCGCATGCCGGGCGGGCGCTATACTATTAAGCCACCGAGACACTGCGACGCAGCGCGAATTTTTCAAGCATATTCTTAACGCTGTAAGCCAGCGTTGCTTCTTAAAACCTTGGGAGTTTGCACCCTTAACACCCGAAAGAAACATCTTTGCAGATGTTTGACAGTCAGTTTACGACGACCGTTTGGATCAGCGGTAGTAAACGCTGCTTCTGAGCCATGGGTTGCGGGTTCGATCCCCGCACAGTACAAATATTTGTGTGCATGAACATGTCTGTTTGTACTGGTCTGGGTGTTTTCTATATATTATAAGTATATATTTACAAAAAAAAAAGTATATATGTAAGTTTATCGGTTGTCTAGTACCCCATACGACAGGGTACTTAATAGTAGCTTAATTTGGGACTAGATGGCTCTGTGTGGCCCAGTGAGGCATGTCTTAAAATATTTATATCTATTTATATCTATTTAGTTAAGATGAAACAGCTATTTATATACTTTATTCGATATTTTAGCAATTAAATTGCAATTATAATATCAGTTTATAAACTAGCGTAATTATTACTCTGGCTTTGAAAAATTCGCGCTGAGTCGCAGTGTCTCGGTGGCTAAATGGTATAGCGCCCGCCCGGCATGCGAGGAGATGCGGGTTCGAGTCCCGCCTGAGACATAATTTTTCAAGTTTATATACTGATATTAAAGATAGAAGTTGTATTCTATCTCCGATATGCCAAAACTGGAGATAGATAGGTTATTAGGACCGGCCGTTAGTCTAACCATCAAAGAACTAGACACACAGTCTGTCTGATACAATAATGACACTTAAAACTGTCCTAGATTGAATGATTGACGTTGACTTTATGTCAGTGTCAACTTTATAACCCGGACAAATTATGTCGACATGCAATAGTATGGATATTTATGTCAATAAATAAATGTGGATAACGTCACATCCATTGTTCTGATCCCAATTTGAAGAACTATTTAAAGCACTCGTATTTTGGAAATCAGAAACAAACGAAGGCAAAAACACTCAGACCCGTGAAAATGTAGAAAAACACTTTTTATTGCTACATTGACCCGTCCGGGAATAACCCGGGACCTCGGAGCAGGCGACACCTTGAAAACCTGGGCAACGGCATCTTTGGTTTTCTAACCAATGAAGACGGCTAACAGTCCTTCTGCGGTGGTAGGCTTCGTAAGAGGCCGCCTGGATGCTACCACCCTCCTGCTGGAGTCCAGCGCCAAACAGTGCCTCTGTGTTCCGCTGGTGTATGGGAGAACCAGTGCCTCTGGGTGAGTGAGCTCCATCTTAGGCTTCTTCTTAACTGAAGAGCTAAGTATGCAGTCAAGACCAAGCCCATTATACAAAAAAAACCGTTGTGTACGCCACTCCGCCACTGAGGTCGTCATATCTATTCAATGGGGACTACCGTTTCTTTGCTCACCAGCTGGCGCCACTGTAGACTGAGGTGCGAAGGTATAGCTATCAAAGGCGATTGGCGCCGAAACAAAGTGTTATATCTTGAATCTAATTAAGGTTATATTGTTTATAAATAACTATCTTGATATCAACAAACTAACTTCTGAAATAGTTGCTCTTGAGGTCGCCTATTTTTGCGCTTTTTCTTAATTCCGCTTTTAAAGCGTTCACATTAATCGCCAAATAATCCATATTTGCGATATTTTACCAAGGAGATTACTTTCCAGCAGGTAAATTAAAGAATTTATAATTTATGCAACAAATTCCGCTAAAACCAGTACAAAGTGAATGATATTGGACCTCACGCGACACTAGCGCCTCTAGTGGCAAATTCACTAGCGATAGCCCCCATTGATATAGGTTGTAGTAAAAGTGCACCCTTATGTCAAATGGGTGCACAATTAGTTGAGACACTTTTTTGACGCTTTATACAACGTGTTCCTTTTGATATCCCTTTACTCTAAGTTATGTTCTATAGGTAAAAATAATATAAAACGCCCTAGAATATGTGCTTAAAAAATCAATAGTTTCGAATATAACATCAATTTTAGATAAATTTGTTAAAAAATTGTAACCCGTATGGCGAATCCTTAGTTTTGCGAGACGTTGGCAAACTTACAAAAGGAACATAACTGACGATAAAAATTAGAGGCGGTAGTTAAACATTTTTTCAAATTACCATCTTAAAGACGAATAACACCTTAGTCTACCCGTGACCATGAACGCTGTAAAGGGTTCGAAACGTCGGGTTAAATCAAAAATAAACGCGTTCTAAATCCGTAAACTATCTTTCATTTCAAAAAAATAATAATAATTGAAAAATAATTCATAATATAAGTATGCAATTTGATTCTTTACCATGGTCTGTTTAATACCCTAGAGTTATGGGATATCAAAAGGAACACGTTGTAAGTATACATTTAGTTTAATATTTTATTTAATACTTTAGTAACTTAATTGCAATTTTAATATCAGTATATAAACTTGAAAAGTTATGTCTTGTTATAGTTCGAACTCGAGACATAATTTTTCAAGTTTATTTACTGATATTACAACTAGTTTTTATATAAATAAATGACGGTAGTGCAACAAAGCTTTACTTACCGTTTTAGTCTCAAAAAAATTCCTTCTATACTTCCTTCTATACTTATATATGAAGCATCGTGGGGCTAGTGGCTTATGTACCGGACTTATCTCGGGTCCTGCGTTCAATCCCAAGGTTCAACCTTTGGGTACGGCGCCCTTAAAACCGGACAAATGAGAGTCGAACCACTCCAGGGTTCCTGGTGTGGCGTGTAAATAGCCACACCAGGTGGAGAGGTGAAGGTCTATTAAATAAACCAACCAAAAAAAAAGATACGAATGAGTACCTAGGCGCAGAAGAATATGACGGTGCGGCAGTATTAAAATTACTAAACCTACAACTAAAACAAATTATACAAGGCACTTACCGATCTGGTGCTGCAGTTCCCTTCTCACCTGGGTGTGTTTTTCAATGTGATTGGGGAGCGACGACAGGAAAACCAGGAACGTGCGGTGATGTGATTTGATGATTGAAAAGCTTGAGGTTTTTTCAGGTGAATAATTAAGTGAAGTATAGGATGAGTATAGGTGAGAAGAGATAACAAACAAGTGACAGCAAAGTATTCTTCTTTTTTCTTTGACAGGAGTTGTTGTCTATGGCAGTGCCAAGTGCGTGCCAAGGAGGGCAGATCAAGATGCAATAATTATAAATTTAATAACTCTTACACTACGCGCATCCAGTTCCTATCACGTTTTTTCTTTTAGAGGCATAGAAACCTTATAAAATAAAAATAAGATACATAGGCCTGTATAAAAATGACACTTCTAAACATACATAAACGATTGTTGACACACTGTACAAACAAAGTCGCGGGAAAAACTTAAAACAGTCTTTTCATATTTTTATAAACCCAATTTCTTAGTAGTCTACCTAATATTTATAAACTACTAGTTGACCCCGGGAACTTCGCATTGCCTCAGAATAATATAATTAGATTTTGACGAAGACGTCACACAATGTCATTGGCATCAAATATGGCGTTTACCTTACCATGTTACACAGAAAATTTGCAATAAAATAATATTGCGACTATAAATTGTTATGAAAGCTATCCTATCTTTCAAGTTGGATCAAACTGCACATGGTATGCAAATCAAATTTGAAATCGGTTCAGTAGTTTAGGAGTCCATCGCAGACAAACAAGGTGACACGTAATTTTTACATATTAAGATTTTAACTACTTATCAATAGTGTCAATAACAGTTTTCCTAGATTACTTACTCTAGGCACAGATAATATAATACTACTAGTACTCTAGGCTTCTTTCTACCATTGGAAAAACTGGCTTGGGCTTCTTCTCGGCACTAGACCAGGCCCCCAATTCCGCTAATTTACAAATGGCTCAATAGAATCGCAATTGCATCTCAATTGTATATTTTGACACATTTATTATGGTAGTAATGTCAAAATACACGATTGAGATGCAATTACGATTCTATTGAGCCATTTGTAAATTAGCGGAATCGGGGCCCAGACTTGTCCCGAAGCATGGTAGGATTTTACTGCGATGCGCCTTTCAAGCGAGGCGATTATAGTTAAAATCCTTTTAGATGTATGTGCTTCTAATAATAATGAATTTAGATTTATCTCTTAAATACGAGTATATATGAAATCATCAAACTGTTATTTTGTAATAGGTGCATAAAACCCAAATAGCTTCTGTTCATAAAGCAATATCGCCATATTGAAACTCAACAAGTTATATAAAATTACCTAACGTTTAAACTAAAACAATGGCCATTCAAATTGAATTAAATGGTTGCATCTAAAAATGGCGGTACACGCAGCATGTGGCGAATAAGACTTACGAAAATGTTTAAAAAAGCGAAAGCAGCGCCTCCTACGGATTTTTTTGGCGAATGACTACTGAAAGTGTGGAGCTAGGCTAAGGTACAAGGGGAAGCGGTAAAGAAATCTATACTACAAATAAAAAATATTATATTTTGACGACCTCCATGGCGGACACACTGGTTTTTGGGTACTGGAATTAGGAAAAGAAAGTTGTTTTTTTTTTGTTTTTTCTTTTTATTATTAACGGCCTTGCTCTTGACTACATACTTAACTCTACGGTTAAGAAGAAGCCTAAGATGGAGCGAGCTTACCCAGAGGCACTGGTTCTCCCACACACCTGCGGAACGCAGACAAACTGTTTGGCGCTGGACTCCAGCAGGAGGGTGGTAGCATCCAGGCGGCCTCTTACGAAGCCTACCACCGCAGAAGGATCTGTTCGCCGTCATGATTGGTTAGAAAACCAAAGATGCCGTTGTCAGGGTGGACCACTAGGAGGTAGATCCCACCACCCCAAAAATAATTGTTTTCTTAAATTTATAAAATAACTAGCTGTTGCCCGCGACTTCATCCGCGTCAATTTCTATTATTATGATCGCGACTATTTATGCAACATTTTTCACTCATGCTTCGTTCCTATTGGTCGCAACGTGATGTTATATAGTCTAAAACGTTCCTCGATAAATGGACTATTCAACTCAATTTTTTTTAAATCAAACCAGTACTTCCTGAGATTAGCGCGTTCAAACAAACAAACAAACAAACTCTTCAGCTTTATAATATTAGTAAAGATTATTGAAATAAGACTAAGTTGCCAGTTTATGTGGTCCCCTTATTTATACGTGGTCTGTGACATCACACGCGCCTAAAATGTATCAGCTTATCCTGATTCAGAAGATAATCAAACCGTAACGGATTATTTTAATGGTAAGATAGAATGTAAAATTGCCGCTAGGGTTCTCTATAGATATATTTTTTTTAACTGACTGTCCTTTTAGGGTAATTCGTTTTAAACGAAATACAACGTTATAGTAAGATGTAAAATGCAACATCTTTCTAAGTACAATATTTGTTACAAATCTTTAAAGGCATTAAAAAGAACATGGCAAAAGAAGAACTCGTAAGCAGTAGGTTGTGAGTTCGAATACTAACTCAGGTATTTGACATTTATATTTAAGGAATTGTATTTTTAATTAATTTCTTATAGAAAAGTTACAAAAATTTTTTTTTGTTTTTATTTAGTTTGAAAGAGTAAAAATTTACTAGGTACCTTTTCTTTTGAACACAAAGCCAAATATGCCGCGAAGTAAAAAAGTAATGAAATAATAAAACACATGAAAAATACACTTCAACTTATCCCGAAGGAACTCTAAATCAAGTCGAAATCAAGCCCAAAACCGTAGCCAATTGATTTAATACGGTGTAAGTTTGTAAGTGTGATTTGCATTATACAGGCTGAAATTTTAACAACCTTCCAAATTTTAATATTTAAACAATCTACGAGACACAAAAATGACGTATTTTTTCTTTTGGTATAGCCCATTACAAAAATATCAAGATTGTTAATATATATGTTTAATTGACTTAGAAAATGTCCGCCAAAAATCTAAAATTTTTGATACGGCCTCCTAGCAACATTTTTTTTTACGCTATGCGCATCTAATTTATTCATTACGATACTATTCATAAGTTTTTGATTTTCCCATTATATCTTGACAGGCTTAGGAACGCAAAAATTGAAATCTATGTTGCGAAAAATATTTTTGGGTGAAAATTTGATTTACATTTTTTACTTCATAAATGGGTTATGAAAACGATACTGAACGCTTATAAAAAAAATTGAAAATGATGAAAAACTCATCCTGTATGTCCGAATAATATTTTCGGGATAGTGTAATTTATTTTGTAGTCCTTAATATAGGCGTAAGGATTCTTACTTAATAGGTATTATTACTATGACGCGTAAACTACGAACCTATATTTGACGAAGTTTATCACAAAGATAGATTACCTTGAGAAGGATATAATTAAATTTGTTAGGTTATTTATATCCCACTGTTGGGCATAGGATTCCGCCTGTACGATATAACGTGTAGTTTACGCGATCAGAGCGCGAGCAAAAATGGGGTGGTGGGATCTACGGCAACGGCATCTTTGGTTTTCTAACCAATGATGACGGCTAACAGATCCCTCTGCAAAATCAAAAATCAGACAAAATCAGCGGTGATAGGCTTCGTAAGAGGCTGCCTGGATGATACTACCCTCCTGCCGGAGTCCAGCGACAACCAGTTTTTCTGCGTTCCGCTGGTGTGTGGGAGACCAGTGCCGCTTTCTGGGTAAGCTCGCTCTGTCTTAGGCTTCTTCTTAACCGTAGAGTTAATTATGAAGTCAAGAGCAAGCCAATCATCATCATCATCAGCCTATCGCAGTCCACTGCTGGACATAGGCCTCTCCAAATGCACGCCAATTAGGTCGATCCTCGGCTTCTCGCATCCAGCTCCTGCAGCCACCTTGCGCAAATTATCACTCCACCTGGCCTGAAGGCGTCCTGCACTACGTTTGCCGAGACGCGGTCTCCACTCAAGAACTCGTTTACCCCAGCGGTTGTCGGTTCTGCGGCTAATATGGCCAGCCCACTGCCACTTCAGCTTGCTAATCCGGTGGGCTATGTCGGTAACTTTAGTTCACTGCCGGATCACCTCATTTCTGATTTCATCCCTAAGAGAAACTCCGAGCATAGCTCTTTCCATAGCCCGCTGAGCGACTTTGAACTTGTGGACTAGCCGTACCGTCAGTGTCCACGTTTCGGCTCCGTATGTCATGACGGGTATGACACACTGGTTGAAGACTTTCGTCTTGAGGAATTGTGGGATCGACGATGAGAAGACTCGACGTAGTTTTCCAAATGCTGCCTAACCTAACTGAATTCTTCTGTTCAACTCATCAAATGGGTAAAAAATAAATTAAAAACTAGGTAGGGTTATAGAAAATTGACCCTTATTACTTCTGTCCTCAGTCTTCCCTGCTCTTTTAGTCACCTTACAACACCAATATTGCAATAAAACGGGAAAGGAGTTGCCATTCAGAACGGCACCACACGACATTGATTATTAAAATAAGTACCTATTCATAATACTTATTTTAATAATCATGCTACATGAAACAAAAACATAAATCTTTGTTTTAGTTACGGCGAACTTTAGATCCGCCAGTAAGGGGCGTTAACCTACCATTAGGGTTCCGTAGTCAAACTGTCATTAAATATGACAAGTTAATAAAACGTTTAAATTAAGTAAATTATATAACTTAATTTCAGATAAATTACATCCATATTTGTTAGTGCATTGCCTTAAAATAGTACAAAATGTTATTGAATTAAATTATGTTACTAGCGGACCCCGCGAACTTCGTATCGCCTCAGATATTAGATTTTGACGTCTTAAATGAGTTAAATGTCATTGTCATCAAATATATGGCGGGGTCGGAAAATCTTATGTTTGTACGAGAGTATAGAAAAGTGTTGCTTTTTTACTTTTTCAGGCAATTTTCAAAAATAAATTCTGTGTAAGAACCATCCTCGTACTTTAAGGAATATTATAAAAAAGGAATTAGCGAAATCGGTTCAGCTGTTCTCGAGATTTGCGCTTAGCAACACATTCAGCGATTCATTTTTATATTATAGATTTATTTTATGTTATTCAAATTCAATTCATTTATCATTCATTACATTAGACACAATACACAGTAGTACACATTGGTACAGACAACGGCAGGTCAACCTACCCAAAAAGTTAAAGGTCATTAAATTGATTTTCAATTTTAAGTCCAACAAGTAGAGATCAATATCAATTGGGGCTACCGTTTCTTTGCTCACCAGTTGGCGCCACTGTAGACTGAGGTCCGGAGGTATAGCTGTCAAAGGCGATCGGCGCCGAAACAAAGTGTTATATCTTGAATCTAATTAAGGTTATATTGTTTATAAATAACTATCTTGATATCAACAAACTAACTTCTGAAATAGTTGCTCTTGAGGCCGCCTATTTTTGCGCTTTTTCTTAATTCCGCTTTTAAAGCGTTCACATTAATCGCCAAATAATCCATATTTGCGATATTTTACGAAGGAGATCACTTTCCAGCAGGTAAATTAAAGAAATTTTAATTTATGCGACAAATTCCGTAAAATCCAGTACAAAGTGAATGATATTGGACCTCACGCGACACTAGCGCCTCTAGTGGCAAATTCACTAGTGACGTACTGTAATTGTCTGTACAATAAAATTAAATAATAATGTTACATTGGCAAATACACCGTGCTTTTTGAAGCACCTGAAAAAGGAAGCCCATGTTAAATATAACATCATGGCAGTGTAATTTATTTTTTCGTAATAATTTATTTTTTTGAAAATTTGAACCCTGGGTAGGATAGGCCGACTCGCACTTGACCGGTTTTTTAAAGTAAGTGAACTTTAGATGCCTACTGTGATTGTACAGATGCTATCAATTTCACGCATATTTTGTTGTTTTATACGATTTTCAACCTTATTTCAAATCATTTAGGATGTTTTGTTTAAAACAATGTGGTTTGTATAGATTTATTGACCGTGAAATATTATTTATTATTACATTTGGCACAGGTTGTTTGATACGAACGGTTTTTATTTACAAAAGAACATAATAATAACTATTGTAACAGTGAACAAAGAAATAATTTAGTAGACACGATACACTAGCGTCACTTCCTTAAAAATGTCTAGTGACGGCTCCGATATTATTGTCAATAAGTGAGTCTAAAATTCTCTTTTTATTAAAATTTTTAAGCTGTTGCATAGCTTCTATCGCGGGCCTTGAGCGTGGAGACCGAATCCAGAAATTCCGTAACGAAAATAACCTAACCTAACACTCGGAGCGAGGCACGATCGAACAATTTTAAATTTCCGAAATTTAAAAGAATTTAATATGAAACTAAGAATTTTGACAGTATTGTTGCCTATGGTAACCATATCTGCCAAAATAACAGAAAAATTTAATTACAAAAGTCAAAAATAGAAAATACATAAAATTATAAAATTAAGCTATTGCATAGCTTCTATCGCGGGCCTTGAGCGTGGAGACCGAATCCAGAAATTCCGTAACGAAAATAACCTAACACCCCCACTCCGACCGGCACAGCGGTGATACTTTTTAGTTTGATAATTGCATAAGTTGATAAGAAATGCTATGCAATAGCTTTACCGCGGCAGTCTCCGAGTGCCACACGTCTTTTTTTACCTAGGAACAAGGAATGAAGCAACAAAATACAATTTAGTGGTATATACAAGTGAAATTTTAACCTATTTCCAAAATTTTTAAAGGCGTTCGGTATCGTATTTAGAGCCCATTTATAAAATAAAAAATGTAAATCAAGCTGTCACCTGAAAATAGTTTTCGCAATTTAGTTTTCAATTTTTACGGTCCTAGGCCTGATAAGGTCTAAAGGGTAAATCAAAAACGTATGAATAGTATCGTAATGAATAAATGAGATGCGAATCGCGTAAAAAAAGCGTTGCTAGGCGGCTGTATCAAAAATTTTAGATTTATTGCGGACATTTTCTAAGTGCTTTATCTTGACATTTTTGTACTGGGCTATACCAAAAGAAAAAATATGTCATTTGTTTTTTGTCTCCTAGATTGATGTATTAAAATTTGGAAGGTGGTTAAAATTTCAAAAGTTAGTGGCAAGTTACGTGATACCAGTGATACAGACAATAGATGGGTCTGCCGGTTGTTTATTAGCATCATAATCTTTATATATATAATTCTTCTGTGAGTGTGTATGTCACTGAACTTCTCAAACGACTGGACCGATTTTGATGAAATTTTTTGTGTGTGTTCAAGGGGATCTGGGAATGGTTTAGATTCACAATTTTGTCGGGGATAAGGGGTGGGGGTAGGGTAGGGGTAGGGTATGTGTAGGGTAGGGTAGGGTAGGTTAGGGGTAGGGTAGGGGTAGGGTAGGGGTAGGGTAGGGGTAGGGTAGGGGTAGGGTAGGGGTAGGGTAGGGGTAGGGTAGGGGTAGGGTAGGGGTAGGGTAGGGGTAGGGTAGGGGTAGGGTAGGAGTAGGGTAGGGGTAGGGTAGTAAAATATTAAAATTTTATAAAATATATACAACCCTAAATTTTTACCCTTTTACCACCAACCCCTATTTTTTGTTAGCCATTTTAGTAATTTAATTATTTTTATGGCAAAACAACGTTTGCCGGGTCAGCTAGTAAACAATATTTCTTAAACAATACTTGGACGTCGATGGATTACAATCTAACCTAACCTAACCCACCGTTAGTTTATAATCTCATGCGTCCTTTTGTAAACTGATCTCACAATTTTACGGTGACATGTATACTAAGTCTATGGTTACTAAGAGGGCGGCACTGAAAATTTCGGGCATCAAGGAAGTGAAACAACATTACTATTTAAAAATGTATTTATTGCTTTTCAAAGTTTTCTTCGCGAAATTTGACACATTTTTCCATACGACGTAACCAATCATTGAAGCAACCATTCCATTCGGAAGTTTGGGTCTCCAAAATGGCCGTTTCGTAGGCGTCCACAGCTTCTTCAGGTGATGAAAATCTCTGACCACGCAATTTATTCTTTATTTTAGGTAAAGTAGAGAAATCATTAGGGCTTAGGTCGGGGCTGTACGGCGGATGGTCTAATAATTCTATGTTTTCTTGCTCTAAAAACTCTTTTGTTCTGTGCGCGGTGTGAGAACTCGCATTGCCGTGATGCGGCGGTTGCAGTTCTCTTAACGGAGTTCAGAAACGACCTGTGGCAAACAAATGCTAGCATACCATTCTGCATTAACCGTTCTTTATCCCTCAAGAGGAATAGTGGCAACATGGCCGGTTTTGGAGACAAACGTGGCCACCATTTTTTTTTGCAACACTCCGTGAACGAACAATTTTTGTTGGCTTTAACTCATTTTCGAACACCCAAACTCGTGACTGGTTTTTTGTTTCGGGTTCGTACGCGTATATCCAGGATTCGTCACCTGATACGATGTTGTATACAGCATTTGAGGATCCTGCGTGGAATCTTTCGAGAGTTCTGACGCACCAAGTAACGCGAGCCGCTTTTTGCTCTTAACAGAGCGAATGCGGTATCCATCGGGAAAACAACTTATTTACACCTAATTGTTCATGCAAGATTATTTGTATTTGACTCATGCCAATGTCTAAAGTTTCCTGAATTTCGCGGTATGTCACATGGCGATCTTCCTAAATCAGCTTACGCCATAGATTTAGTATATTAAATCTATGGCTTACGCACAGCATCAACGTTTTCGTGGGTGACTGCAGTTTTTGGACGACCTTGACGGGGATTATCACTGAGCTTGACACGTCCACGTTGAAATTAAGCAAACCAGCGATAAATTGTGGTTTGGATGGGGGCTTCATTACCAAATGCAGAAATCATCCGGTCAACACACTGTTTTTTTGTTAAACCACTTCGAAAGTCATAATAAATCATCGCTCCTGAAATGAAACTATGAACCACGTTGATCCCTTTCAATATGAAAAATAATCAGTGAGGAAAAATAATCAAAAGGAGGCTGCGGAGCGGGCCAGAGAGGAGGACATCCACGCTGACCCCATCCGAATACGTCGAGTAAGGCGGAGGAGACGGCGTTTCGCCGTTCTCCAACGCGCATCCGCGAGCTAGCGAGTTGAGGGCTGGAGGGCCCGAAGCTTGCATTGCACAGCCCACCTGACTGCTGGGTGATCTCATGTGTACAAGATCACCCATACATTTATGTCTGAGGCCCGGAATAGGCCGAACGTAGAGGTTGCACGGACGGTATCCTAAGAGAAACCCATACACTGCCAACATACGTTGCGAGGTACACCGCAGGTCGTTTAGTGAGTATGCTTGTCGGACGAACAGCGGTTCTTACGTCGCTGTCCCTTGACAAGGGAGTCCCACATAACCTTCTGTTGCCCCTGAAGCAGTAGGTATGCCTAATGCATTTTTCCTGCGATAAAAAAGATGTGATTGTACGCGACGTTCAATTATAAACTGACGTTTACTATTTTACGATGACATTGTATAGACAACATAATCTGGCTGCGTTTTATTCCCAAAAAGGGATAAATATTTTCGGGATGATATAAGTCACGGTTTAAAATATAACTGTAAAAAGACTGAGTTCATGGTTTTCGCCACAACCAATAACTATCCGCGGGTCGTCTCTGTCAAGCTAAACAGGACAGCTTTATCTAGAGTAGGTAAAGCAGTACAGATACCTAGGACACATTGTAACGGAGGACCTGAAAGATGACCTAGACATAGAGCGTGAGCGTAGGGCGTTGGCGGTCAGAAGCAATATGATCGCCCGTAGGTTTGCTAGATCTTCAGAACAGGTAAAGATATATTTTTTTAAAGCATTTTGCCAATCTTTCTACTCTGGCAGCCTATGGGTGAAGTATACGCTGATGGCCTACAACGCTCTGCGTGTACAATATAACAACACTTTCAGGATGCTTTTGGGGTTGCCGTGGCGCTGCAGCGCGTCTGGCATGTTTGCCGAGGCGCGGACAAATGATTTTTATGCCATAATGCGTAAAAAAGTTGCCTCGCTTATGAACAGAGTGTGCGGCAGCCGTAACAGTATCCTGCAGGCGGTGGGTGGTAAGTACGAATGTCCTATTAGCCACCATTCTAGTTGGGTGAGCCTTAGGTAGGTATAATTTTTGACTATAATTTTTGACTATGACTTATGAAATTTTCTCTTAATTTATTATATTACATATATCTTAATGAATGTATTGTATTGTAATGTGATGAATTTTTGTATATGGAACCTGTTTTCCGAAATAAATGATTATTAATATTATTTATTATTATATTAATATAAAACGAAAATTTGGTTTTGTATAAAAGCCAAGATCTCGGGACCTGGGTTCAATCGAAAAATAATATTAGTAATCGATTGTTTGGAATATTCAAATCGCATTTTAATAACGAATTATAAATTTTAAAATAAATTGATTTTTTAGATCACCAAAATTAAGTCACGGGCAATATTCAAATGTTAATATCAATTATCAAAGAATGCGAAATATTTAATTTGGTTACACAACTGTTCTCTGAGTTCGATGATGATTATCATAAAATTATCCCAATGTCAACTGTTTGCGAAACTTGTGATCTATTTTATTGTTATGTGAAATTCTTGAATGCTTTATTAATATGGCCATCAGAAATTCTTCCGATAGCTTTTGAGTAAATGTTTTGCTTGATCTTGGAAAAATACTGAACTTAATATAAATACAAATGTTAAAATGAAGTAGTGTCTGTCAGTATTAGTATGGATAAACTTGGTTTCCAAGATGTTGCCTACTCCGAGGTCCCGTGTTCGATTCCCGGATGAGTTAATACAGAAAAAAGTGTTTTTCATACTTCGGGTCGTATGCCACTTACTGCAGCAAAACAAATTCATTATAATCTATACTAAGTAATATTATAAATCTGAAGAATTTGTTTGTTTGTTTGAACGCGCTAATCTCAGGAAGTAAGTACCTACTGGTTCAAATTGAAATATATTTTGTGTTTAATAGTCTATTTATCGAGGAACGCTTCAGGCTGTAACATCACTCTGCGACCAAAAGGAGCAAAGCATCAGTGCAAAATGTTGCAGAAATAGACGCGGACGAAGTCGCGGGCAACAGCTAGTAATAAAATAAAAACAAAGTGGCAAACGATTACGGCTGTCATTTAAACATGTCTTTAACAGTATGTCGTATAAAAATACGTTAAAATGTAATACGTATAAGCAAGTTGTAAATGTTTAATAATTTTTTACCTAATAATTTCTGCGGTGACTATTTTTTTGTTTCAGACTTTTTAAAGCGCGTTTGTAGTCGGGCTTTAGTTTTTTCATCACGGTAATCCATCAAGGGTTTGGAACATCCCTTTTAAAAAAATGTAGACAACCTCGCATATATGTGGTATGCTCTGAACCCAAAGTTAGTTACTACTTAAAAAACTCGTATTAGGCTAATCAGGAAGAACGAAGTACCACCAACACCCTAGAAAATATAGAAAATAACTTTTTCGAACAGAGTCGCGGGCGACGTGCTAGTTTCCTGACAAAATAATAAAGATACTTGTTATTTTCGTTACTTGTTTCTTATTTCCTCAATTTATTAACTTTATTATTGCTTTGTGTACGAGGATGACTCAAGGATAGTTCGAGGTAGGTCTGATGATGTTATACTTAGTTTTTTTTTTCGGACCTATCACTGAGGCTATGAGAAGGCTTTAATCTTTTAAACCAGGCTAGGGATGCCATCTCTAAAATTTAACAAACAGGACAAGCCCTGGACATGTCTAATAGTTTTTTTAAACATAAGCAGTAAATAGAAAACAGTCATATTTTATTTTATACTTATTCGGATTCGGTGTTGTTGTGGTTGATCGCAGCGTGCGGGCACAGAGCGTGTGACGCGGGCGGCCCAAGACTTAAAATTTTACAAATGGAGACCCTTCATTTGTAATCCGGGTTTAAAAAAAAAACTGGACTCATCCCGGATGGCTCAGTAGCAGCTTTACTTACACTGAACCAAATTTATCTGTTAAATGAACATAAAAATTTTTCATTCAATGAATCGCCTGCAATACTTAGTTTGATCGGATCCAATTACAGTTAGGAGTTAGAACTACAATGGCTCTGTAATTATACATCGTAATTACAAAGATTGCAACGTTATTAATTATATTTCTGAATAGTGATGGGACGCGAGACTTTATTAAAATATTGAGATGACTTTATCTTTTCGGTAATAGGTTCTGATCTCGAGTTTGTACAATTTTTTTCAAAGACACCTATTACAGACCATTGGCGTGGTTTGTTTTTAGTACTTCCATCTGACAGAAACCGGGACCGATGGCTTAACGTGGCTGACGAAACACGATTCCCTCATCTCTTCTAGACCCAAGCTAATTTTAATATTAAAATATCAGTCTCAGGCGGGACTCGAAAACGCATCTCCTCGCATGCCGCGCGGCGCTTTACGAATTCAGCCACCGAGACACTACGTTACAGGCGTCAATTTTTCAAGCATATTCTTATCGCTGTAAGCCAGCGTTTCACACCCTTAACACCCGAAAGAAACATCTTTGTAGATGTTTGACAGTCAGTTAGGATGAAACAGCTATTTAAATGCTTTATATGATATTTTAAGCAATTTAATTGCAATTATAGTATCAGTAGTATAGTACTGCTTAAAAGTATTATATAAATTAGGAAAGATTGTTTCCCAAATTCGAATCAATTGAAATTTTGCGTAATAAGCGCAACATCGCACCACCAATATCAACTAAAAAAATACCCTAATCCACCTGTTGTTTCGGGTTCTACAAAATTCTCTGAGAAAAAACTTACCGACGTTAGGGTCAGAGCAATGTATGTGACTCTATCATTGAATTAAAGCTATCATAGCAATGATGTAAGGAACTTATATCGTACAGGCATAAATACCACTCTTGCCAAATGCGGGTTGGTGATCACAAACCCGAGCAATGTTCGAAAATTCGAAACTTTTTTTGCCCGACCCGGGATTGAACCGGGACCGCGAGATCTTGGCTCGGTATTGAGAATGACTAAATTAAAATTAATAATGACTGCAGCTTGGTCTCAGTCCCAAACAAACAAAAAAAAAGTCTCTTCTAGAATTCAAAGTACCTACTTAAGTATAATTACGAAAAATACTCTGTAAGTATGACAACAATATCGCAGTCCCATCACTATTGTTGAGTATTGACATGTGTCAACTTTTTCTGCCATTTCCTGCGGATAATTTAATAATCATATATTTGCATAATTATTGGCTCCAATTAAAGGGATAATGATCAATTTATTTGTTCTGCCAGCATTCTGGTGTCAGAAGTAATATTACGAAATGTTGGCTTGATGGGTATTGCAGAATAAGTAATTATTTAAATTTAGCTCAAATGCTTAATGTTAACGAGCTAAAGAATTAGCTTAAAATGATTCAGTTCACAATAGCTTCAAAGCGCTCATAGCCCAACGCTTCTTCGTGATCAGTTTCTGTCACAGCAACGATGTAGCGGTCACTAGTTGGATGGGTGACCGTATGTTGCATCATACCTTGAGCGCTTCCGTGCTTCGGAGGGCACATTAAGCCGTCGGTCCCGGCTGTTGTCACGAGATAGCAGTCGTTAAGCCCTGTTGGAGGCCTTCGGGCGGCTTGAGCAACGTCCAACGGCGGGGTGATGTTGCCACAGCGTCGCCCTCGCCGTTCACCAACCCGTGTTAGGCCAGCGTGGTGGAACTAAGGCTTTAACCTTTAACTCCTCTCCTTAAAAAGTAGAGAGACCCGTGCTTAACAGTGAGAGAAAATGGGTTGTTACTTTTTTGCTTTACGGCTTTTTGCCCGTTATTTCGTACCTTCCCAAGCGCCATCTGTAATCTGTGTCACCAGAGTTCTAACAAAGTGACTGTTATACATGGATTTCGGGATAAATTATATAGCCTGTAAGTTATTCAGATGTTTAAGCTACTCTACTGGGAAGTTTCATCAAAATCCGTCCAGTAATATTTTGCGTAAAAGAGTAAGAAACATCTATGCAAACAATCTTTTGCGTTTAGAATATCAGTTTACATGTTAATTGAAATAATAAAAATTATAATAATCTTAATTTAACAGGAATTAACCAAAATGCATGAGAAAAGTCACCAATTTTGTCTATAATCATCCCTCTGCAAGGCAAAGCCTTTATCGTTCACTTCAAGTTACAACACCACGCTTGCCAAATGAGAGTTGGTGACCACAAACCCGAGCAATGTTCGAAAATTCGAAACTCTGCTTGCCCAACCCGGGGATCGACCCACGACCCTAAGATCTTAGTCTGTACAAAGCCACTCGACCAATGGGGCGTCGCGACGTCGTCGAGTGGTCCCTATAAGGTTTTTTTTTTTTTTGTAGACTGAGATAAAATGATGTTTTTGGGGTGGTAGGATCTACCTCCTAGTGGTCCACGTTGGGCAACGGCATCTTTAGTTTTCTAACCAATGGTGACGGCTAACAGATCCCTCTGTGGTAGGCTTCGTAAGAGGCCGCCTGGATGCTACCACCCTCCTGCCGGAGTCCAGCGCCAAACAGTTGTTCTGTGTTCCGCTGGTGTGTGGGAGAACTAGTGCCTCTGGGTAAGCTCGCTCCATCTTAGGCTTCTTCTTAACCGTAGAATTAAGTATGTAGTCATGAGCAAGCCCATTGATAATAAAATAAAACATTGAATGCTTATTCTTCTCTTCATTAAAACCTCAATGAAACACCACATACATATCATCAATTAATGTATATTTCATATAATAACTTATTGAATAAATGTTCTTAATTTAAAATATTACAATAATTTACAAAATGAGGCACAGTTGAACACACACACCACCTACGTGGTATGTGGTTGAATACCATAGATAATATTTTTATTTGACAAATGTCAAAAATCTATCATGGCGGATACATTTTATAATTGTATTATTAAAAGGCAGTTTCCAAGGTGGGTATATTAAAACAACATACGAAGCACGTTAAATTAAAAAAAGATTTTTTTATGACAATGTATATTTTATAAAACATTAATTTTGAAATAAAATTACATTTATTTCAAAACTATGTAGCCAATGATATTATATTAAAACGAAGCAGATATGTCATAATGTTCCCGCTGCTTAGGCGCAGATCTAGGGCCTTATTCAGCTATTTCAATCGCTAGTGAATATGCCACTAGAGGCGCTAGTGTCGCGTGAGGTCCAATATCATTCACTTTGTACTGGTTTTAGCGGAATTTGTTGCATAAATTATAATTTCTTTAATTTACGAAAGTGATCTCCTTCGTAAAATATCGCAAATATGGATTATTTGGCGATTAATGTGAACGCTTTAAAAGCGGAATTAAGAAAAAGCGCAAAAATAGGCGGCTTCAAGAGCAACTATTTCAAAAGTTAGTTTGTTGATATCAAGATAGTTATTTATATACAATATAACCTTAATTAGATTCAAGATATAACACTTTTTTTCGGCGCCAATCGCCTTTGACAGCTATACCTCCGGACCTCAGTCTACAGTGGCGCCAACTGGTGAGCAAAGAAACGGTAGTCCCCATTGCGCGATTTTGACATTTAGCCCATAATAGAACTGTCAAAAACCTGCTATTCAATTACGATTGTGATACGATTTGGTTAGCTGAATAAAGTAACAGGCGACATATTACTGGCCATGTACAAAATTCTGTTTTTTTACCCCCTATAAGGGGCCTGCGCCGTATGACAATTGATTTCTATTGTGTCAAGAATTACCCGCATACGAGCGGATAAGCGCGCGCGTTGGGAAGACTCAAATACGGCCTAATAACTCCACTTGTCAATGTGTGCGGTTTTGGAATGCTCGGAACAGATTTAATACGCGAATTACTATGAAGGTATCAATATCATTGATGTTATACTTTTCGTATGTTACATATTTTATATTTTGGTGATTCATTTTAAATTCTATAAATAATAGAGTAGATGGACTCCGAATTATTTAGAGAATTACCCTTGAACGATATAATTGTACATAGTAATCACTGCTCATCGTTCATCGATTCAAATATATTTTTTTTACCGACAGCTCGGTTCGCCGAAAGAAATATTTATCATTCTTTCCGCGAACCGAGCTGTCGGTAAAAAAATATATTTGTATCGATGAACGATGAACAGTGATTTCTATGTAGTTGTTGGGAAAAAAATGTTCAAAACTACATATTTTCAGTTACATCCGTTTTCATTAAGGTGTGCGAAATATAAATACAAAAGGAGTTTGTTTTTAGCTTTAACAATGCATTTATTATTATATTTTTAAGGCATTCATACATTTCAAGTTTAGTATAAAATCTATGCGTTACTACATTAATATCGAAATAAATTACATTAAAAATAATTGTATATCAAAGTGTAGAATCATATAGTAAGCCGACTAAAAAGGCGGCTCTCATTTGACGTATAATATAAGTTCTTAAGGCACTTTATAATCAACTAGCTGTTGCCCGCGACTTCGTCTGCGTCAAATAAAATGAATAATTTTCCCGTTTTCGCAACATTTTTCACTGATGCTTCGCTCCTATTGGTCGCAGCGTGATGTTATATAGCCTAAAGCCTTTCTGGATGGACTATCCAACACAAAAAGAATTTTTCAATTCGAACCCGTACTTCCTGAGATAAGCGCGTTCAAACAAACAAACAAACAAACAAACTCTTCAGCTTTATAATATTAGTATAGATAATACACAATCATATCCTTAGCCGTCAAAAAAGCAGTCATTGTTCGAAAAAAATACAAAAGATATGAATTCTACACTTTGCCATACAAATGTAAATTATAATACAATACAATAAGGCACATTTTCGTTTACATTAAATCACTGGCGTTTTGCCTATAATATAAAAGGCATCTACAGACTTTCGTATAATGTTATTTTAATTTTAACAGTAAAATGAGTTTTACTAAGTTTACATAATTTTCGAATATTTCAAGTCATATATTTTATAATACACAGTCCCCATTGATGCAAAGTTAAAAACTATAAACTCAAAACAGCGTCAGTAAAATATCCTCACACACATTTACCTTAGTTGCATTCATCTTCGAGACATGTACGTAAGATATTTTGCGCATTACGACGCACTATAGACACGTATAACTGTATGCTCATGCAATATGCGGAAATTCCGCCGATACATTGTTGTGATAATTTACAAACGAACGTAAATTAAAATAACACATTTTAATTTATTTATTAAGGCACACCAAAAACATAATATACATTTACATTTCCAATAAAAACATGCCAATATAGACATTGCTGATATATATGTCAATTAAAGGTGAGCATAACACTCGAACATTAACGCTCTGTCGCTGAACATATTCGGCGGTACTTCCGCATTATAACAGTATCTATGTCACCGTAAAATTGTGAGATCTCTCAGTTTACAAAACAACGCGTGAAATAAACTAACGGTGGTTTAGGTTAGGTTAGATTGTAATCCATCGACGTTCAATTATGAACTGACGAAGTTTACAATTTTACGATGTCATATACATTGATGTTAAATACAGGAAAACGTCGTCACAAAATGAGTACTCACCAAAAATTTGGGTACTCTTATACTTTAGCTGTATTCTTTATATTAAGCATGTAAGGGTAAATTTACATCACTATAGGTATGTAATTTGACATTAACTGCTTATATTTACACTTGGACAATTCGAAGTAGTGTTGCCGATCGATAGTTGACGTCGATAGTATCGATAGCCTATCAATAGCACAGCTGTGGGTCTAGCACAAAGAACTATCGACTTCTAATCGTTTGCGTATCGAAAGCAAACGACACAACGTTCGTGCGTTGTTTTGTAGCTCTCGTTTTGACCGCGCGAGCGCTGTTTAAGTTTTCATACTAAATATATCGATGGCGATACGAACACGCAAACTTCTATTCGAATTCGATAGTTTTTCGAGCTAGACCCAGCAATACTATCGAATGAGTTCAATACTATCGATACTATTGATAGTATTTACTACTATCAATTTAATTTGCAAGTTGAGACTATTGCCTTCGATTCGATTCGATTCGATAGTATTGCCTTGTATAGGCCTATCGATAGGGTACATGGTTTTCAATTAAAACTATCGACAGTTTTACTATCGATAGTTCGGCAACACTAGTTTGAAGTGACATTTCTGTATGGGACTGTGTTTATAGTCCTTAATTTTAATTGATACTTTTACAGAACTAAGTTAACTACCGCAAAATTAAACTGTAAACACCCTTACAGTCAGAAATGTGCTTTCCAACGCGGAAAATAAGCGTCGAAATGCAAAAAACACTTCATAATTCGCGTTCTTTACTAAAACAATGGCAACGGAAGATCCGTAGACACCTTCACAGATCAAAATTACTCCATGTCGAACTACTTAAGCGAATGAATCTTCGCACTACTAGCTATAAGCTCCTATGAATCTTCGCACTAACGTCTATACAAATTAAAATTTGTATTCTACAGCGTTACATTACTTGCGGAAATTCCGCCAATACATAAAGTAACTACTTGTCGCACAACATTAACGTTCCATATGCGGAACATCCGCTCAAGTTTATCCGCATTCAGCCTAAACTTACGGAAATTCCGCGTCAGTAGTACCTCTTATTAATCACGATAACACACTAAGTGATCAAATCTCTCAGTTTAGTCTTGAGTAACTTCACTTTTTTATTAACAGCACTTTTATAGTTTGTTTTGTCAACACTTTTGCTTGGATTCTTATTTCTCCATAACCTTTCGTTAAACAGTTCGTAGAAGCTTGGTAAAGGCGTATCCACTAGTTTAGAGTCTTGGAACTCGAATTTGAGTAACAATGGCAGAGTCGGCGTGGTTGATATTGGTGAAGTTGGCAACCGGATGCTGACAGCCATGTTTTGGATGAAGTGATTGAACATGGCCGTCTCCGTGAACCATTCGAGGAAGAACTGATTCTGTTTTGGTGATATGCTCTTGATATAGGATTCTTTCTGTAATAATTAATAATAATGGTTTTATTAAATTACTTATGACTACTAATTATCAGTGTTGATTATTATGAAAGATTAAAAAAATTAGAAACCAATTCCTTGACAAAAAAAATTGTTGATTCTCTTTGTCGACCTTCGTGGCGGAGTGGCGTACACACCGGTTGTCAAGGTGTCGCCTGCTCAGAGGTCCCAGGTTCGATTCCTGGACGGGTGAATGTAGAAAGAAAAGGGTTTTTCTTTCTTGTCTTTGGTGTTTGTGTTACCTTCGCTTGTTTCTGATTCCCACAGTACAAGTGCTTTAAATGGTTACTCGTTTTTGGATCAGAACAATCATGTGATGTTGGCAACATTTATTTCTTTATTTATTTATTAATATCACACATCTATACTTCTTAAAATATGGTTTGATTAGGATAACACCTGTCAAACTGAGGAGACTAGTGCTGGGACTGACTCGACTGATGAAACGGAAAAAACCGGCCAAGTGCGAGTCGGACTCGAGCACTGAGGGTTCCGTGCCAACTTTAACTGAATTATGGGTCCACTAACTTCCACTTGCCAAAATACCACAATATTTAATTGACTGCAAACTTTGTTTTTCATAGTAATTGTATGAAGGACAAATTTATATATGCGGTTGTTAAAAATGTGCTATTTCTCAAAAACTACCGGTTTGATCCCGTTCAAACCAATTTTCGTTGTAAGTTTTTATTAAGATCTACATTATATATTTTTTTCAAAATTTTCACTTGCTTAGTTTAAAAGTTAGAGGGAGGGGGGGGGGCACCCATTTTACCACTTTGGAAGCGTCTATCTTCCAAACGTTAGACTTTTGGAAAAAATGGTTTTAGAAACCTCTATGTCATTTTAAAAGACCTATCCATAGATACGCGTAGTTTAAAGTAAAAAATTTCGTTTTTGTTTTAGTTTTATGTATGAGAAGCCCCCCTTAAATATCATTATTTTTTATTTTTTGTATGAGAATCATAAAGCGGTCAACAGTATACACCTACCTACCAAGTTTCAACTGTGTGATGCTAATACTTTCTGAATAAAGTGGCTGTGACATACGGACGGACGGACAGACAGACAGACAGACTTGACGAATCTATAAGGATTCCGTTTTTTGCCCTTCGGCTACGGAACCCTGAAAATCAGTTATGGCGAATAAAATAAAACAAAAATTAGGTAAATAAAGATTTAACAGTGATTAAGTATCGCGATTATCATCAGAATCACTGGAACAATCATGAACCTCAACTGTAAATTATCGCAAATGGATTCGAATAAATCTGAACTTTTTTTTAAACAAATATTTATTGTAATTTGATGTTCTTCAACAATGCTTATTAATACATTTGTTACTTCGATTCTGAATTATCATAATTGTCGGTCGATTTAGATTTCTCCATTTCACCTCATCACTAATAATTGTGAATAATCACGTAAACTTGTAAAGACGTCTTTCAAAGTTAAGAGTTAGTTATTTCGAGATTTCTACCATGTACCTTGTTTTTTATGAGTTTCCGATATTTCGGCACTGTTGCAAGCGCCATGATCGCGGAAGAACTGATGTCACTGCGGGTGGGTGGTTGTTAGGAGTAGATATATCGATCTACCCTCCGTCGTAGTCTTTTATTGCACTCGACACTGGTACTATTGTTTTCAAACTCACTATTCACTCGAACCTGTTCTCGACACACAACACTCACAGTATCCGATCGCGAAACATTAGTTTTTGGATTTTTCTGGTTATTACAAATTTTAACCACTGGATTCCAGACACACGACAATTTAAAGCCATCTTCACGATTAAAGTTTTTTATTTGGTGATTTCGATCGCTTCTCTAACCATTCTTGGTGTGTAATGGCGTTCAGTGGAAATTATCTGTGTGTTGTGAAACTCAATCCAGTGGTTAGGACCCGAATGTATTAAATGTTCCGCGATGGCCGATTTCTGCGTATCGTTGTTTTTAACCGCTTTTATGTGTTCCTTTACGCGGCACGCTACTGTTCGTTTGGTTTGGCCGATATATGAGCTACCACAACTACAGTCAATTTTGTAGACACCAGGCTTCTCCAACGGGAAGTTATCCTTTGGGGAACGTAGACACTGCGCAATCTTTCTAAAGGGAGTGAAGATAGTATTCAATGAGAATTTCTTAAGTATATTAGAGATCTTATCTGTCACTCCCTTTATGTATGGCAAATACACAGGTTGTCTATCTACCTTGTTTCTCTGGGTTTTAGATTTTTTCCGAGAAACAAGTTTCCCGGTGTAGCCGTTTCTCCGAAGCACCCGTTGCACATGATCAAGTTCTTCTTGTAGGTGTTCATCATCACACAGATCAAATGCACGGTTAGCCAATGATATTATAACAGAATTTAGGTGTTTAGAGTGGTGGTGCGAAGTTGCGTGAAGGTAGCGATCTGTGTGCGTAGGATTTCTATGGACTGTGTGGCTGAGGGAACCGTCATTCTGCACTCGTATCCCTACATCTAAAAATGCCAAATGTCTGTCCACTTCCATCTCGCAGGTAAATTTGATATTCGGATGGACATTGTTGATGCTTGCCAGGAGAATTTCAACACCTTCCCCGCCACTCCTCAGTATACAGAAGACATTATCAACATACCTCTTCCATAGTTTGATCTCAGTGGGTGCAGTCGCTATTATTTTCTCCTCTACATACTCCATCCAGATGTTAGCGATGACTGGAGCTATAGGACTACCCATAGCGACCCCATTTATTTGAAGATAGTACGAACCTCTGTACACAAAATAGTTGGCTGACAAACAATGATGAACCATCCTGGCATATTCCATCGGGATGTTGTTTTCCTGCAGCTTACCCCTTACCACTTCGAGACACTCTGCTACAGGAACATTTGTGAAGAGTGATTCTACGTCAAAGCTGACCATCAACTCATTTTTCTCGACCTTATTCTGGTGTAAAATGTCTACAAAGTGGCGAAGTGGCGAGAAAAACAAGGTACATGGTAGAAATCTCGAAATAACTAACTCTTACGATAGTGACCATGAAAGTTTAAAACAGTATATTTCAAAGTTAAGTTTAAAATTTGTGTGTGGATTATTATGAAGTTTTTGGCTTTTAATTATTATTTTATGTAATAATTTTGATTAATATGTTCATCACTGTATAAAAACATATTTTTAACATACCAGATCCCAATAATTTTTCGTGTGCAAATGTGTATCACGTGCATGACGTTGGTACAAAGTTACGTCGTCTTTTTCAGTGACACCTGCCATTCTAATCAAGCTATATTTTAAGGACTATAGTTTTTTTTATCTAACATCAATAATACTCACATCAAACACAACATTCCCCTTCCCCAGATCGCCATCTTTCAATTCGCCATACGAGAAAAACCTCCAAAACTCTCCAAGAATATCGACGAAAAACCTCAGAAACGCTTCAGATATCATGACGTTTCTCGTCTTCGTGTCCTGTCTGTTCGTTTGTTTGTTCGTCTCCATCTGGAGTGAGGTTTTCAGGGTCTTGTACGATGTTGACGGGAGTATTGTTGACTCGTCCCCTTGGTAGAATATCGCTTTTGACGGGTGGGTTAGGTCGATGAGCATACCCTGCAATTAAAACGATATTTTTGTATGAAAACTATGTCACTTGTTAACCGTTTTTCGGAGTTGTACAAGTACTATATCCATATTATTGTTATTAGGTTTTAGGTAAGCACAAATAATAATAATGCGCAGTATAGCGGTAATGGTCAGACTATATTAGGCCTAATTATTTCAAAAATAATAGTAGGTAGTAAGATTTTCTCTTATGGATTTAGAAAATTATTTTGCTAATGATTTCCGCTTGTTAATATACCGGCCTAGATACCTTCACCACACTACCCGCACTAACACTGATTTGAGGAAGCCTTCGCTGCGCTCCGACGACAACATCTCCTGAGGATGCCACGTGAAGTGGCGAAACGCGTTGAGGTTTTTATTGTATTGGTGTTGGGTACTAATAATTGCATTAACTGTACTGCATGCATTTTTGAGGGAGGGCGGTTGGTTTCCTGCATGAAATAGTGTTTGCTCAATCAGTGTTAGTGTGGTGCAGGTGCTTCCTCAAATCAGTGTTAGTGCGGGTAGTGTGGTGAAGGTATCTAGGCCGGTATATTAACAAGCGGAAATCATTAGCAAAATATTTTTCTAAATCCATAATTAGTTATGGATTTCCGCAAAGTAACGCCTGAGTCTATTAATTTTAAGATTTTCTCTGACCACCAATTGTAAAATGTACCTGGAAATTCAAAACATTTTTTTTATTCATACCACCCAATGGGTTTTTAACCGACTTCCAAACAAAGGAGGAGGTTCTCAATTCGACTGTATTTTTTTAAACGTATATTCTCAGAAAAAACAATTACACAAACAAACCATACTCAAAACTTAATAATTCATTACAAAACCTAAATGTACATACAAAAATAATTACATTTATAATTTGAATTGAAAAAGTTGAGATCAAATTATCTAGCTTTAGCTTATATATTGTACAATGCACTAGCTGTTGCCCGCGACTTCGACCGCGTCAATTTCTGTTATTATGATCGCGATTATTTTTGCAACATTTTTCACTGATGCTTCGCTCCTATTGGTCGCAGCGTGATCTTATATAGCCTAAAGTCTTCCTCGATAAATGGATTATCCAACACAAAAAGAATTTTCAATTCGAACCAGTGCTTCCTGAGATTAGCGCGTTCAAACAAACAAACTCGTCAACTTTATAATATTATAAGTATAGATTATCTTAAGATAAAATTATGTAGTTTCAATTTCTTTAAAATTTAGGAAAATTATTGAAAGTTGGTTGGTTTATTTTGATTTCGAACTAATACATTTCCAATATAAATAAAATAAGAGTTAACACGTTATATGAATATTTTACTGTTTTCGAAGTTTTTCAACCTAGTAAAACAGCTGTCCCAAATTATTATTTTTATTCTCACGAAAAACAAACAGCTTTGAATTTACACAATGATGAGTTTAACTATACTCGTGCACAGTCAGCTGCAAAAATATGTGAAGACTTTTTAGTTTTACCAACTTTATGTTCGACGACCTCCGTAGCCGAGTGGCGTACACACCGGTTTTCATGGTGTCGCTTGCTCCGAGGTCCCGGGTTCGATTCCCGGACGGGTCAATGTAGAAAAATGTGTTTTTCTACATTTTCTCGGGTCTGGGTGTTTGTGGTACCTTCGTTGTTTCTGGTTTCCAGAATACGAATGCTTTAAATAGTTATTCAAATTGGGATCAGAACAATGTATGTGATGTTGTCCACATTTATTTATTTATTTATGTTTAAAAGTCAACATAAGTCAGAAGTGCAACTGACTGTAGATGCTACGTAACAAATAAAATCATATATACCTCCTCGAAATTCACTCCAGCATAATCCATATGGGTAGTTTTAAGCATCCCCGCCAGTATGGGTAGTGGAGCTTCCAAAACGTCCCTCTGTATCTCAGAGGGTATCGCCGCTATGAGGGGTTGCTGCCATACAAATGGATAGAGCGCACTTTGTAACGCTTCCATACACGAGGACACCGCACTGTGAATTAATATAAAATTATATATTAGGAATAATATGTGACCTAGTATAGTGCCTTGGGGGACACCTTTTAGTGAGATAGTATAGATAGTATAGAGCCTTGGAGTGATTTAAAAATCGAGCTAAGACCTCGGACTCCTAGGTTCGACCGGTGGGGCAATAAGAGGTTCAAATTTTCGAATAATGCTCGGGTTTGTGATCACCAACCCGCATTTGGCAACCGTGGTAATTATGCTTATACCCATCATTGCTGTAGTGACTGGTCGCCAAGAAAAAAAAAACATAAGATAAGATAAATACTCTTTATTACACACCATACAGGATAAGTGTATCATAAAAAAAAAACATTCAGGTGTGTAATTTAAGAGTTCTCATCGCTGGAAGAGAACTTTTTCAGACAACCACCGTATAGAACATTTAGTTTAGAAATGAGCGAGGAAGGCGGCGAAGAGTTCTTGAGAGTAATTTAATAATAGACATAGAAAAAGTTAAAATAATAAATAAATTAGAAACATAAGCATCGTTTAAAAAATGCAACAAGACAGTTTAGAATACCATTAATTCAGATGTCCTTACCTGAGCTGATCACTGCATATGACGAGTTTTCTCTCCAGCAGCAGAGATCCGAAGACTTTGATCACTAGTCCAGCGCCCAATGAGTCGAGAAGAGTGGACAGGTTGTCCTCGTCTACTCGAGGTTCGAGTGGCCTTTTTATGACTTTTGTCCTAAAAACATACATAATAAAGATTTAAAATTTAATTATCACATACACAAGGGTTAAAATCAATGATGGATGGACAGTGGGATGAATACGGGCTGTTTTTTTCCTTAACTATATCGTACTGACCTAGAATTCTCCAAGCTTAACAGAACCTTCTTCGGTCCATTATTGTTCTCCAAATCCAGAAACTTTGGCAAGTCTGAATAATCCCTCGCGTCTGGATAACCATCCGCGAGTTCTTTCGAACCGTCGCCGAGTTCTTTCGGGCCATCGCAGAGTTCTTTCGGAACATCAGATGGATCGTTTGAGAATTCGTTGCCTCCACTTCTCCTCATGTCCGGCATGGTTTTACATTTGAGGATATTTCCCAAATTTACTGAATTTCTGTACGTTCTATCGCTTAAACACATATCAGATTCGACTCTTTGTTTGTATGAGACTGTCAGTTCTTCGCCAGGGTTGGGAAAGTCGGTCTCGAATAATTGTTGGAGAATGGAATGAATTTCGACTTCGGAGCTGCCGTGATGAGATTCGATTTCTTGTAGCACCTGTAACAAAAAATATATATTTTTTTGCATTATTATTATCCTTGATTAATAATTATTACGGTATAATGTAGATATTTTATTATTTGTCACTGACATTATACTAATAAAGTTATGTAACAGCCTTTAATCATCCCACTGCATGGCAAAGGCCTCCATCATTGCATTCAAGTTACCACATGGTGTTATGCCAATACCCATCATTGCTGTGCACAGGAATGATGGGTATTGGCATAACACCACGCTTGCCAAATGTGGCTACAATAATAAAACCATAGAATAAAAAAAGTGGGACGTGAGGAATGGAACGCAAGATATTAAAGGAAAGGAAGGCGGAATGAGAAAGATGAATGATTTTTGAATTTTAAATAATACATTTTCTAGAAAGATGTCAGTCAGTTATGAGTTTAAGTTGTGAAAAGGACGAAGACGTAAATAAAAGAGTGCATTGAAGAAAATTGTTACCTTTATCCCTACATAAATAATACTAGGAAATTCTTCATTAAATTTTCAAATGTACGTAATAATAATACAATAAAAGGTAGATGTCACGTCGTGCATACAAAAATATTAGTATACCCTGTTCTTATTAAGTGGGTGTCATAAGAGGCGCCTAAAAGAGTACCGCCAGAAGGAGACAGGCAGCAGACTTCACTGACTGACTGACTGCAATCACCAACCTACTATGCGTGGCGATTTTTTCTAAATTTTATTGGTGTAGCCTGTGTCCAGCAGTGGACTAGACCATAAACGCTGATGATGATGATGTTGGAAGGTAAATTTGAACCACATAGCTCTTTTACATCTAAGTACCTTGTTGTAAAGGCCAACCAAGTTGTCTTCACATTCAACGTACCTTGTAGTAGAATCCAGGAGCCCTATATCGTCCTATGAGGCAGTAGCACAGAGGTAGACATGTTGAGGCTCCCTCCGG
The DNA here is from genome assembly GCA_949315895.1 of Anania crocealis. Classification (NCBI taxonomy): domain Eukaryota; kingdom Metazoa; phylum Arthropoda; class Insecta; order Lepidoptera; family Crambidae; genus Anania; species Anania crocealis. The sequence continues at coordinate 1,426,453 of OX438877.1, forward strand.
TAGCACTCTTCGGCAATATCTGAAGGTTAATATATATTTATTAATAAAGACTTCCCGAAGAAGGTAATATTTCTTAGTAATATTAATAGAGATGTGGCGAATACCATGTAACTTTTTAAATCTTTATTCTACTCGGGGTTTTTAACTTACAACCGATATATCAACCCCATCGTACACTATTTATATTTATATTCAACAGCCAACTGAATAACAAACAGATTATTAAACTAAGACATTTTTGAGTTCTTTCAAATCGTTTAAAAGTTCTTTCAAACTCGCCGATGTGTCGAACATCTTTTGAAATAACAAGGAAACCTGTATATTTAGATACAATATTTAACTGCTTATGTAAAACAGTACTTCGCTTTTACTTATCGGTCAATTGGCCGTCATATTGCAAAATTATGACGACAAGGCCCAACTTTGGTCTGGTCCAATAGAAATAAAGTTACTGATGGTGATCACTCCAAATGTAATAAAAATACTTACTTGACAACAACAACGTAGCTAATGACAATAATACCAAGTTTAACAAAAAACACTTACCCATAAGACCGTTCTCCCCTTTCGTCGGTCAGTACTAGGGAGTAACACTGCGCGCCTTTCGCTTCTGCTGCCCACTCTCCCCTCGACGCCGAGCTCAAGGTCTCGGGGAAGATCAGGTTCTCTATGTGAGGCGGTACTTGGACCTGTAACATTTTATGATTGATTTTATTCATGTTTGTCTCTGTTTATGGGAAGGATTTTTTTTTATATATAATGGGCTTGCTCTTGACTACATACTTAATTAAGAAGAAGTCTAAGATGGAGCGAGCTTAGCTACCCAGAGGCACTGTGGTTCTCCCACACACCAGCGGAACACAGAAAAACAGTTTGGCGCTGGACTCCGGCAGGAGGGTGGTAGCATCCAGGCGGGCAATAGCCCGAATAATGAAGCCTACCTATCTGTTAGCCGTCATCATTGGTTGGAAAACGAAAGATGCCGTTTCCCAGGGTGGACCACTAGGAGGTAGATCCCACCACACCCAAAAAAAGTTGGAATTCATATAATTTTCCTAAGCCTTCAAGGATTGGGATCCTAGGATCTCCGGGCAACAAGAGTTTGACATTTTCGAGCATTACTCAGGTTTGAAACCAACCCTCATTTAGCAAGCTTGGTGATTACGCCTGTACCCATCATTGCTCGTAAAATGAATTCAATGATGGAGGCCTTTGCCCTGCAGTGGGATGATTATGGGCCGTTACTTCTTTAAATTGAAAATCTTTTGACTGTGTTAGGACGTCCCACCTTTTTTTGTACAGACAACAGCACGTCAACCTACCACAAAACGTAAAATTTTCTCAATTGATATTGATCTCTACTTGTTGGACTTAAAGTTGAAAATCAATCAATTTAATGCCCTTTTGTTTTTTGGGTAGGTTGACCTGCCGTTGTCTGTACTTCTATCTATATATACAGGGTGAAATTTTAACCACTTTCCAAAATTTTTGTAGGCGTTCAGTATCGTATTTAGAGCCCATTTATGAAGTAAAAAATTTAAATCAAGTTTTCACCCGAAAACTATTTTTCGCGACATAGTTTTTAATTTTTACGGTCCTAGTCCTGTTAAGGTATAAAGGGAAAATCAAAAACTTATGATTAGTATCGCAATGAATGAATGAGATGCGCATCGCGTAAAAAAAGTTATAGAGGCCATATCAAAAATTTTACTTTTTTTGTGGACATTTTCTAAGTGCTTTATCTTGACATTTTTGTACTGGGCTATAACAAAACAAAAAATACGTCACTTGTTTTTTGTCTCGTAAATTGATAATATATTAAAATTTGGAAAGTGGTTAAAATTTCATCTTGTATATAAATGTTATGTTGGTTTGTGTACGCTTCAAAAACTCAAAAAGTTCTGAACCGATCGAGCTGAAATTTTTGCATGATATATAATCCGCATCACGGATTGTTTTTATCAATTTATCCGCGACCGCGGAAAAAAATAACCATAAAAAACAAAAACCATTCAATCACAATGTGCCACAGCGAAACGTGGCAGGGAACAGCTAGTTCATAATAAAAATGATAATTTAAAACAATTACCTGATTAGGAAAAACACTCTTCACATACGCCTGCCCCGTCATATAGTTCAACCCGACCAACAAGCAGACGTTGAACAGGCCTCTCTCCCTCGGTTCAAACTGCAAATCGAAATCCGCACACCCCGTCTTCTCATCTATGCTAAATTTGTCTATGCTTTCGCTGTCAAACTCATCTTTCATAGACAATATGTTGCCGGTCGAATCTGTCAAATTGAATTTCGAATCTGTGGCGTCCATCTTTGATTCGTTTAGGTTGGATCGGGACGCGCGAAAACTCTTCCAAGACCTGAACGTTGAGTATGGGTTGTCTATCAGTTCTGACTTGTATGAACAGACTGATGTCTGGTGGCGGTAGCGGGTACGTTTGATGTTGTTCTGGTCTAGATATGCGACTCTAGATGATACGCGGCGAACGTAGTTCTTTCGTTTCTCCGTGAGACTCCTTGTGAGTTTTATTGAGTCTGGAAAGATGGAATAATCTGTTAGAAATGACCAAACAATCTTAAGTATATGTGGATTTTTTTTTCAGAACCATCTATTTAACGGCTTCATGGTTTTATTTTAGGGATTTAAACAGATGTGCGTTTCTGCGTGTGTGCGCGCGCGTGTGTACGTGTGCCTGTGTGTGTAAGTGGGTGAGTGAGTCAGTGATTGTGAGCAGTGTGTTAGGTTGTGTGAGTGAGTGTGATAGAGTATGAGTGACTATGAGTGTATATTTTAAAAAGTTACATAAAAAACATAAATCTCCAAACAATAGCGTGGCTAGTAGTACTACATATCTATATATATAAAAATGAAAACTGATTTAATGACTGACTGACTGACATATCAACGCACAGCCCAAACTACTGGGATTTAAAATCTGAAAATTTTCACGGTGCTTCCTTTTATAGTGTAGGTGAACACTAAGAAAGGAATTTTGGAAATACCGCCTCTAAGGGGGTAAAAAGGGCCCCATAAGTTTGTATGAAACTCCTTCAGTTTTGAAGCTAAGTCGATGAAAATTGGTATCCAGCTACCTGATTAGAAATTATGAATGACGTCTTTCAGGATTTTTGAAAATTTAATCTTTAAGGGGATAAAAAATGGGGGCAAAGTATGTTCGGTTTCGCGTCATATCCATACTCTTTACATATTTGTACTCTCTGACTTTACTTAGTTTGTTATGACATTCAATATGTCAATCAGAAAATAAATATCATTTCTTACAAATAGAATAGTATTATTTTAGAATTTAATAATAGGCGCCAAAATGGATGAATTAACTAAGTTAAAACGTACACGAACTTCATTAAAAGGCTGCATTATAAAATTTGGCAGCCAGATACAAACCCTACGAGAAATTTCTGATGAATTAAAATTAGTGAGTGACCAGTGACAAATGTACAAAATTACCAAGAATAATTTGGAAGACATACGACAACAATTAATTAAATTACTGTGGGTCACAGTAGGAAAATGAGATTGAAGGAAAAAATAACCTTCAGGAAATTACAACACAGCTTAAACTGAAACTACAGAGTTTGAATTCGATAGTACGAAACAATTCCATGTATGCAGAAGGTACTGAGGAGCAAAGATCGGCCACAAACAAACCTTAGGACAACTAAATTGAATTCAGTACCATTCGCCAAGGACGAAACATTCAAAAACATCATTAAACGGTTGGATACTTACTTAAAACTGAACAGATGTGATGATATCGATACAAGGAAATACACGTTTATAACATCTTTGAGCCCAGAATTACATCAGAAAACGTATTATATTATATTTATGTGCTCAACGGGATCCTTGTGAGTTAGTTAAAATTCAGTTACTAAATGATCAACAACTCAAAATTGGACAGATTACTAAAAGATTTTAAATAGTGTTTGACGGAACTCTTTTTTGCATATCAAACTATAAAGCTCAATTAGTGCTTCAAGAAAATGTGACACCTATTTTTATCTAGACGTATTCCATACGCCCTGAAGGACAAAGTTGAAGGAGAAATAGGAGGCTTTGTAACGAAAATTTTGACGAAACTTGGTAATTCCTATTGGCTGTCTTATCTATATTTAGGTACATATTCAGAAAATAAATAACAGTACTTACAAATAGAATGGTATTACTTAGAACTCAATCATTTTTGTTTACCTATACGGTAGAGACAAATGTTGGGAAATCGAAAAAAGTGTGTAGAATAAAATTGGTGAGTGAATTTATTTATTTGTAGAACCAACACTACAATATACGTATAATAAAATTCCTTTACATGCAATATGCATGCAAAACTTAAAGTAAGTAAAAATGGAATAGGTAATCAATTATTAAATCTTATAAACTACACTGTTGTACGAGTACCTTATGAAATTATCAACTATATTAAGCAGTACAAAAAACTGGGCATAGACCCGTATCTCAGGCAGAATAAGATAAGTGTGTTGCAATAACACTGAGCAGCTAACCGGTGGATTAAATCAATATAGACTGGTAGACCATTTGAAAAGCTTCCGTTTATTCTGGTTTGCTGTACTTGGCCAAAGTGTATGAACAAAAGCGGTGATTTTTCAAAAGTGTATCTACGAGGAAAGTGTATCTTAGAGGAGATGATTTGATAAACTTCTATTTAGTAACGATTTTTCTTTCTATGACGCAAAGCTTTTGAGGCAGTTTGTTTATTGAACCTTCCTATCTAACGCATCCAAATGTAATTTTTATTTAATTTTCACCATATTAAAAAAAATACACTTTTAAAACATGAAAATAGAATGGTCAGAAAAAAAATAACCTCACTTCATAATTCCGTGTTGTTTAACTTAAGAATAGCTACCACCATTCACCCACTAATGACAGTGGCAGTAGTAATTAATTATGTTTCGCTGACATCATTGAAGCTGAAGAAATAAGTAACAACTTAAAGATACAGTGGTCAGTACAAACGAATCAGTTCTCTATCCTGTAAAGTTTCTGAACACTATTAATCCTGCTGATCATCCTCCATCCATCCATGCCTCGAACCCACATCCCACATAAAAGTTTTGTGAAACTACGTCAGCCTTGATGCTATACTAGCTGTTGCCCGCGACTTCGTCCGCGTCAATTTCTGTTGTTCTGATCGCGATTATTTTTGCAACATTTTTCACTCTCCGCTCCTATTGGTCGCAGCGTGATGTTATATTTAGCCTTAAGCCTTCCTTGATAAATGGACTATCCAAAAAACAAAAATATTTTTTTTCGTACCTGTACTCCCTGAGATTAGTGCGTTAAAACGAACAAACAAACTCTTCAGCTTTATAATATTAGTATAGATGTTGTATAAATTTTGTAATGTAGTTTATAAGTTGTGAAAAACGGTGCAAAATTATGTGGTTGATTATTAGTGTTTAATATCAAATTGAAGTACTTGAAACTTCGTCTATCGATCATGAAGGGAGAATGTCATAGGACTGCCTTTTCCAGAGCTCTACACCGATGCTGGTACTACACCGTCTAAGTCCGACGTCCACCGTCCGATCTAGGTCTTTTATCCAAACGTAGTATGCAAGCAAATTGTCTTTGTAAAATAGCCTTTTTATCGCTTATGGATCGAGAAAAATGGATTTACCTACTTGGTTGAAAACTAAGAATTTGGTTTTTTACACAGGGCCACTTCTTCCGGGCTCTACGCCAGTGTTGATCATATTCGAATAAAGCCTTGCAAGCTGCTTTGAATGGTTTGTTGTACTACAGCATTGACAGTTTTTTAAGCTTCAAATGATATTGTACTTCAGATTTCATGTAAATGCAAACAGATGTGGTGCGAGCTCGCTTGGACCACGATACGCTAGGAGAACCAACACCGGATCCCTAAAATGATAGTATAAATCGGCCCCTTTCATCCAACTATTGTATCAACGGGCCCCGGTAAGCCGGCAACGACGTATTGGCTCCCACTAAGTGCTCACCACCACCTCGCTCGAGATGGCCACCCCCGGCACCGTAGGCAAAGGAAGTGGAGGAAAAAAGTGGAGGAGAGGGGGTTGAGTCACGACGAAAACTGTGTAACAGATAAAATACCACGCGCGCGAAGCCGCGGGCATCAGCTAGTAGACTAATATAGTACAATTTGTTTATACGACCGGCCAAGAGAGTAGTCTATCATCCTATGGTTGAAAATCATTCCCGAATCATAGTACAACAGGGTTGATTTTTTTATGGTTAAATATTATAACAGCTACAAACAACAACCCATTTCGCTTACTGTTGAGCACGGGTCTCTCTCCTTTTTAGGGAGAGGTTTTAGGGCCTTAGTACCACCACGCCGGCTTGTGCGGGTTGGTGGACGGCGAGGGCGACGCTGTGGCAACATCACCCCGCCGTTGGACGTTTCTCAAACCGCCCGAAGGCCTCCAGCAGGACTTAGCAACTGTTATCTGGTGACAACAGAGGGGACCGACGGCTTACCGTGCCCTCCGAAGCACGGAAGAGCTCATTGTGTGATGCCACAAACGGTCACCCATCCAACTAGTGACCGCTCCCAGCGTTACTTAACATTAGTGACAGAGACTGAACACTAAGAAGCATTGGGCTATGAGCGCTTCAATACTAATACTAATGAGTTATAGCTTATTTCATTTTTAAAGTTAAATAAGTTGGTCAAAACCTTATCGCTATCTTTATATATATAATTCTTCTGTGAGTGTGTATGTCACTGAACTTCTCTCAAACGACTGGACCGATTTTGATGAAATTTTTGGTGTGTGTTCAAGGGGATCTGGGAATGGTTTAGATTCACAATTTTGTCGGGGATAATGTTAGGTGTAGTCCAACCCTAAATTTTTTTTTATTCATTAGACAAAATTTTTAATATCTAATTTTTTATGATGCAACATACAAAAATACATACAATCCTAAATTTTTACCCTTTTATCACCAACCCCTATTTTTATAGCCATTTTAGTAATTTAATCATTTTTCATCCCGCTCGATAACTGATCAATTATCGTCTTTTTTGTAAGGGTAGGGTAGGGGTAGGGAAGGGTTTAGGGTAGGGGTGGGGGTAGGGTAGGGGTAGGGTATGTGTAGGGTAGGGTAGGGTAGGTTAGGGGTAGGGTAGTGGTAGGGTAGGGGTAGGGGTAGGGTAGGGGTAGGGTAGGGTAGGGGTAGGGTAGGGGTAGGGTAGGAGTAGGGTAGGGGTAAGGTAGTAAAATATTAAAATTTTATAAAATATATACAACCCTAAATTTTTACCCTTTTACCACCAACCCCTATTTTTTGTTAGCCATTTAAGAAATTTAATCATTTTTATGGCAAAACAACGTTTGCCGGGTCAGCTAGTTTTATATAAAATGTCATAACTGGCAGACCACTTTTTTAGCCGACGAAGTACAAAATACTTAATGACAATTTAATGGAAGACCTTCCTTATTATCAGCTAGTTTAAGTAAACAACAACTGCATGATTCTTTGTGAAATGGGAATTGCTTCCGCATCACACATTGACTATCTATACGAATACCATGCGGGTTGGAACGTTTTTTTTTTGCTTAGCAGTCGTCTTAATAAATAAACAAAATAAAATACCTTCACTAGTGCTGCCATCTGACTGATCAGTGGGGAAGCTGCAGGGCTTCCTGTCGTCCATGTTGCAGGCCGCCGTCACCGTCTCGTATATCTCGTTCATGAGACGATTGAGCTGTTAACAAATAATAAAATAATTAGCATTCATATCGTTAACGCCCCGTTTGGTCTAGTTTTGGTTTAGATTCCCGGGTCGGGCAACAATAGTCTCGAATTTCCGAACATCGCCCGGGTTTTTGATCACTGACCCGCATTCAGCAAGCCGCATTATGCCTGTACCCATCATTTGGTGTCGTAGGCCTTTTCCTTGCATTGGGATGATTATAGGCCATTACTTTACTTTACAGTCTTTTTTTTTATAAATAATGGGCTTGCTCTTGACTACATGCTTAACTATACGGTTAAGAAGAAGCCTAAGATGGAGCGAGCGAGCGAGGTACTGGTTCTCCTGCACACCAGCGGAATACAGAGGCACTGTTTGTCGCTCATATCAGTATCCGTTTATTTGGCCACTGGCAACACTAACTGATTAAAGTATATTTTACAGACAATAAAAATGCGAGGAAGATAGTAATAACAACAAATAATTTTTCCTTTAAAAAATGAATTAATAGCCATTTTAGCGTAGGGAGAGATTTAATTAATGTCGTTCAAAGGGTTAAGAAGGTTAGGATAGGTGATACTTATGAGTGATACGAAGTACACCGGGTCCTCTTATCCTAGACTTAAATTTAACAAAAAAACAGAAAGAAAACAAATGTCATTCAATTGTTGATACCATAGATTTATTCTACGTTTATGGTTGATACATTGTTATGGTTTTTTTTTGGCGGGAGTTCGTGAGATACGTTTGGAGTCCGTTTATTTTATCGAATTTTTATTGTTTATAAGTGGTAAAAGTGGTGTTATTTTGCGAAACAAAGTGTCGTGCGAGTGAACAATATACAGTTCGGTGAAATAACATGGTGTATGGGTCGTAACCAAGAAAAGGGGACCGTGTATTTTGCGCGGGAATGCGAACAGTTCACCTCTTTCTTGGGGACTTCTCTACATTCCTTCAATCTTTCAACTGTCTCCAAAAACTCCATCGAAGCATTAAAACGTCCAACATCAACGTTTTAATGCAAAAATAAAGACAATATTACTAAAGAATCGGCTGTATGGACAAGTATCCGAGGCCGTTAAACTTACTAAAGAAAAAAAGATACATTGTTATAAATTTATTACATTTTGACACCAGAACATTCCAGATCATTATTACGATCGTCCTCAAACAAAAAGTATGTGTTTTTGACCTAAATTCCGTCGCAAATTGAATTTATTAACAAATAGTTTTACAGTCGTAGTGACCCTATATCGGATCAAAGCGACAGGGAGCGGTGCTGATAAATATTTTTTATTATTTTCTTATCTTTGAAGTACAAGAATGTGCGATTGACTAGTTGGAAAACCTGGTTTTTGTTGTAGCATTCATTTCTATACAGTAAGTAACAGCCTATAATCATCCCACTGCAGGGAAAAGGCCTCCATCATTGAATTCAAGTTACCACTGCAATGATGGGAACTGGCATAATCACCACGCTTGCCAAATGCGGGTTGGTGATCACAAACCCGAGCAACGTTCGAATATTCGAAACTTTTTGTTGCCCGACCCGGGGATCGAACCTGGGACCCCGTGATCTTGGCCCGGTATTTAAACCACTAGACCAACGGGGCGTTCTATACAGGGTGTTAGGTAAATAGCATAACAAGCTAAAACCAGTCTGTTAACATGCATATAAATATAGTAAAGTCAAAAATTTTATACCATCATTTTATTTTCATACTAAAAATGTTTAATTCCGATTTGTATGAAAATCAAATTTCTGACTCCACCATAGTATATATATACATCATAACATAGGCTGGTTTATCTGTCTAGCTGTCCGTCCTAGCTTTATGCAGGTTTACTGAAGATTACGCAAGCATACCTATGGTCTGTTATGATCACGTACCCTTAACACGTAGATAATTCTAAAACAGTAATTTCTAAACAATTATCAAACCTTTTCATCGATACAAACTTTCTTCTGACCATTACAAAAAAAAACAAAAATAATAATCATCCAATTCTGTGCAGCCGATCGGATATGCGCATACAAACATTTAGGTTTCTCATTTTTAAATAAATAAATATATCGTTTATTTTCTCAACACAAATTAGTATTACAAACAGTAGAAGTAATTATAGTCCTATCAAAATGTATCACTTCGTGAGAGACTGTTTTTTTGTTTCATAAGAAGAGAAGATAAAAGAAGGAAAAGATTAAGAAGGTATAATGATGGCCACATCCACTCTTCCACCCTCTTTTAACACTTTAAAGGTATGATTTCGTTAAAAAAAAGAACCTATTTATGTAATTTTCAGGGTGTCAAACAAAGACGTGAAAAACGCTTGTATTTTACTTCACTAACTATCAACAATTGCAGATCAAGATTCTGTGAGATAGAAGGAACCCGATCAGTAGTAGGACCAGTTTATAATCATCCCACTGCAGGCAAAGGCCTCCATCATTAAACTCAAGTCACCACAGCAATGATGGGTACAGGCATAATCACCACACTTGTCGAATTTTTGGTGATCTCAAACCTGTGCAATGGTGAAATTCGACACTCTTGTTGCCTAACCTAGGAATAACCATGACCCCGAGATCTCGGCCCGGTTTAAGCAACTACACCAATGCGGTGTTAACCCAATAAACTAATGTTTAAAATGTAACAATTCACATATTTCTCTGTAGGGTTACTCTTGTTACTCGATTTTGTTTGAGATCGAAACAAAATCTTGCGTAAGATACTCTTGAACGTTACTACCGGCCCGATCTCGCCCGCTAATATGGGCCTCGGCTTCGCCAAGCCTCACCTTCGGATGTGTCGGGAATCGCTTGCGCGGCAGGCCTAGCTGAGCGCCCTTACAACTAACCGTTATCTGCCCGGTTAAACTGAATAAAGCCTTCCGTATAGGGTTTCAGCGATAGTACGTCCGTAAAAAAAATTAACGTTACATTAGCGCCAAAAAGAATTCTTACAAATTTTAAAACTCCTAAATTGTATTCATACTTTGTTGTGTTAGTGCTTATTGCCTGCCAGTGATGACTTATGGGATTCAAACGTGGCCGCTTAATATGGGTCAGATACACAGCGGGCAATGGAGAGAGTTGCTTTGCATCCCTACGTGATAAAATCAGAAATGTTGACCAACGTAGGAAAACTAAGATGACCGAATTGCGGAGCAAGTGGCAGTGGGCGGGACATAGTAAGAAGAACCGATGGCAGATTCTTGGTAGATCATGATTAATTATTATAATAATGTATCATAATATTAATTATTATAATTACTTGATTAGTAATCATTAATTCATTCAAAGATTCTTGAATGGCGATCACGCACCGGACGACGATTAATAGACCCCCAGACTGATCGTCGTGGAGATCCTTAGAAGCCCATTTTCAGCAGGTCGTTTAGCTCAGATGGTTATGATTAATATTTTCGCGGAATTTAATGGAACTAAATTCTATCTGTTGGTCTGGTTGTTCAAGTACTGGGACAAGATCTCGGGATCCTGGATTCGATCCCCGAGTCAAGCAACGAGTGTCGAATTTCCGACATCACTCGGGTTTGTGATCACCAACCCGCATTTGGCAAGCATGGTGATTATGTCGGTACCCATCATTGCTGTGGTAAATTTAATTCAATGATGCAAGCCTTTGCCCTGCAGTAGGATGATAATAGGCCATTACTTTACTCTATTTACCTTAAATTAATTCGAGATTGGAAATGGATTGAAATCGAATCGAGTATAAAGAGTAGGGCTCCCAGTTCGATGGCCTTACGTAACGGTTATCACATAAATACCTAAGATTATACAATCATATCTATTATTAAATAATCACGTGTTCTGTCGTGTGGTTTATAATTTTGTATAAGTTAGCCGACTTTCGTATTAATGAAGGTCAGGTTAAGTTTCTTGTCAACCGACCCAAAAAAAAGAGGTGTACTTTTACCAAGTTTGCCAATTTCTATATTTTTTTTGTAATCTTCGTAAATTAGTTTCAAAAATTAAAAAAAAACAAACAGGAAAAACACCATCCCACCCGATTCTTGAGCCTCACGTGACTAATGAACAAATTTTATACGGTTGCTGTTGAATTAATGAAATAATCAACTATTTAATAGACACAATAATCAATACAGAAACACAATTTAAAAAACATTCAAATAATGATAAAAAAAATTGAGTCAAAAAGGGGAACCTTTTTTGAGAAAGCAAAGTCTAATAAAAAAAATCTGTAAAATGATAAGTATCCGTGGTCAAACATAAATAATATCTGAGAATCTTCCCTGTTTTTCGTCGGCTAAAACACAAGTAATAATAAACAATTTATAATCACTATGACAACGAGGTTACGATAACAATATAAACAAACAAAACAATGTTTATATAAGAAAAATTGTTTACCTAAGTAAAAAACAAAACTCAAGTATATCTATCAACTTTAACATACATAATATGACGTAAGTGAATCATCACCATCATCATCATATAAAATATGTCCACCGCTGGACAAAAGACAAGTGATCAGAACCCCAGACCGAGGCAGATATTTAAATTAAATTTAGTTAAAATATTATATTTCCTGATTTATTTTATTTGTGAAAGTTATGGACCATGACTTATGAAATAAAGTTTTAATTTAAGGCTTGTATCGGAGGATTTGGCCATCATCACAAAGCTTGCCAAGCGAGTTGGCAATCGCCGTTGCCCGTCTTATTCTGCCAGTACATCTTTAATCGCCTCTTAGGACGAACACCACAAAGACTACGAGTATCTTGTCCTAATAGTGACAATGAGGCATTAACATAGACGTTAAGTACCAATTGAAATGATTCGTGTCATAATGACATTGACAGTTAACTAAAACATAAAAGAAATATCGATGAAATACTGACAACTGTCAAAATCTTTCGATTTTGGCGCGAAAGGAAAATTCTAAACATAAACATTACCTACTTATTTGTAAGTCTCTTTAAAGTTAAGTCAGTTGTCAAACGAAAATATACTTTAGTGGCTAGCTTTACTGTATTTCATCAAATGCAGCCTGAATTCTGTTTACGACGTATTCCCTCTAAGCCGACGACATGCTTTTTTTCAACTTTGAAGATTCATTGTATTTATCAATGTTTATTTTCTGTCTAGCTTTAAGGGTTATGGAATACTATCAATTCGCCGCGCGGCTTTGCCCGAGTGAGCTTCACGCTATACAGCGCGGGCGGAAACTAGTGCCTTTCTAAAATGTCCTTTCCCAAGGTCTACTATTTTGTAGTAAATTAAATTTGTAAAAAATCAGTAGCTTAGGCGTGAAAGCGTAATAGACAGACAGAGTAGGTATAACACTTATTTACCTGAGCCCTCCATTTTGGACGAACAACACAACACTGCACAATCCAAATGTTATTTTAAAAAAGGATTCTTAAAAAAAAATTGACAGTTCTCGATGTTTTAAAAATGGAACTTAAAACAACAGACGTGCGTCGTAAACGAATGATCTAATTCTTATGATCGTAAAACGTTTCGTATAAGTAAATTATGATATCATTCCAAAGTTGATTGCGGAGTGAACGCGTTTATGCGCTAGTAAGCAAATTTTTGTAACTTTTTTTCGCAATACTTAGTATTCATGTTGATCTAAGACTTTTTGGGTCTTATGGCCGTATAATCAATTTGATTACACCTTTCGTTTTAAAGGCATCATAACTACTTTTCCATCTAAAGTTGGTAACATTTTGATTTGATTTAAAAAACATTCCTTTTTAAGGAAACAACGATTTTTAATGAAACATTCATTATCATCTTCATCATCAACCTATCACAGTCTACTGTCCAGGCCTCTCCAATTGCACGCCACTTAGGTCGATCCTCGGCTTCTCGCATCCAGCTCCTGCCAGCCACCTTGCGCAAATCATCACTCCACCTGGCCTGAGGGCGTCCTACACTACGTTTGCCGAGACGCGGTCTCCACTCAAGAACTCGTTTACCCCAGCGGTTGTCGGTTCTGCGGCTAATATGGCCAGCCCACTGCCTCTTCAGCTTGCTTTCTTTCAATGCAGACGCATGAAACATTATTCTTATCTAAAGGTAAGTGCAGACAACAGCACGTCAACCTACCATTACCATTTTCTCAATTGATATTGATCTCTACTTTTTGGACTTAAAGTTGAAAATCAATTCAATGACCTGTAACTTTTTGGGTAGGTTGACCCGCCGTTGTCTGTACAAAGCACTTGTTTTGTGGAAAACAGTGATCCTAGGAAATACGTTGACAGCTCCGGACTACTAGAACCCCCTTAGAACGAGCAAGCGACAACCTGATAATTACTTTGTACGCCACTCCACCACCAGCTTGGGTTAAGGGCTTCTTTGGCGTTTGGGCGTTTAATTTCCCGGTCGTAAGTTAATCGTAAGAAGCCTAAAATATCTTTAAAGGAACCAAGAAAAATAAACTTATATTTTTTTTTATTTTTTTGGAAGGTATGCCATACTGTGTTGTCTATGATCACTTGATTCTTGCCTCATTATAACATAACGTCATCCAAACATTCACAGAGCACGCTGGGTCATTACAATCCAACGCAACTGACGTGTGCGATAACGATTGTACACAGGTAGTGTTGTAACGTGTCGATATCGATTTTGGAGAGTTTCTCGATAAGAACGCGGTTGCACAAAGTTATGTAAGTAAAAGTGGACTAGGTTACCATGTTTAATTGTTAGTTTCATGTAATTACGTCACTAGACCACGACGGTTCTACAGTTGAACTAAGGTGATACGAAGAGGATGCCATAATCCAAGTTTGACAGAGCTGACGATCGCCTTTAGCAAATGGAGGGATAACACTGCTGTGTTCTTTAGCTTTCTTTAATTTCGTCACAAGCTCACCACGGGCCACGGGGACCACGTCAGTTCCAATGGTAAACTTAGGCCACTCCAGGAGGGTATTGCGATACTCAAAGTTTGTCAAGACTGGGTGGTGATAGCTTCTGGTCAATGGAGAGAAAACACTGTTCTATGTGCTCTTTTTGCAGTATTCCTTTCGCCTTTTAGGCTGCGTTTCCACTGATCGAAGGATTTAGGCCGGAATTGATCGCAAATTGACTGATCACAGGGAAAAAATATTTACATATCAGAAATTTCGTGGTTTGTAATTGGTCAAATATAACTGATAAATAAATTCGTCGAAACACCAAATGTCAATAGTCAAGTAGCTTAATGTTTTTCTAACCATTAAGCTACTTGACAACCGGTCGCCCGGTAAGCGGAAGCTTGTGGGTTCAAGTCCCATCTCGGGCAGTCAAATTTTTATTCAAGAAATTGTGTTTTCAAGATATATTTCTGGCTAATATATAATAATAATAATAATAATATTTAGGACATGCCTCACTGGGCCACACAGAGCCATCTAGTCCCAAATTAAGCTACTATTAAGTACCCTGTCGTACGGGGTACTAGACAACCGATAAACTTACTTATATACTTTTTCGTTTTTTTGGAAATACATACTTATAATATATAGAAAACACCCAGACCAGTACAAAGAGACATATTCATGCACACAAATATTTGTACTGTGGGGGATCGAACCCGCGACCCATGGCTCAGAAGCAGCGTTTACTACCGCTGATCCAAATGGTCGTCAATATATATAATAAAGGCTCTGACACTAGACTATCCGTGTAGTGAAGTCATACGAAAAGAAGATATATCGATATCAATTTGACCCCTTTTCCCATCACTACTAACACCAATTAGCCAAAAGGACCGCCAGATCAGACGAGCCGACGCCGCGGCTTGTTTTCGTGTAGATACGCGTTGGGGGTTGGCATATTTTTACATACTAGGTGAAAAGATTACTGGGTGATCAAGATCAGAGTCATTGACGCATAGGAATATTCTTTTTAACTGACAGGAAAAGTAAGTAAGTAACAGCCTATAATCATCCCACTGCAGGGAAAAGGCCTCCATCATTGAATTCAAGTTACTATAGCAATAATGGGTACAGGCATAATCACCACGCTTGCCAAATGCGGGTTGGTGATCACAAACCCGAGCAATGTTCGAAAATTCGAAACTTTCGGTTGCCCGACCCGGGGATCGAACCCGGGACCCCGAGGTCTTGGGCCGGTACTTAAACCACTAGACCAACGGGGCGCTAGGAAAAAGAAATATTGTGTAAATTAAGTGACACGAATTTTATTTCTGCAAATACGGCTCTTTTACAATTACACACACCCCTCTTTTAGACGTCACAATATTTTATTCTACCACAATTCTATTATTACCACAATAACAACATGAAAATATGATTTCATATCGTCACACTAATGATAGCTAATCAGTGTTCGCTTCCTTCAGTATGAATCATCAGGTCTGTATCAGGATTACTTCAGGACAGGGACAATGTGCTCTATTATCAGAAGTACTAGAACCATCAACTTTTAACGCCTTTTTAAGAGGAAAAACTACGGGCGAGAGCATTGAAAAATAGGTATTTGTAAAATCTATTGATGTCGCGCAGTGCCAAACGCCTTCATCGCAGAGCGTGATAGAGACAACTGCTTCTTGGTCCGAAAATACCTACTAAAAGCACACCAAATCAACGTTTCGCAGTCCCCCGATTACTGTTCCAAAACTAGACCGATTTAAATACTTTTTTTATCAAAAATTAAAGAAAGGCTTTGGCCGTGTTCTTATATTTTCGTTTTTTTTCAAAAATCTTGCCAAATTTGTTTTCTGGATGTTTGAACACAGCGGAAAATCAGGCGAATTTTTTCGATTTTTGAGGACGAGGATGTTTTTTATTAATTAATTTATGAAAAAACAGAAAACATAGAAACATGCTAATAGTAGCCATAGATTTTTGTAGCAAGAATTATTGCTCTACTGGCTTTATCCAGGGAGGAAACAGGGGACTTACTACGTTTGTATGTAAAAACGGCCCTTTTATTTCCTCTTAATTCTAAATTTACTGTATTTTAACCCGACTACGACAAGCCAAAGGAGGATTGTGATTTTGAGAGGCTATGTATGTTCATTTGCTCATAGCTCCGAAACTAATAATCAGAACTGGATAAATGAGATATCGTTAGAAGTGTCTTGATTGTCCGCTGGTTATAGGCAGCTACGTGTCACAAAAAACATAAAGTGGAACCCTCTAGCGGACATAAAGTACTCTTTTAAAAGAAAGATCCAATTAAATACTGTGTTTGGTATCATTGGAATGGGGACTACCGTTTCTTTGCTCACCAGTTGGCGCCACTGTAGACTGAGGTCCGGAGGTATAGCTGTGAAAGGCGATCGGCGCCGAAACCACATGAGTAAATATTCCTACAGAGTACAAGCTTCTTAATTTTTAAACCATTCTGATAGGGCTGACACCTGTTGCAAGTCAAAAAAAAATAGGGAGTAAAAATAAAATACGTTAAGTACCCTACCTACATAATAGAACGTGTATTTCAAAAGGTATAAAATATAAGGTTTAGTGTAATTTGACAATACTAAAGTTGAATTAGTTTATAAATGGCTAACCCTAAATAATTTATTTTTCTTTAAATATTTCTTATTTCTTTTTAACGTGTGAATCAGTCTGAATATAATATACAAATGCCAAAAGATAATTAATTTATAATTTTATTTTTATATTTAATTTCCAATATTTTGAATTCTCGGATCATTATTAAAATAATCTTGGTATATGTTTTTTTTCCATTTCACCAATAAAATTAACAATTATCTGGACCTGGCGGTATTTTAAGGAACCCGGCCTGTAGATACGTTACCTATATTAAAGTCTTTACGATGAATAAATAGGGAATCATTGCTTATATTTATGGCATTTTCCGATAGGATTCCGATTTCTTGTACTTGTGTCGATCCAGACATTTCCTATACAATTATCCGGCAACAAACCATAGCAGTGCGTAACTGACCCTATGTTTTATATATTTAGATTTAACACCAATTTTCCATAATCAATATTATATAAATAATTGAATCATAGAAATGGTAAAATCACAATTCGTCAGCCAAATCACTCAAATAAATATAGTCTAATGCACGCGACGTGCAGGCGGCAGCCCTGTCATTTATACCGCAACTGAATCGGCGAAAACCAGTTCTTACCCCGGCGACGCGTCGGTGAACGCGTCGGTGAGATGTCACGCGTACATCGCCGCGCTATGTGTGAGTGGAACAACAGCGGGCCGCATATAGGTAGCTTGTATTCTGGTGGGAATATTTATTCATGTGCCGAAACTAGCGATGGGTCGTTATAGGTTTTTGAGATAACTTAACGTAACCGTGATGTGATTTCCAATAACTGGTTTCATAACTAGTGATTTTTGTAACTAGTTATTTTTACAACGCTCTAAAACAAACGTGATTATTATAAGGATAAAACGTTTGGTTAGATAGCAGGTACAACGTAATCACTTCACGCACACGTATCGTCAAATATAGAATCGATCCTTTAAGAATCTCTGCCCTTCAAAATAAGACTCAAATTCCATTAAGTACAAGCGAGGGAGTGGATGAGAGCTGCTGACCGAAAGCCGAACATATACCTGTTTCATTTACACTTATGCTCGCGTCTTATAGTTGTTTCATTCATACACGCAACAAAGCTATCACTCTTTTGTTGCGATTCTTTTTTTGGACCCTTTATTTATTACTCCTTTTACTCCTTCATGTACTCAAAACGATGTGTGGGATGTGCAATGTAAAACGTCGTTTTCAACTTGTCGTAACGAGTAACTTAAAACCAGTGATTTTGCGTGAGGAGTGAAGCCAACCAAATATCTACGCTAGACCTTTCACATAAGAGTGAATTCAATTTAACTTCAGAGCGTTGTGATAAAAAGCAGTTATTGAAGACCAATGCCTATTTTGATCATTTGAATGGCGTTATGAATCTAACTAGTTATTGTTGTTGCGGATAACGAGTGATCACTGTTCGGGCTTGTAACTGCCTTAATAACCAGTTACGGTTAATAACGCCCATCGCTAGCCGAAACAAAGTGTTATATCTTGAATCTAATTAAGGTTATATTGTTTATAAATTAACTATTTTGATATCAACAAACTAACTTCTGAAATAGTTGCTCTTGAGGCCGCCTATTTTTGCGCTTTGTCTTAATTCCGCTTTTAAAGCGTTCACATTAATCGCCAAATAATCCATATTTGCGATATTTTACGAAGGAGATCACTTTCCAGCAGGTAAATTAAAGAAATTATAATTTATGCAACAAATTCCGCTAAAACCAGTACAAAGTGAATGATATTGGACCTCACGCGACACTAGCGCCTCTAGTGGCAAATTCACTAGCGATAGCCCCCATTGGCGTAACTTGTGCATTTCAAAAATAAACAGAATACTAGCATTTGCTTGTATTGTGTATATTTTTGTCCGTATTAATTAAATAATTGTGATATTTCATATTATCTTCTCATACGGCTTTACAAGCTTAAATAAACGTGTCTCTTAAGACAAGGGAATTCCGATATACAGAATGACATTTTCACCATCTTCAAAATTTTTATAGGCGTTAGTCACTCAGTATCGCATTTAGAGCCCATTTATTTACTTAAATCAAGTTTTCACGCAAAAATATTGTTTGCACCATAGTTTTAAATTTTTACCGTCCTAAGCCAAAGCTTAAGCCTGTTAAGGTATGAAGGTAAAATCAAAAACTTATTAATAATATCGTATTCGTAATGAATGAATGAGATGCGCATCGCGTAAAAAAGTGTTGCTAGGAGGCAGCAGTATCAAAAATATCAGTTTTTGGCGGACATTTTCTTGTGCTTTATATTTTGACTTTTTTTACTTGGCTATACTTACCAAAAGAAAAGAAAAAAAACATCATTTGTTTTTTGTCTCGTAGATTGTTATAAGTATTAAATTTAGAAGGTGGTTAAAATTTAATCCTGTAAATAGCAATTTAATCGTAATCGATCGAAACGATTTAATTATTAAAGCCGACTAGTTGAATCGTAATCGTATACTACTTAGTATGAAAAGCTGGTCACTTCAAAGTGATTCATAGTTTTTATCTCAACATTACAACATTATTCTAATGTGTAGGCGCGTAGACGTAAGCCGAACGTATTCAAACGAAAATTGTGCTAACAAAAAGATGGCTCCAATTTACGTTACGTGTTTTAGCGCAAAACAAACGGTTGTCGTCATGATATCCAAAAATAGACGTTTCCATTAGGTCTAGTGACGTCATGGCGTAGCCCTAAAAGCCGCCATGACTCATGGTTAATACAGAAAGTAGTCATAAACAGTAGTTCATAAATATTTGTTATAATTGGTAGAAATTTCATGGGAATCAAGTTGGTATACGCTCAGTCGTTTAGTGCTGCTACATAAAAAGAATATTACCGTCTCTGCTATTATTTAAGTTTTTTTTAATCTAAATTTTAGTTTGGGGGTTTTTATCCAACGGATATGTCAACCCCATCGTATCCATTTTACATTAATATTCAAAATATAACTGAACTAGCTGACCCGGCAAACGTTGTTTTGCCATAAAATGATTAAATTACTAATTTAGGGTTGTATATATTTTATAAAATTTTAATATTTTACTACCCTACCCCTACCCTACCCTACCCCTACCCCTACCCTACCCATACCCTACCCTACCCTACCCTACCCTACCCCTACCCTACCCCTACCCTACCCCTACTTGTTCAAATTTTACCAAGGATCCCTAATTTTTTTCAAAATGAAATGTAGCCTATGTCAAATTGGAAGAATGTAGCATTCTATTGGTGAAAGAATTTTTTAAATCGGCCCAGTACTTTTTGAGCCTATTCATTACAAACATACAAACATACAAAAATAGGTACAAATCTTTTCTCTTTATAATATTAGTGTAGATTACAATATTATTATTATTGCGGGATTTACTTCTGATAATCTTTTGCTAATTTGGACAGGTTTGATAAAATAGTTTGCACTAAACCTACATCTAATAAATTTAAATTAAATTCCTTCAGAAGTGACTCTCGTTCTCCTCTAGTTCGGGAATAATCCATCAACAAGTTTTGTACATCCTTATTTAAATTATATTGTGAACAATTTTGAGTTTCACTCTTTTACATTAAGTAAGTAAATTTTGCTGATGGATATTAAGACGACACGGCTGGTCCTAATAACTTATCTATCTTCAGTTTTGGCATATCGGAAATAGAAAACAACTTCTGTCTTTGTTTCTCTGGACGGCAAAGTCAGAGACAGAAGATGTTTTCTATCTCCGATATGCCAAAACTGAAGATAGATAGATTATTGGGACCGGCCATAAGAGACTGGCAGCAGTGTCTTCACTACAGAGTATGAAATTAAGTCGTTTCCCGCCTGTCTGTCTGTCCATATGTATGCTTAGATCTTTAAGAATAGCAGAGTCAAACATTCAACGTTGCAGGCTTGGATTGGAGGATTCTGTGTTTTTCACATGACTTATTCATATGTCGCTCTTTTAAGAGTATAACCTGTAAAGGAACCATGTTTGTATTGTCTAATTTTTTATAACATAATTGCAATTAAGCCGTTTAAAATATCACAAAGTATGTAGACTTTGTCTTACATTATGTTGCAAATAAATCAACACATAACCAAGACAAACAAACGTTTATCTTTTAAGACCCGAGTTCACCAACACTTAAACAGCCGGTAAACAAAGAGTGACGATTAATTTGACACAATTCCCATACAAAATATGTCAAATAATATTTTAAACGCTGTTTAAATGCTGTTTAAACTTAAACGTCTGTTGGTGAACTCGGGCCTAAAGCTAATTAATAATTAATACGTTCCTTTGTGTCGCCGGGTCTTTGTTTGGTATTGTTTTGTTATTACATGTATCAATACGTTTGATAATGTCAGTCATTCATGTTGCAATTAAAGGGCAAGCTTAGGGCTTGTAGGAATATACTTAATTACAAAATACCGGGTGAAAAAAAAATTGTCAACCATTTTAAGGGAGTTTTCAGTCAGTTAGTACCAAATAAACGAAAGACTTCAAAATCTTAAATAATTATAAATGCGAACGTAATTTTTGTATGTCTGTCTGTTACGCTTTCACGCCAAAACTACTGAACCGATTTTGATGATATTTGGCACAAAGATATTATAAATTATGAGAAGATATAGGATGTTTTGTGTCCAACAACTGGGCACAGGTTTCTGCCCGAGTGCATGTGTAGTTCTATTAATATTTAATGCCTGTTTATCATTTTAAGCATCCATTCGGTCTTATTGATGTATGTCAGTTTAGTTACGCCATTATGTGCCATATTTGTATGGAATAAGAACTAAATGCTAATTGAGATCAGTATTAGTTATTAGTCAATGAATGATTTATGAGATCATGTATGTGAATGATACAACGTAGTACTAATGGTACCTACAGCTCATGGAAGCATTACACTTAATAAATCAAGGCGAAAATACTACAAATAACCATCATTCCACTGCAGGGCAAAGGCCTCCATCATTATCTATACTAATATTATAAAGCTCAGTTTGTTTGTTTGAACGCGCTAATCTCAGGAAGTACTGGTTCGAATTGAAAATTTATTTTTGTGTTGGATTGTCCATTTATCGAGGAAGGCTTTAGGCTATATAACATCACGCTACGGCTAATAGGAGAGAAGCATTAGTGAAAAATGTTGCAAAAACGGGGAAAATTATTCATATTTTAAAGGCGTCCATTGCGTGCGCTGCGTAAACGGTTCAAGTTACCCAATAAATATATAAATAAAAATAAAATACCCAATCGCGATCATAATAACAGAAATTGACGAGGACAAAGTCGCGGGCAACAGCTTATAATAAATATAAACGGATATACAAGTTGATCCAGAAAGTGACGTCCAAATTTTTTTTGGATTCCTTATATCCAGAGCTATCAAAATATATTGTATATAGTTTTCGAGATGATAATTTTATATTACCTAATACCACAAAAACTAGGAAAATTCGGCTAACATACATAGTATATTTGGATAGCCCTGGATGTAAAGAATAAAAACAAAATAGTTTTGGATGGATTCGAATTAGGGAAATTGAGTTGCGGAGTAAGGACTCTGGTGTCAAAGGTTTTCCTTGTCGGCTATGACAGGCCTCTCACGTGACTTGTCGTAAGTCGTAAGACTTCCATCTTGATACAGAAGCCTGGACCGAAGCCCCACGCCTTCCAGACCCGAGCCAATTTAGTAAAGACCGTTTCCTAAATTGACCCTAGCGGGAATCTAACCCGGGAGCTACACCAACTGGTTCCTCCAATTTATTTCAAACACCTTTTTCATTTGATCCGTTGTTACAAATTGCATGTAAATAGAAACCATTTATTTTAGATTTTGATGTTGACAAAATAATAAAAGTTGTATTTAAATAA
This sequence comes from Anania crocealis, assembly GCA_949315895.1. Classification (NCBI taxonomy): domain Eukaryota; kingdom Metazoa; phylum Arthropoda; class Insecta; order Lepidoptera; family Crambidae; genus Anania; species Anania crocealis. The sequence continues at coordinate 1,449,586 of OX438877.1, forward strand.
AAGTAACATCATCTTTAAGGTTTTGGGAATTTGGGAAAACGGCGGGTTTATTTGAAGGTGTCAATGGGTCAATAAAACTTTTTATATGTCCCAGGGATTTTGTCAAAGACGTGATTTTATAATTTCACCAGTGAAATTATATTTACCTACACTGTTTATTGGTCAATAACGACTGGTTCGTACAATTTTTCAGGGATATTGTAATTTCACTGGGCCGCAGATAGTGATGTTATAATAAATCTAGGTTAGGTTAGGTTAGGTCGCTCTGATAATCTAAAACCAGTGCTTTTGTCAAAATATTAGGGGTTAAAGTATGAAATTCCCGTTTTGAATGGACGAAATCGAGAAAATCATTTTTCCATACTAACAATTTTTTAGTTTTTTTTTAAAAACGCCTGAACCGTTTTCGATGCAATTAAAGGTGAAAGTTAGATGGTTATAAAGCTACGCATTATAGTATTTAAATTTCTGAAAATCAAAGCATATAATACAAATATACTTAATTGAATCAAGAAGGATATTGGCACTAGTATTGCATTTTTTTTTAGTCAAAAGTTACTTTATTTAGTTTTTGATACAATACAAAAAGAATTACGCAATAATATGACTATAGTTAAGAGCTATAAACAAAATAAAAAGTGGGAAAATAATCGGCAATTTCATACTTTAACCCCTATTATCAATGCCTTACAATTTCGCTATATCGGTCTAGTGAAATTACAATGGCACTGAAACTAGTACGTTAAATTTTTGACAATTTGACATTAATCAGTGTAAGTAATTATAATGTAACTAGTAAAATTATAATATCACGGCTTTGATAATATCACCCCTTCTATGCTGATATAAGATTTCCTATACCCAAAAGGTTGTCTGGAAGAAATCGCTTATTAGCAATAAGGCCGCCTTATTTTACCTACATTAATATCTTGTTTGTATAATTTTATGTTCTTGTATTTTGTGCAATAAAGTGTTTATTCATTCATTCATTCAATATCCCTGCAACATATACAATTGTAACAGCGAAGCAACTGCTTTGTTTTTAAAACCATTCTTCGACACAAAAGACATATTATGATCATTGATCATAGACTAAACAAGATAAAACAAAATTACAGATAAAATCCTACCTCTTTCAATCACCTCCATTCATAATCCAAAAATCCAAAAAATATCACCACCAAATCCCCCCCACCACTCCCACCATCACCACAAACAACAAAACAAAACGAACCATTCACAATTGTTTATGATGCAAACGGATTTAAATATCCCGTTCCAGAATCAATTTTTCCGGACAGCCATTTTGAATATTTGCAAATAAAAAAGTTTACTCCAAATAGTTAGACTACACTACCGTTTCGCCATTGGCACGCAACTGAGGCATACAGCTTAAACCTTGGCATCTAGCGGCGTGTTTACATGTCGGCAGACGAAAAAAAGTCTAATACATTTTTAAACAATTTGCCTTAGAGTAATTAAATAATTTAATTTTTGTTTTCCTGTTTAATGATTGTAACGGTAGTTAATTTTACGACATCTGTGATAATTAGTAACTAAGGCATTTTCTAATGAATTAGAAGAATAATTTACAACCACGCACAATTTGGGTGCATTAACAGTAATATGGGTGAACTTCGCCGTCTTGGCCAGGATAAAGTATGCCAGTTACATTATTACATGTGGCTATGCAGATTGTAGATAAGAATCACTGACAGGTAAATATCTCGGACACTGGTATAATAATTTAAAAATAAAAACTAAAGAATTCAGAATCAATGGCAGCCGTTTTCTTTTCATTAAATAATAGTGCAGACGCCAATTTACTTAATTAAAAGTTTTAAACGAATACATGTCATGTATAATCTAGTGTTTTAGATACCTTACATGTTAGTAACGAATATTATGACGGCGTCTAACAACTATTTCTATGTTAGTAGTTCCTATCTTCAAGCGTCGAGTTTGTTAACAATAAAGGAACTAAGTCACCAATTATGAGTCGTCACCAAGCAAGACATCGCCGAAAATTATCATCATCAAATTTGTTGCCTTTCGTCGGATCAATCATTGCATCATCATACACCGACTTAGAATTGGTGGCTTTTCGTTAGTTTTTTGTGCTTATATTGTGTTCCTAGATTTACCCACGCCCCTATATTTTCGCAGTCACATGTAAACCCACCACATCAACGTTCCGTGATTCCTTCCACTGGTCATGACTCATGGCACAGATAATGACTGTTGTGCTGTTTTGTGATTGTTTCAGTACAGACAGACGGACAATCGCCAAAAGCACTCGGATGGGAAAATATTTATGCTGCTAGTGTTGCCCGCATGATTCTATCGTATTATCGATAAACGACTTCCGTGGTGGAATGGCGTAAACACTGGTTTTCAAGGTGTCGCCTGCTCCAAGGTCCTGGATTCGATTCCCGGGCAGGAAGAAAAAATCTGTATTGTCTCTGGTCGGGGTGTTTGTTTCTGATTTACATAATACACCTTGCATTGGTATTGGAACGATTTATTTAGTTCATTTATTTAATTGCACAATTTGGTGTGCAATAAAGAGACTTCTTACATTCAGCCGGGAGTCGGTCTCAGTAAAAGTATACGTCCGTGCTCATCACAGGGTGTTTTAAAATGAATAGTCTGAATCAATATTTTATATTTTTCTAAGTTTATTTTTATCTATACTTAATATTATAAAGCTGAAGAGTTTGTTTGTTTGTTTGTTTGAACGCGCTAATCGCCGGAAGTATTGTTTCGATTTGAAAAATTCTTTTTGTGTTGGATAGTCCATTTATCGAGGAAGGCTTTAGGCTATATAACACGCTGCGACCAATAGGAGCGAAGCATCAGTGAAAAATGTTGCAAAAATAATCGCGTTTATAATAACAGAAATTCAAGCGCACGAAGTCGAGGGCAACAGCTAGTTGATATAGTAAAAATAACACTGCCAAGATGCTATTTATACATAGTTAGTTAGTTAGTTGGACTTGAATTTTCCGCACTTAGCCTCTTGAGTTGGGCCTTTGTGCGTGACTAATATTTTAGTTTTATTCATACCATTTCAGGTCAGTCCAGAAACTCACTAGGCCTCGTATATTTTTGAGTGCCTCTTGTATGGACTGAGATTCCTTAAGGAATTCTGTCCGTTGTGTACTTACGCTGTTACACTGTGCTATCCACATGCTTTGGTGTTTCCTCCTCAATCAGACATCCCCTACAGAGAGGACTATCTGTTACGCCTATATTGAAGAGGTGCTTATTGAGAGCACAGTGACCGGTTATAATACCTGTAATAATACTCAGGCTCTTTCTATCCTGGTGCAGAATTTTGCGAGATAGGTTTTTATTTGTGGTTTTTAGAACTAGTTTGCTTTGCCTGCAATCCTTAGGCTCCTCTCACTGCTTATTGTGAAGTTGTTCTCTCCTATCTCGTATCCAAGTCTTGACCTGATTGAACGGTATTGGAACAATAGGTTCTATTTATACATAATTATTGTTATATAACGTGGGCTTCGCTTGTCAGACGGTTAAAATACGGTTTAAGTATTCTTCTGAACGCGTGTTTGTCGCCCTAATCCTAAACGGGTGAATACAATTTTGTGTATCGATCTGGACCGATCTGGATACAATTTTGTGTGAATATTTCAAATTAAATGGTTTATTTCTAAGAATATGGTATTAATTACTTTGGTTTATATTACATATTGCTACCGCATATTCGACCATTGCTGGTGTAGAAATTATAGTAGAACACAAAATAAATCAGATTGAAATAAAATAAAATAATAAGATGAATTGAATAACATTTGAATAGAATACATTAGATTAATTACTAAACTACATTTAACACAATATAATCAATGTCAAGTCGTCTAATCAGTCAAATCAGTCAATAATTATAATTAAAACATGGAGTCACCAATTCTTATGTCAAGGTATTCTTTGGTTAAGTAAAAGCATTTTTGAAGTAGTCATTTAGTCATCGTCGACTTAAATACATTTTCAGTGTGTTTGGGAATGGTTTGAAAAGACAATGGGGGGACAACCGTTTCTTTGCTCACCAGTTGGCGCCACTGTAGACTGAGGTCCGGAGGTAGCTTTCAAAGGCGACTTCATAAGATCGGCGCCGAAACAAAGTTTCTTTAATCTAATTAAAGTTTATTATTTATAAATAACTATCTTGATATCAACAAACTTACTTCTGAAATAGTTGCTCTTTGAGGCCGCCTATTTTTGAGCTTTTTCTTAATTCCGCTTTCAAAGAGTTCACATTAATCTCCAAATAATCCGATAGCGATAATTTTACGAAGGAGATCACTTCCCAGCAGGTAAATTAAAGAAATTATAATTTATGTAACGAAGCCCGCTAAAACCAGTGAAAAGTGAATGTTATTGGACCTCACGCGACAGAAGCGCCTCTAGTGGCAAATTCACTAGCGATAGCCCCCATTGGACCAGGTAGGTCGACGTCTGCCGAGTTCGCTAGTTTTAATATAAATGATCGATATCGTTAATTGAACATCACTAGATAATGATGTCGTCTAAGTATAATATGTGTGACCAAGATCGTTATCTTAAGGCAAAGTAGATAAACCATTGTATACTTAAGGCCCTTACATAGCTGAGATTTAGGTTGATACATTTTATCTTCTGCTGACCCGGTAAACGTTTTTTTTTGGCTATAATAAGTGTTAGGAGGAGGTAGAAAAGTGAATTTTTAATAATTAATGCCATAATTTTAATACTCATTACTCTATTCCGGACGAAGAAAAATCCAACACAAAAGTCATAAAAATTGGTCCAGTTGTTAGAACATTTTACAAATAGAATTACAAATAGTGTAATTAGCACGACTTTATTTTCATTATAATCAAGATTTAGATATAGTTTTAACGATCTGGTTGGTATATTCGCCTTCTAATGGACCCGGGTCCGATTTGTGTAAGAATCAAACGCTCTTTCCTAAATTGACTTAAGACTACAATGGGAAAGGGGGGGGGGGGGTTATTTTGCTGTGTCTTAGTCCCGGCTGATGAAAGTCACATAATGGTGACATATCGTGGACTTCCTTTTCCAGGTGGTTGAAAATGCACCGTGTATTTCTAATAATGTGCAATTCTGAACTGTTAACAATGTTTTTTTTATGTAAATATATTAAATGCATTACCTTCTATTGAGGTCGCCGTACGATAATTATGCAAATAGCACTGCGTTTAGATGAACGCTATAGCGATAAGGCATGGCTACTTATTGTAACCATTTCGTATTATAACCGACTTATAAATAAGGAGGTTCTCAATTTTTTATGGATGACTAGGCGGACCCCGCGACCGTCGTATCGCCTCAGAATAGTTTTTGATTTTGACGTTTTTCATCAAATAATATTAGACTAAGATCCCACCATACAACGACCTTCACCGAGCTGGTTATTGGATGAAAAGTATTTTCTATTCAATTAAATATGCCAATCAATATATTACAAATGGTTTGCCCAAAAAAAATCAGTCCAGATTATGATTAATAAACAATTATATTTTATTATTTTATTTTTAAACTTTTTACTGGTTTCCATACCAATCGAAAGTATGAAGCCCATAGAATATGAAAACGTTAGGTTGACTATTTTTTTCCCGTCACAACCCTTGAGTAGGCAGGTATAAATAGGTAAATCGATACTAGTAACTTGCACCGGTCTGGTTAATTAAATAAAGTTAAATGCAAATAAATATTATTTAATTATGAACACGGTGGTATAGGGTTGAATGCGAAAAACCAAAACTGAAATTCGGTTGTCAAATTTTAATAATTCTACTCGGGACTGAAATTATTTAGCTAACCCATTTGCAATATATTTATTGGTATATTTGATTGCATATAAAATACTTTTCATCCATTAACCAGCTCGGTGAAGGTGTATGGTGGGATCTTATACTACGAGTATATAGCGTTTAAGAGGAAACACAAGGGCCGTTTTTCCATACAAACGTAGTCCCGTTTCCTCCCTGGATAAAGCCAGTAGAGCAATAATTTTTATTACAAAAATCCATGGCCACTATTAGCATGTTTCTATGTTTTCTGTTTTTTCATAAATAAATTAATAAAAAAGATATGAACCCTCAAAAATCGAAAAAATTCGCCAGATTTTCCGCTGTGTTCTAACATCCAGAAAACAAATTTAGCTCAATTTAAAAAAAAAAAAGGAAAACATACGAACACGGCCAAAGCCTTTCTTTAATTTTTAATGAAAAAAGTATTTAAACCGGTCCTATTTTGGAAAAGTAATCGGGGGACTACGAAACGTTGATTTAGTGTGCTTTTTAGTAGGTATTTTCGGTCCGAGAAGCAGTTGTCTCTATCACACTTTGCGGTGAATGCGTTTGGCACTGCGCGACAGCAATAGATTTTACAAATACCTATTTTTCAATTCTCTCGCCCGTAGTGTTTCCTCTTAAATAACTTTTTATTCGTGACGTTAACTTTTCAATATTTTTAATACCTTATCCTAGTCTCGACGATGTCAAATCTAAAAACACAAAAATCACCTTTTTTACATGTTTGATCACAATCTTGATCACCGAGATCTTGGCCCGGTATTTGAACCACTAGACCAACGGGGCGTTCCGTTGTATTGAAATCCTGGTAAAAAGTACGATTCCCGTAAGGGACCGCAATGTTTTTTGTGCAGTTGTCGTCTAGGGGTCATATAATAACGCGGTCTACATTTCATCCTTAAAAACGGTTACCATGGAATAGGATAATTAATTTTTATCGCAGGATTTTAACGTGAGCAAAGTCGCGAGTAAGAGCTAGTACTAGGTAATATAAATGCGACAAGTATAAATAGTTTAGACCAGCGTTTCCCATTTGCCGGGTCGCGACCCGGTACCGGGCCATCAAAATGAAATACCGGGCCGCAACATTCCCGCCTAGTTTATAAAATAATACCTACTATCGATCGACGCATGGTTTTTATTCTACTTAAACTTTAGTCATCTTCGGGGAACTTGAATTCTTTAGCACTAAAATGTAGTGACTAAATTGTCGTATTAATAAGACATTTTTGTATATCAGTATATAAACTTGAAAAATTTTGTCTCAGGCGGGAAAAAAAATTTTTCAAGTTTATATACTGATATTATAAGTGCAATTAAGTTGCTAAAATATCAAATAAAGTATAAGACATTTTTGCTTTGATAAATGTATATTATTTTACCTACTGGAACTAGTTTGGTTTTAAAAGTATTAAGTGGGTCACAAAGGGGCAGTGTGAAAATTACCGGGCCATGGCAGAACAATGTTTGGGAAACCATTGTTTACCATGTTTACCATTTGGATCAGCGGTAGTAAACACTGCTTCTGAGCCATGGGTCGCGGTTTCGATCCCCGCACAGTACAAATATTTGTGTGCATGAACATGTCTGTTTGTACTGGTCTGGGTGTTTTCTATGTATTAAAAGTATGTATTTACAAAAAAAAAAGTATATAAGTAAGTTTATCGGTTGTCTAGTACCCCATACGACAGGGTACTTAATAGTAGCTTAATTTGGGACTAGATGGCTCTGTGTGGCCCATTGTGGCATGTCTGAAATATTTATTTATTTATTTATATTTATAAACACTGGTTTAGAAAACTGTAACCCGGCTACGGAAATTCAATGATTTTAAGTTATGTCTGCAAGGTTCTTTTATCCAAAGTACTCCAAAGTACGCCATATAGCTTTTTATTAACAAAAGGTAGCATTTGTTATCCGGACTGTTATAAGGAATCGATTGATACCTCATTCACCAGAATCGGCTCAGTAGTTTAGCCGCAAATGTGGAACCCACATCTATACTAATATTATAAAGCTGAAGAGTTTGTTTGTTTGTTTGTTTGTTTGTTTGTTTGAATGCGCTAATCGCAGGAAGTACTGGTTCGATTTGAAAAATTATTTTTGGTTTGGATAGTCCATTTATTGAGGAAGACTTTAGGCTATATAACATAACATCACGTTGCGACCAATAGGAGCGAAGCACCAGTGGAAAATGTTGCAATAATAGTCGCGATTATAATAGCAGAAATTGACGCGGACAAAGTCGCGGGCAACAACTAGTACATTTATACATAGACTGCTGAAATCATTACCCTTCCCGTTGGCTTTGCAGTAGTCGGATAAAAACAGTCAACATTTGCACTCGACAGTACAGTCTACACATCCCTTTTTAACACATTCATAGTTTGTTCTATCTCACTCGCCCACATTAATTAGTTGAACTTTGAACCTAATCGTTAAGGTAATAAGTTATGTTCTACTGATAGCGTTAATTGGAGTTGATTGGTCAATGGAAGGTGCCTGTTATCTTGTGTTGTAAATCTTTTGAGGAAGTGGAAAATTAGTTTGCAGTCATTAAGATTAGTTTTCGCTTGCTAATATTACAGATTTTTCTTTCACGAGTATTGAGTATTGTTAAATTTTTATAGGTACAACCATAAGGTCGCATGGCCAAAAAGTCGCATGGCTTAGATATGCGTTGAGCAGGATCACGTAGAAGGGGAAAGAGAGGCCTTTGCCCAGCAGTGGGAACCTGGAGGCTAGATTAACAGCCATACTGAAAGTGTGTTCCACAAAGTAGGAGAATGGGGGGAGGCTTTTTTTTATAAATAATTGGTTTGATCTTGACTACATAATTAACTATACGGCTAAGAAGAAGCCAGATGGAGCGAGCTTACCCAGAGGCATTGGTGCTCCCACACACCAGCGGAACACAGAACAACTGTTTAGCGCTGGACTCCGGCAGGAGGGTAGTAGCATCCAGGCGGCCTCTTACGAACGAAGCCTACCACCGCAGAGGGATCTGTTAGCCGTCATCATTGTTAGAAAACCAAAGATGCCGTTGCCCAGGGCGGACCACCAGGAGGTAGATCCCACCACCCCAAAAAAATCAAGAAGAAGAAAGCTCGAACGCAAACTATATCCAAAAATTTAAAACTCTCGTCGCCGGGAATCGAACCGTGGACCCCGAGATCTTAGCTCGGTACATAAACCACTCAAACAATAGGCCTTAAGTGCATAGATATTTTTGTTTGATTTAGAGTTCTGTCAGTTTTTTAGCTATCCAAAAGGATTCCGTCACCAAAATGTTCAAGAACCTAACAAAACTTAACAACTGATTTTAAGTGTCTATAAAACTTTAATAAAAGGTATACTTACATTCTCCCTGTCGACTTCCAACTGAGTGAAGTTCTTCTTAGGCAAACTGAAAGTAGTGTTGCCAACTTCAGCTCTGTTGCGATACCGCTTAGCTTCGGTACCAAATTTCTTCTCCACTAGTCTCTTTGCCGTTTTGAAATCATCCGCAATGTTCTCAGACGATTTGGACACTTTCTTGACGAAGACTGTCGGCTTAGGCGTAAGCAGCGCTGGCTTTTCGATGCCAGTCTTTCTGGTATCGGTATCAACTTTTTGGATATCCGAAAACATTTCGGATTTTTGGGCGATCGCATCTTTTGCGTCGGTGTTGATTTTTTTGATATTAGCCGATACGTTTTCGCATTTCTCAGTACTGAATTTTCGGATATCACTATTAAGGTCGTTGTTTTCAGCGCTTAGCTTTCGAATGTTTATAGGGGTGCTGAGCTTTCGGGTTTCCGGTTCGGGTTTGGGATTTTCTGTACTGAAGCCGTGTTCGAAGTTTTCTCTCAGTTTCTGGAATTCAGACTTAGGCCTGGACGTGATCAGATCAGGGGTTTCTGAACGAGATATATCGCAGGGTATATCGTAGATTTTCTTGTCCTGGAAGAAAAGAAAAGAAAACATTAAAACTCGGAGATTTTACTTATAAATAAAGATAGGTAGAATACTAGATTTTGGATGTCAGCTGACAGTAGTAACGGCCATCTCAATGCAGGGTAAAGGCCTCTATCTTTAAGTTCAAGTTACGATAGCAATGCTGCGGGGTACAGGCATAATCATCACGCTTGCTTAATGCGAGAATGTCACAAACACGAGAAATCAGGTGACATTATATCTAGTATTTGACAAATCTACTGTTAATTTACCATCATCATCACCAGTCTATAACAGTCTAACACAGGCTTCATAAAAAAATGGATTTGCCATAAGTAGGGTTACCAACTTAGGGGGTTTCCCCCCAAATTAAGGGGGTTAATAAGTGGGATGGGAGTTTTTAGGGGCGTTCTCTTTTTAGGGGTATTTTTGGGGATATTTGCCATCTTATGTACCGTATTTTGTTTTCGATAAAATTGACATAGATAAATATTACTAAGTACTCATTTTTTCTATTGTACTGTTATTATCTATAATTTATTTTTTCTATTGTACTGTTGACTTGAACAGCGATTAATAATGCCGAAAGAAACATAGAAAAACAGCCAAAAGTATACAAAGATTTCGGAAACAGATCCTGATTTACAAGGTAGCTGACATTATATTTCAAGTATGTAATATTGTTTACTATCCCATATATTATAATTAGCACTTTCAGGGTGATTTTCACTCGAAAATTTTTCAATTACACAATAACAGAATTTTTAGGGGTTTTTGATGTTTTTTTAGGGATAAATATTTTTGAGAGTCAGTAACACTGATAAGAGCTTTTCATTAGCTAGTATTTCGGTTTAATCGAATCAAATGAAATAGTTAGGCTTGAGTTAATTTATCCTGGTTTTGCGTTGTTTTTTTATTAATTTCAGATATTTGGGCACTGTTGCAAGTGCCATGATCAATATGAAAGATTTTTTTATAATGGCGTTTGCAATAGTATAATAAACCTCTAATTAATTAACTCTAGTGATTAGTGATCATAAAAGTTGATAAATATTATATCTAAAAACGTGGACAACATCACATACACTGCTCTGGTCACAAAGTAACTATTAATTTAAAGCACTCGTTTTGTGAAAATCAGAAACAACGAAGGCACCAAAAACCAGAACCAGACCCGGGAAAATATAGTAAAATTATTTTTTTCTACATTGACCCCTCCGGGAATCGAACCCGGGCCCCGCAGCTAGCGACACCTTGAAAACCGGTGCGTACGCCACTTCGCCAGCACCTACACTGAGTTTAATCTGCCCTAGCATAGGACACAAAAAAAAGGAGAAAAAAAGGAGAGAGTCCCGTGCTCAGCAGTGAGCGAAAATGGGTTGTTACTTAAATTCAAGAAACCGATACTAACTAAATACTTTGTACCATCACTACCGCAACCAATTCAAATCCCACTAGTTTTTTAAGTTAACATATTTTTATTTACTTGACACCAAATTTTCTAGAAAATAACAACATGCATGTCACGCATTCCTTTCGTTTTCCATACTTTAGACTTTCTATTGAACCGTGTCCATGCAATATGACAATAGTTAGAAAGTTGCGCGAATTAGTTACGATGACCGTCATGTAAGTGAATGTTTGTGTTTGAAAAAACAGTGAGTTGTAGATTTTACAGTGAAAAGTATTTGGCTCGGATCTTTTAGTAATTCATCAACTGGTAGTAAAAAAAAGGAGGTTCGGTTTTCGAATCGTATGCTATCTATATTTATTCAATTTTAATTGCACAATTTTAAAAAAGTAAAGGTGTATTTAATGCCATATGGCATTCTATGCCAGTCGACAATTGAGTAAGCAGACATTTTATGTGGGCGCTGCGACAAAGTAAATGCAAAGTTACAAAGTGCCTAACTAGGTACAAAGGCGAATGCCCATTTTACTATGGCGATTCGTACCAAACTTGCGTCAAACCAAATTTTCTTCCAAGAGGCTAGTTTTTATTTAACTTTTTACTTAGGTACTAAAAAGATTGTCTAAATTTCTGACCACATTTTCGGAATATTCAAGAATGTTAGAAAACGCCTGATAATATTTTTTAGCAATTTTTCTTTAATCGTCGTGATTGCTATAATTTATTTCTCATAGGTGTACGTTCTAGGCAGCATTTCTGAGAAGTGCATTGCATTTTATTTTATTTTATTTTATTTTTATTTTATTTATTAAGAAAACCAACAGCGTTTTACATATATTACATTATGTTGTTTACATTTCCAAAGGTAAGGCCAATAACAGGTTTTCCTTAATTAACTAATAGTACATGTTATGTTGTTTGTGAGAAAAGGCTAATTTTCTAAATAAAGCAACCGTTGTATATTAGGAAATGATATAATTTATATAATGCTTAATTAATCTGATTTGATTTATGTCACCCAACAATAATTTTGGCACATATTAATGTTTAAAAGGAAAAATAAATAAATAAATTAGTTTCTTAGATATGGTAATGATACATATAAAATAATAAAGGGAAAACAAGATAAACGTACACATTTAAACAATATGAGTATAATATGGTAATATACAGGATGAAAATGCATTTAATAAATATACTACTCGTGCGCGATAATATGAGACTCGCAGTACTCGTACTCGTGCTTACCAGCTCGTATGCCACTCACGGAGCAGTATTGCTTGATTTTTTTTTTCTGGAACGGTTTTCCGTGGCCGTTTTTTATGTATGGTATAGGCTATAGCACATTTTTTTTCTGGTGAATCCTTCTAGGTGATATTTAGTACAGTCGTCTGCTTGCCAAACGCATAACATAATGCAGATTTTGTAATACGCAACGCAAATAAAATCCATAATTACAGCGTGTTAGGAAATTGTATCACAATACCATATAATACCATCGTGAAGTCAGAAATTTAATAACATAATTTTTTTTTAAAATTTTCATACATACAAAAATTTTGAGATTCCAATTTGTATCAAAATCTTTTTTCCAAAAAGATCAATGCCCACTTTCCATACATTTGAAAACCTGATAATGAAATTTTATGTATAGACCGCAAGTATAGCAGGAATACTGCGTGCTAGATTAGGGAATAATTCCCTGTTTTCACTTTTACCAGTTAAACGCCAGGAATTTAAAAAAATACGAATTACTACTTTATACGAGTAGGTTAGGAATTGCCGCGGCCAAATTATTGTCAAAAATATCTATGGAAATATGCCGGCAGTACATATATACCTACCTAGTGTTTAAAAGTTAATTAACTATAACTTTGAATCATTTGACCTACTGATTACAGAGAACTTCCACTAAGGTAAATATGTATGTTGGTAAAGTGCCAAAGAGTGTGTAGGTGTGTAGTACACAAAGAGATGCAAACGCTAAACGAAAGAGACTGCGCCGATTCGAATATGACAGGCGGCTGTCAAACGTCAAAAAAAAATCTATTTCACTCTATTAGAATAATTAAACGTAAACTTAATTTCAACTGATAATGTTCGTATTATTTGTAATAATGGACTTCAATAAATCTTTACTTATATTAATTATTATAGAAATTATAAAGTACTAAAAATAAAACAATAAGTAAAAAAAACTAGTTTAAATAGATAAAGTCTGTCTCCAGTCGGCACTCGTCAGTAACTAAAACGGAACGTAACAACTGTACAAGTAACGTTTAAAACCCATATTTTCATTTTTTTAAGAAGTTTAGAAGAATATCAAAAATCTTTTTTTCCTGCGTTTCTGATTAATAAATGATAAGCGTAATGAGTTTACAATAAAAAAAGCTTAATTTTAAGATGTGTTTCATTTCTATACATACTCAGGTGAAAAATAGGCATTGTTCTTTCTGACTTCATTATAGTACATATTATGCATACTTAAACATAGGCTGGTTTCGCCTTGATACCATATACCTAAAACGCTGTATATCTTTCACTTGAATGTCAGAGTTAACGCAAGAAAACCAATATAATAACAAAGTAGGTACAAACTTTTTTGTATTACAATGAAAATGAATCATTATTATTTGATAACATTGAACGAATCGATCTTGCAACACGTGTGTATTGGTAATTACGCAGTCCGCGATATCCGGTGCGAGAAGGAATACGCTAGTGTTGTGACACAGGTTATAAATATCCAAAAATGGACCACGAATTACCTAGTTTGTAAAAATTGCAAAAAAAAAAGTTTCAAATCTGGCACACTTTGGGGTGGTGGGATCTACCTCCTATTGGTCCACCCTGAGCAACGGCATCTTTAGTTTTCTAATCAACGATGACAGCTAACAGATCCCTCTGCGGTGGTAGGCTTCGTGAGGGTTCGCCTGGGTGCTACCACCCTCCTGCCGGAGTCCAGAGCCCAACAGTTTTTCTGTGTTCCGCTGGTGTGTGGGAGAACCAGTACCTCTGGGTAAGCTCGCTCCATCTTATGCTTCTTCTTAACCGTAGCCGTCATCATTGGTTAAAAAACCAAAGATGCCGTTGCCAAGGTGGACCACTATGGGGTAGATCCCACCACCCCACGTCTGGACCAAACAAGATATGGACATATCACATGAGACCATGTGCACTATTTATTGCCTATAATGAAATATTTGCTACCTGTGTTAAAAAATATATCAATGAGTAAAGAGGTCAGCTATTCTGACGTCAGGTTGGCTGACCACTTCTACATTCTGATGGAGGAAAATTTATGTATTTATTACCTATTTCCTACCTTGAATGAAAACATTAAAACACCTAAATTATTATAAGTCACGTTTAACATTCTCAGTATAATTCATAATGATGTTTTAAAAGGCGCTTAGTGGCTATCTTCTATCAGAACGACCTCCGTGGCGGAGTGGCGTACACACCGGTTTTCAAGGTGTCGCTGTGCTCCGAGGTCCCGGGTTCGATTCCCGGACGGGTCAATGTAGAAAAAATGAGTTTTTCTACATTTTCTCGGGTCTGGGTGTTTGTGGTACCTTCGTTGTTTCTGATTTCAAAAATACGAATGCATTAAATAGTTATTCAAATTGGGGTCAGAACAATGTATGTGATGTTGTCCACATTTATTTATTTATTTATTTATTTATTATGGTGAAGTCAGAAATTGGAAAACAAAATTAACTACAACGATTTATTTTTAGAATTTTTACCATTGTGGCCGTTATGGCAAAATTTTCCTTTTTAGGGAGTTGGATTACATACACGTAGATAGGTTGTCTCTATACTTCAAATCAGCTAACTTCTTGACACAGGCTTCTCCAAAAAAAAGTTTTTTCCATTATCATCACGTTCGACAGGCGGTTTGGCGATCGCATTTGGTCAATGGTGAAAACTCCATTAGTATTTACAATCATTGTTACATTATTTTAATGAAACGACCTTTAAACGGCATCGCAATTGCGGGCAGGATAAATTGCACGATAATATTGGAAATACCCTAGCACGGATAATTTATCTATCCTATTTGATGTTATAACGTTTCAATTGTTATATACCTATTTCGATCTCGTGACGCTAACCACACTTTTGTATGACTCTCATGATTACTCATTGTAATTTTTTGATCTGCCGGTTGATGTTAAGGTTAAACTACCATAAGCAGATATGTTACCACCGCAGTGATGGGTAGACACAGGTATAATCACCACGCTTGCCAAATGCGGGTCGGTGATCACAAACGCGACTGAATAACTAAAAAGTAAGAGATAGTTGAACCAGTTTTGTACTAAATATCGATTTTATTCCCGTTTTTATATATATCTTAAGATTGTATACAAGTCTTCGCTTATAAATCGTTAATAGTATGCGAGTTTTCTATGCGAGTAAGACTTTCATTCAAATAAGGTTTTTTTAGTTGTCTAAGTGGGTAAAAGCAAGTCAATGCTTCTATTTTTATTAACATCGCAATAGCCTTAAGAATTCTTATGATCATTTTGTTTACCCCAAATTTAAAGTTTTCTTAAGTCGGATTTTAGAACGGATATTAACAATAAGATGCATGAACCGAAACAGCCACATCACTAGCAGACCTGTAGCAAAACAGAAAGTGAAACGAGTCTTACTGAACCGGTGCAAGTACAAAGATATTATGGAAACATGTTCAAACCTTCGCCAGAACCTTCGTACTAGGAAATTGTCGGATGCAAATTACAGTCTTTCAATCACTCTTGTCAGGAAGATATTAACACAAGAGCAGGTGAAAATCTGTTGCTTACTATTAGGAAACGAATGACTGGGCTGCAGCCATCTACGAAATAAAAAATCAGTAAAATAGGCCCCTGGAGGCTTTTACACGTCCCAATATTTACACCTACCACTGCTTCGGGACAAGTGTGGACTAGTGAGAAGAAGCAGCGAATTAAAGTCGGTCACAATTGACAGCCTCATCTATACTAATATTATAAATTAAGCTGAAGAGTTTGTTTGTTAGTTTGTTTGAACGCGCTAATCTAAGGAAGTACTGATCCGATTTGAAAAATTATTTTTGGGTTGGATAGTCCATTTATCGAGGAAGGCTTTAGGCTATATAACATCACGCTGCGACCAATAGGAGCGAGGCATAATTGAAAAATGTTGCAAAAATAATCGCGATCAGAATAACGGAAATTGACGCGGACAAAGTCGCGGGGAGCAAGTACGAGCTAGGACAATTTAATGCCAGACATTTCTAAATCATTAACAGTGTATCCCTTTTTCATTAAAACTACTGTGACACACGATTTAAGTTTATGTACAGGGAGTTCAGCAATAACCTGTGGTAATTTGTTGAAAATACGAATACAATTTCCCATGACCGAATTAAACTTAGAAGATGCTTTTTCTCCAATTTTAAGTAGATGACAAACAAGTAATCACCGATAATCAACATGCTTATACTCAGTTAGCAGAAAGTTTTAATAAAATGACATAATTTGTATAAAAAACTTAAAAATTATTGTTTTCAGTAGGTATGTCCAAATTTTGACGATCATTCTCGATAAGGGTAAATGTAGAAAAGAAAAGATTTTCTAAATTTTCTCAGGTCTGGGTGATTGTGGTACCTTCATCATCATCATCAGCCTATCACAGTCCACTGCTGGACATAGGCTTCTCCAATTGCACGGCAATAAGGTCGATCCGCGGCTTCACGCATCCAGCACCTGCCAGCCACCTTGCACAAATCATCACTCCTGCACCTGGCCAATGTAGGATACGTTACGTTTGCCGAGACGCGGTCTCCACTCAAGAACTCGTTCACCCCAGCGGTTGTCGGTTCCGCGGCTAATATGGCCCGCCCACTGCCACTTCAGCTTGCTAATCCGGTGGGCTATGTCGGTAACTTTAGGTTATCTTGCCGGATCACCTCATTTCTGATTTTATCCCTAAGAGAAACTCCGAGCATAGCTCTTTCCATAGCCCGCTGAGCGACTTTGAACTTGTGGACTAGTGGTACCTTCGTTGGTTCTAATTTCCACAAACGAGTGCTTAAAATATTTACTCACTTCTGGAGCGGAACAATGTAGGTATGTGATGTCGTCCATATTTGTTAATTACTAGCGGACCCCACGAACTTCGTATCGGCCGGTCCTAATAACCTATCTATCTCCAGTTATGGCATATCGGAGATAGTAAACAACTTCTGTCTTCGTTTCTCTGGACGGCAAAAACAGAGATCGAAACTGTTTCCTATCTCCGAAATGTCAAAACTGAAGATAGATAGGTTATTAGGACCGGCCGTTAGAATAGTATTTGTTTTTGACGTCTTAAATGTGGATTGTCATCAAATATGACGAAATTGGAAAAATGTATGCAGAAGTACAATAATTTATTAGTCATTTAACGCTAAGTTACCAAAGTTTTCAATAGTTATTATCCTATTCCCAACGAATACAAATTAAAAAATCATATGAATCGGTCTAGCTTTTCTCGAGTTATAAGTAAATAAATAAATAAATGTAAATAAATGTGGACAACATCACATACATTGTTCTGATCCCAATTTGAATAACTATTTAAAGCATTCGTATTTTGGAAACCAGAAACAACGAAGGTACCACAAACACCCAGACCCGAGAAAATGAAGAAAAACACATTTTTTATACATTGACCCGTCCGGGAATCGAACCCCGGACCTCGGGGCAGGCGACACCTTGAAAACCGGTGTGTACGCCACTCCGCCACGGAGGTCGTCGATAAGCGGTGTAACTAACACGACTTTCTTTTATTTAAGTTTTACATAGCTTTGTGTGTATAGTAAGTTTATTTTTTACTATAAACAACCTTTCCCAGCTTCCGTAGCCTCAACAGGATACTTACACAAGACTGTTTACGGCGTAACGAGTACTAACGAGGTTTCTATTTCCTTTAACTGCTGGTTTATTTCGTAATTCACATCAAATCAACAACGAAATTCATTTCACGGTATGTCAATCGTCGGAACATGAAAGACATTGGTGTAATAACTGTTTTCTTGTTTGTTAAGCTATTGCATAGCTTCTACCGCGGGCGTTGAGCGTGGAGACCGAATCCAGAAATTCCGTAACGAAAATAACCTAACCTAACACTTGGGGCGAGGCACGATCGAACAATTTTGAATTTCCAAAATTTAAAAGAATTTAGAAGAAAAAAAGCTTTTTGACAGTTTGGTTGCCTATGGTAACCATATCTGCCAAAATAACAGAAAAATTTAATTAATACAAAAGTCAAAATTAGAAAATACATTAAATTATAAAATCAAGCTATTGCACAGCTTCTATCGCGGGCCTTGAACGTGGAGACATTCCGTAACGAAAATAACCTAACACCCCCCACTCCGACCGGCACAGCGGTGATACTTTTAATTTTATAATTGCATAAGTTGATAAAAAATGCTATGCAATAGCTTTACCGCGGCAGTCTCCGAGTGCCACGTCTTTTTTTTTACCACGCTTTTATTAGCTTGGGTTGTATCTATGTAATGGAATCTTTGAGCATAAATTTGACCGATTTCCAGAAGTTTGATTAATTTGAAACTTTGCACACGTATCAAGGGCCGATGACAATGCAATAATTTAATAACAGTTTTCCCAGTTTTCCTCTGTAAGAGGGAGTAAAAGAGATAGAGCTAGCGCGCGATCTGTATCAATTATGTTTCCTGCATAGGTTTGGACTTACAGTCGGTAAAGAAGGAATCAAATCTTATAAACTAAACTAAAAAGTAAAAAATAAATTATAGTTTAAAAAACTAAAAAACCACGCTTTTAAAACAGATTGAACTAAAAAATTAAAAATAAAACTGTAGTAATCAATTGAAAAATTCATATTATTGTACAAAAAGCGTGGGGGCTTGATTTAGATTGTTGTAAATATTTTATCAATAATTTACTATATCTGTGGATATCATAACAAGCACCCCACGCTTTTTGTACAATAATATGAATTTTTCAATTGATTACTACAGTTTTATTTTTAATTTTTTAGTTCAATCTGTTTTTGTTTTATCAGGAACAAAGTAGAGTATTGCACCGAATCAAATACCGTATTGCACGCAGACGATAAACTTTTTGACTGACGACGAAAAATTGTTTTTTAATACGATGCGTTTTTTAAGATAGCAAGCTTAAGGGGACTACTAGAGCTAAGTGCTGCCTCCAATTGATTTAATTTTATTACTTACTTCTAAACAAAATCAATTCTCAAAACACTAACCCTCGTATTTATAAAGAAGTAATTACTTATTGCTTAAGAAAGTCATAACTTAAAGTGTTCATACCTAGTGCTTAAGTTAAAGAAATTGGTCACCATTAATAGTCATTTTGTTTGGCTGAAACTGCTAACTTTTGGTAGTTATAACTTCTAGTAATTTCTTGATTAAGGCATACAAATTGTCTCTCAAGTAATTACTTGTAGTCAAGTAATTACTTTTACTTGTTTATAAATACGGGGGTAAAACAGTATCATTTTAGCAAATTACCTCTAGTATTTATTAAATCACTGTTAATAAGTAGATTTAGAAAATTTTGTTGTGAAACATATTTTCGGGTGAAATCTTGATTAACATTTTTACTTCATAAATGGGCTCGAAATACGATACTGAACGCCTATATATATTTTTTAATATAATGAATAATTCCACCACATGGGACCCACACACACAACATACAGGTTGTGTGTGTGGGTCTGTGTGTAAACATATGTGTCTGACAGTGTCTGAGTGAGTATCACTCTCTCTTCATGTGTAAGAGAAAGAGAGATATAGTGCTGTAAATGTGTGTGTACTTCTTAATTAGCCATAAATGATGCCTATACAAAAAGCCAACAAATAAGGTTGGAAAGGATGAAACGCAGACACAGACATACATGTCTTCACTGCACTTGACACCTTACCCAAGAGAGTAGCCGTTAAAGGAATTCAACAATAACGTTGCGACAAACGCCGGCCATTGTTACGCGTGAGATGTCTATCTATGTGGGCTAGTTGGTTAGGGATGTCTGTTAAATGATTTATTATCTACGTTGAATAATACTAGAACTAAATCATAAAGCAACATTGCTTTAACAACTTGTCTACATAGACAAGTTGAAATAAAACCTTTTTACCACAAAGATTACAATTTGTTTGTGTAAGAAGTTATTATTTTCGAAAGCTAAATTATGAAGGTACTGAAAATTTGTTAAGATAGGCAATAATAGTTACACGAATAACATAAAAATTAATATAAATATACTATAATACATAACACACACACACACATATTCACAAACACACATATTCACAAACACACACACACCCACTAAATTGTAAAATAGACAAGTGTTTTTTTAGAACCTGGAAACAACAAGCTTATCAAATAAGCTAAACTTCAGGCTCCAGTCTCCCACAACTTAGATGTAATACAGTAAATTAGTTCTTAACATTTTGTACTTAAGTGTCTAAGTCTGGAAGATAAATAAAATTTATTTATGTTGTTTATGTTAATGTTAAACCTGTTGTCAATTCTATTTTTATACTTTACTACTCTTCAACATCATCATTATCATGACCATAGCATAAAAAAAAATGCCTAATGCAGGACAAAGGCCTCTCGTATCCACATCTCCACATAAACATTTTTAACTTATATGGGACCAACTTGACTGCTAACTTATCTGCCTGGCTATCGAACAACAAAAATCGTATTCAGTCTACCTAATTATACATAAATATTTAGATGATAAAAACTAGATTTAGAACATTTACCATCAATCAATGAATAAGTACGATCCAGTCATGAGGAAGCGACTACTACAGAGATAGAGGGAGAGAGAATTATATTCTGTCAAGTCACCGTAAATTTTTCCTAATTTTCTTTATAAAAATTCACGGTCAAAACAGTTTTCTTTTTAATTTATTCAGGGACAAACTGTTAGCTAAATACTCGGCACCAAAAAAAACATGCTAATTGCTTAACCTAACTTAACATAAAAAAGTTAACGGGCTTTTCTATAAACGAAGTATTATTAAAAGATAAATAGGATTTTACCTTCCAGAACTCAAAAAATAAAGAAAGTGAAATCACATCGTAAAAATTGTATCGATAAAATTAAGTTTTTAAAAATTAAGTGAAACAGCTTAATTATGATTATTGAAAAGAAAAACAATAACATGATGTTTCGTCACATAACCTTGATTTAAGTATACTAAACGTGTAAAATTCCACACTTTACATTGCAGGTCAGGGATATGTTGTAAAAACAGTTCTGACGTTACTTTTACGATCAGGCTTTGAAGGTTTCTCTTCTATGTCTGTTAATGTTTTAATAAATAAAAATTAAAAATAAAGATGTTATAAATTACACGGAAAACCAAAATTAATTATGTCTGGGAGTTTGTGTGTGAGAGTGTATGATGGTGTGTGATTGTGGATGTGTGAGTGTGTGTGAATGCATGTGTATGTGTGCCTAATGAATGTTATTGTGTGTTGTGTGTTTATTTTTTTGTATGTATCGATGGATACTACATTGATGGTGATATACATAACTAAATATGTTTGAATGTCATAAGAAATCTATAAGTAATCGATATTTGTATGTATTTGTTTAGTGCCATCCCTAGAAGTGACGCATTTGAAATAAATGCAAATACAAAACATTAAGCCTTAAGAATAGCGAGCTCTAGTATTGTGTTAGTCATTTTGTCTTAGTGTAAGTATGGAAAACATTTTAATGGAATCAACCATACATGGACAAAGGTCTTTTCGAAAGAAAGACTTAGCCATAAACGCCATATGGCAACGGCCAGTGATGGAGGGAGAGTAGACTGAATGAAATCAGTAAAATCAGTTTTATTTCCGCAAATAGGACCCTGGAGGCGCTTTTAAACGTCCCAATTTGACGACCATTTGGATCAGCGGTAGTAAACGCTGCTTCTGAGCCATGGGTCGCGGGTTCGATCCCCGCACAGTACAAATATTTGTGTGCATGAACATGTCTGTTTGTACTGGTCTGGGTGTTTTCTATGTATTATAAGTATATATTTAGAAAAAAGAAGTATATAAGTACGTTTATCGGTTGTCTAGTACCCCATACGACAGGCTACTTAATAGTAGCTTAATTTGGGACTAGATGGCTCTGTGTGGCCCAGTGAGGCATGTCCTAAATATTATTATTATTATTATTATTAATAAATATTGGGACGTTTAAATAAAACCAAGCACTGCTTCGGGACAAATTTTAATGTGAGCTAGTGCCGAATAAGTCAAGTAATTAATAACGCATTACGCTTACTGTTGAGCACGGGTCTCTCTCCTTTTTATGGAGAGGTTTTAAAGGCCTTAGTTCCACCACGCTGGCCTAATGCGGGTTGGTGGACGGCGAGGGCGACTGGACGTTCCTCAAGCCGCCCGAAGGCCTCCAACAGGGCTTAACGACTGTTATCTCGTGACAACAACCGGGACCGACGGGTTAACGTGCCCTTCGAAGCACGGAAGCGCTCAATATATGATGCCACAAACGGCCACCCATCCAACTAGTGACCGCTCCCAGCGTTGCTTAACATTAGTAACAGAGACTGATCACTAAGAAGCATTGGGCTATTAGCGCTTTATTATGTGGGATAAGAGCATTCTATAATCATCCCACAGCAGGGCAAATGCCTCCATTCAAGTCACTACAGCAATTATGGGTAAAGGCATAATCACCACGCTTCCCAAATGCGGGTTGGTGATCACAAACCCGTACAAAATTAAAGTATTCGAAACTCCTGTTGCCCGACCCGGGTATCAATCCCAGGACCCCATGACTTGGCCCGGTATTTAAACAACAATCTTCAAAATTAAATGTTAGGAGTTTTCACCCTTAAGTTTTCAAGTTTTAATACTGACATTATAATTGCAATTATGGAGACCACGTCTCGGCAAACGTAGTGTAGGACGGCCCCTGCCAGATGGACCGATGACCTGAAGATGGTCGATGGTAGTGGCTGGATGAGGAAAGCGGGGGATCGTGCACTGTGGCGTGCCCTTGGGGAGGCCTACGTCCAGCAGTGGATTGCAATAGGCTGATTGATTGATTGATTGATTTAACTGCAAACTTGCCTCGACGAACTTATCTTGATCAAATCGGGGAAGTTCTAAAAAAAGGACAGGTCAAGAGTACCCTAAACCGGCGAGCGTGTATGAAAAGATTAATTAATGTGGATGAAGCGAAAGTAGTCTGTAAGGATCGTAGCAAGTGGAAAGATGTGGTCTCTGCCTACCCCTCCGTGAAAAAGGCGTGAGTGTATGTATGTATGATGACCATTTGGATCAGCGGTAGTTAACGCTGCTTCTGACCCATGGGTCGCGGGTTCGATCCCCGCTCAGTACAAATATTTGTGTGCATGAACATGTCTGTTTGTACTGGTCTGGGTGTTTTCTATGTATTATAAGTATGTATTTACCAAAAAAAAAAAAAGTATATAAGTAAGTTTATCGGTTGTCTAGTACCCCATACGACAGGGTACTTAATAGTAGCTTAATTTGGGACTAGATGGCTTTGTGTGGCCCAGTGAGGCATGTCTTAAAATATTTATTTATTTATTTATTTATTATGTATGTATGTAATATCAAAGTAATTAAATATCTGTTTTATCTTAACTGACTGTCAAACATCTGCAAAGATGTTTCTTTCGGGTGTTAAGTGTGCAAACTCCTAACATTTGATGAAACTACGCTGGCTTACAGCGATAAGAATATGCTTGAAAAATTCGCGCTGTGACGCGTTTCAGCGCGCCCGGCATGCGAGGTGATGCTGGCTCGAGTCCCGTCTAAGACCGATAAGACCGCCCATTTGTACGATTTTTTTAAATATTTCTTAATGTTTCTTTTTTGTCATGTGTTTCATGTGCAATAAAGTGTATTGTATTGTATTGTATCATACAAAGTATTTTATGAACTGAATGAATTTTTTTAATAATGTATTTCCACATGTTTCTAACGAATGAATATTCACGATAAACAACGATCTTCGCAAGGGTAGTGTCAAAGTTAACGCGAATGCTCTGGGATAATGATAATAATTTAATTAGCATACAAATAACTTATCAACAACTTTATTGAATTATCAATGTCAAGTGATATAAGTTCAATGTTAACGGTCTGTGTCATCATGATCATCATACTACGCAATTTCGTTACGATATATATTCAATTATAAATAGATTTGTAAGTCTGTCGGCTGAAAACATTTTCTTTACGAATATGAAAAATAAAAACAAATGTATTAAGTGCCTGGATGACCGAGCATTGCTTTTTATTTAGTGTATCGCGCTTTTTAGAGAGGTATTCTAAAAATGAATCGATTATATCGCCTTAGAAACTCCCTTCATTCTAAATTCCATGAAAATTAATACAGCCCTTTCCGAGATTCAATTTATTAATTATATAATGCAAGATCTGCTCGTTGAAGGATATTGGATTAGTTAACACATTGTAGTGTATTATTTGTTTCAAAAAACAAAATTAATTTTTAATGGTTTTTTTTTTTATCAATAGGGGGAAGGTATACCTAGTGTATGGGCCACCTCACCCCCCGCCTTATATAAGCCCTACTATAGTTGTAAGTTGAAGCATTTGATAAATCGAACAGTGCGCACTAAAGACATAAATAAATAAATATTATAAATATTATAAATATTTTAAGACATGCCTCACTGGGCCACACAGAGCCATCTAGTCCCAAATTAAGGTACTATTAAGTACCCTGTCGTATGGGGTACTAGACAACCGATAATCTTACTTATATACTTTTTTTTTGGTAAATACATACTTATAATACATAGAAAACACCCAGACCAGTACAAACAGACATGTTCATGCACACAAATATTTGTACTGTGCGGGGATCGAACCCGCGACCCATGGCTCAGAAGCAGCGTTAACTACCGCTGATCCAAATGGTCGTCCATGTGTTTTAATTTGACACCATCGTCCTACATTACAACATACTTACCTCCCACTTGTGATATGTGGTGATCTCCCCTACCCCTACTGGGCCTTACGTGATTAATAGACAGCCTCTATGTAGTAATGAACGCCCTGTTTGTCTAGTGGTTTCATTAAATACCTCACCAAGATCTCGGGGTCATGGGATCGATCCCTGGTTCGGGCAACAAGAGTTTTTTTTATATATATATAAATAATAGGCTTGCTCTTGACAACATACTTAACTATACGGCTAAGAAGAAGCCTAAGATGGAGCTCACTCACCCAGAGGCACTAGTTCTCCCACACACCAGCGGAACACAGAGGCACTGTTTGACGCTGGACTCCGGCAGGAGGGTGGTAGCATCCAGGCGGCCTCTTACGAGGCCTACCACCGCAGAGGGATCTGTTAGCCGTCATCATTGGTCGAAAAACCAAAGATGCCGTTGCCCAGGGTGAACCACTAGGAGGTAGATCCCACCACTCCATTGCTCGGGTTTGTCATCACCAACCCACATTCGGCAAGCGTGGTAATAATGCCTGGGGCCTGATTCGCGTAACCGAATCGCAGTTCGATCGTGATTGAATTGGACGATTTTGACATTTAGCCCATACTAGAACTGTCAAAAACCTGTCGTTCAATTACGATTGTGATACGATTCGGTTACGCGAATTAGGGGGCTGTACCCATCATTGCTGAGGTAACTTGAGTTCAATGACGGAGGCCTTCGCCCTTCAGTGGGATGATTATAGGCCGTTACTACATAGTAATACAATAGATCACCGAAATGGTATTGAACAACCGCAAAAACCAAATTGAGACACTAAATATAGATCTGCGGTTAGCTTCGGAGAGAATGAGAAATTTAGGGCGTAAGGTTTACAGAATACGTTATGTAAAAATAAGTAGTAAGATAATGGTACCTAATTTAACCAATAAAAAATCAGTAAAGAAAAGTAACAACTCATATACGCTGACTGTTGAGCACGGGTCTCTCTTATTTATAAGGAGAAGGGTTAAGAGGAAATACAAGGGCCGTTTTTCCATACAAACGTAGTCCCCTGTTTCCTCCCTGGATAAAGCCAGTAGAGAAATAATTATTACAAAAATCTATGGCCACCATTAGCATGTTTCTATTTTTTCTTTTTTATTCGTATAGAGAACCTCTACCTTTTTTCGTCGGCTCAAGTCAACTACGGTTGTAAAAAAACATATACGTAAAACACAACCATCCTTACAGCAGTCGGATAAGTAAACACGGATGGCAAAACAGATGTTCTCCTAACATCAAAGGCGCCATTGTAGTTATTTATAAACGCATCCTGCTACAAAATTAAACTTAAGAATGGGGATGCTCGGGTATTTATATTAGGGGTTAAAGTATGAAATTGCCGTTTTGTATGGACGAAATCGAGAAAAGTCATTTTTCCATACAAAATTTTTTTTTGTTTTTTTAAAAACACCTGAACCGTTTTCGATGCAATTAAAGGAGAAAGTTAAATGGTTATAAAGCTACGCATTATAGTATTTAAATTTCTGAAAATCAAAGTATATAATACAAATATACCTAATTGAAGCAAGAAGGTCAGCTGACACATTGTAAGGGGTCTTTTCAACGACTTCCTTTGAAGTAATAGGCACTTGTATTGCATTTTTTTTAGTCAAAAGTTACTTTATTTAGTTTTTGATACAATACAAAAAGAATTACGCAATAATATGACTATACTTAAGAGCTATAAACAAAATAAAAAGTGGGAAAACAATCGGCAATTTCATACTTTAACCCCTATTACCTTATTAGGCTTTAAAATAAACTAACAGCTGTTTAGAAAACAGAGCTTCGATCTATATTTGTATTTCTTAAGAAACAGGCATCTCTATCACTTTAAACTGATATAAGCGAGAGAGAAAATAGTATAGATTTCTTAACAGGATAGAATAAAGTTTAATCATAAAGAATTCTTTAAAAATTAGGAAGAAGACCTTTCAAATGTAAAGGTTTCCAATATTAATATCATTTGTTGAAACCTCATACACTATAGTCTAGTCAGTTTGCTTGCATAGCAGAAATAACCGTTTTTCTTTTTTTTTTTTTAATTTATTTAACAAATAAAAAGTTTACAAAGAAATTGTTCTTTCATATGATATTCATTAAAACCAATGAGATTTGTATCGAATATCATGTACAGGATTATCATTATCATTATCTCAGCTAAACGACGCGACGCCCACTGCTGGACTTAGACCTCTCCTAAGGATCTCTACAACGATCGGTCATCTTCCCGCGATGTCACCAGGTCAATCGTTTCACCTGCTGGGGGCCTACTTACAGATCGCCATCCGGTACGCGGTCACCATTTAAAACCTTACTCCACTAACGATCTCCACAACGACTGGTCATGGGCTCCCCGCGACTTTCGTCAGGTCGTCGGGCCACCAGAGGCGGCGTAAGGCCCACCGCCCACGGCCTCGCGGTGCGCGGGGCCCCGCGCCCCATAGTTATAGTAAAGAAAAAGCATGGAAAGCCCAAAAGTAGATTATAAATACATTAAAAATTAATTATCAACTTAAAGATATTCCACTATTTGGCTTATAAGTGAATGAAATACTAGATTTTTCTGATAAACTATGTCATAAGATTAATTATACCATTAGAGGGCCTCGCAAAGTGGTTGCCCATATTATCAGAGGGCCTCGCGAAATGTACCTCACCCACATTAAGTTTAGGCCTTGCGCCGCCACTGGGGCCACCTATCGTCTACCCACATATCGTCGTCCAGTGCACGGTCACCATTCAAAACCCTTACCCAGGATAATAAACTACTTTCATAAAAATTATATTAGTTGAGACATCATCGATTTCCCATACTAATTCCTACCTCCATTTCAATTATTTAATGGATAATTTTTAAGACCAAAATCTACACAAGTTTTTTTTAAGGTCTGAATCTACAATCTTGCCAAATTACATCTAAATCGCTTAAGCAGTTTAAAAACTGTATAAAGAGTTACTTTCTCATATAAAATTACTGCTTATGACAGTGCAAATTATATTAACGGTCATACAGTATTCAGCATGACTTAATTTTCTCACTGCCGATGTAACATCAATAATAAAATATAATAATTACCCAAGTCCTGCCCGTGGGAATGCTAATGACCTAACGTTTATTGTTCTTTGTGGTCTGTATGAGGAGACACTTCTAGATGAAGAGAGATTACAATACTGAACCATTGAACAGATATTAATAATAATAATAATAAAGGCATTTATTTCGAACAATTTTTGATGGTACAGTTCATAGTGGATAAAAAAATAGTGTCTTATGAAAAAATAACTAATTTTAGATTAAAGTAAATAGAAAAATAAATTGTTAACAAGGATGATCAAAATAGAAGTAAAAAAAAGAGCTCTCATTTGATTACCCTCCTTACCATATTTTTCCATATAGGCGATGTGTATCTGTCAGCCACCGTCTTTAGAATGCTGTTATGACTGGCACGCAATCTGCTTATTAAGGATGCTGTCTTTTTGCGAATGATAGCGTGGAAGCCGTCGGTGTGGTTTTGCGCAAACATCCCAGATGCGCTGCAGTGGCGTGGCAGTCCCAACAACATCCTGAAGATGTTATTATATTGGATACGTAGGGCATTCAGAGATTTGTTGGCATAGCTAACCCACAGACTACCCGTGTAAAAACTCTGACAGTACGCTTTAAACAGCGTGATTTTTACTTGGATATTACATACGAGAAAACGCATGGTACATTAATTTAAAACTATTTATTACCGTCGACTAAGTATACAACCTTGAGGTAGCCCTTGTGATTAGATTAGAAAAGCCATAGGACGTAGGTAATTGCCACAGAGTGTGGTTTTGATTCCCGGTCGACTCAATTGCGATTGAATTTTTGTCAATAATCATGTAAGAGATTCTAATTACAGCGTTTACGAAACTGTGTGATCTCTATCTATGTACAAAAAAAAGTAGGTAAGTAAGTTTGTCAAATCTAGTTCTTATAGTTCAGGTTATTAAGTTATTAATGGCTCATTTTACTAGATGACCTTGTATGGCAATAAACAATTAGGTACTTGTTCTTTGTAATATTATTTAACATTTAATTCATAAATAACTGGCCAATTGCGAGTCGGACTCGCGCATGAAGGGTTCCGTACCAAAAAGGCCAAAAAAACGGGTTTGTTGTATAGGAGCCCCTCTTAAATATTTATTTTGTTTTTAGTATTTGTTGTTATTGCGGCAACAGAAATACATAATTTGTGAAAATTTCAACTGTCTAGCTATCGCGGCTCTTGAGATACAGCCTGGTGACAGAGCGACGGACAGATGGACAGACAGCGAAGTCTCAGTAATAGGGTCCCGTTTTTACCCTTTGGGTACGGAACCCTAAAAACTACAATATTTACATCTTATAAATAAAAATAACGTGAAAAAAGAAACAAAAACATAAAAAGGAAAAAAGTACTTGTTATAATTTTGCCAAAATCTAACAATGTTATTCATTTGGTTTCAGGTAACTACAGTCTACAATTAGAATAAATATCGTCTGTCAAGGGAATAACACTACCTACGGAAGTTACCTCAGCAATGATAGGCACAGGAAAAATCACCACGCTTGCCAAGTGTCAACCACAAACATGACTGCCAATAATCGAAAATTCTCTTGTTGCCCAACCTGGAGATCGCACCCGACTCCAGATATTGTCCCGTTAGTTAAAAACACTAAACCATTGCTAATCAATTTAAAAACACACCCGTCTAATAATATCAAAAGTTGGGAACTTTTTGCATTCACTATTTCACAAAATCGAAACAGCGCCATCTTTTCAACCAAAAAGACACTATCATCTCTTCAATGCACATGAATTTGTACAATCACCCGTTTGGAGTTCAACAGCCTTCTTCACACCTGATTCGTCATCACCGTCCTCATTCACATGTCACTATGTCAACTGATATGTGGACCACTAACACAATGGATTAAGGTATACAATCGCATACTTTAAAACGTTAACTGACGTTATCAGTACGGTCTTAACACCACGGATTAGAGTCGAGAATCGATCGGTCTCTGATAATAAAGACGTATTGTGATTAACGGAAAGTTTAATGGGTAACTGTGTTAGTAAGAGTTGGATTACGTTTTTGGTAATGTTTGCTCCTAATCTGACAGTTTTTAGTACAGTTTTTTTTTTGTAATTTTACATGGAATAACATTACTTTGCAATTGGGGCTATCGCCAGTGAATTTGCCACTAGAGGCGCTAGTGTCGCGTGAGGTCCAATATCATTCACTTTGTACTAACACTTTGCACTGTTTTTAGCGGAATTTGTTGCATAAATTATAATTTCTTTAATTTACCTGCTGGAAAGTGATCTCCTTCGTAAAACATCGCACATATGGATTATTTGGCGATTAATGTGAACGCTTTAAAAGCGGAATTAAGAAAAAGCGCAAAAATAGGCGGCCTCAAGAGCAACTATTTCAGAAGTTAGTTTGTTGATATCAAGATAGTTATTTATAAACAATATAACCTTAATTAGATTCAAGATATAACACTTTGTTTCGGCGCCAAACGCCTTTGACAGCTATACCACCGGACCTCAGTCTACAGTGGCGCCAACTGGTGAGCAAAGAAACGGTAGTCCCCATTGGCATCAATTATCATCATCATGATCATGATCATCAACATCATCATCAGCCTATCGCAGTTCACTGCTGGACATAGGCCTTTCCAGTTGCACGCATTGACATCATCCATTCCATTGGCATCAATGCTTCACTCAATTTTGACGACCTCCGTGGCGGAGTGGCGGTCACACCGGATTTTAAGGTGTCGCCTGCTCCTAGGTCCAGGATTCGTTTCTCGGACGGGTTATTGTAGAAAAAAGTGTTTATTCTGCAGTTTCTCGAGTCTGGGTGTTTGTGGCACCGCCGTTGTAAAAAAAATATTTCATAATAAAATTATGTTAATCATGTTACATTCTACTCAAGGAAGTGTTTTAGGTAACATGGAGGCCTGGTAAAAATGTATTTCATAATAAAATTATGTATAATCATGTTACATTCTACTCAAGGAAGTGTTTTGGGTAGCATAAAACAATATAGCAAGTCTTCTTCCAATCTTGTGGATGTTGTAAGAACCGATTTGCAAGAAAAAGACGAGCAGCAGCGTCTTATAATTCACCAATGGTGATTGGCGTAGCGAATATGCGAAAGAGCTTATGTTCAGCAGAGGCACTGATGTAGGCTGATGATGATGATGATGTTTATTTTAAGAATGCAATAACAGGTAGTTCTCTAGTGAGTTAACTACGATCCAGCTTTTTAATCCATTAAAAATCGAATAAATTAAAAGAACTAGATAGACAGACAGACAGTAAATATAAAAAAAATACATACATACATATTATCACGCCTCCTTCCCAACGGGGTAGGCAGAGACCAAGGCCTTCCGCTTACTACGATCCTGGCATACATCTTTCGCTTCTTCCACATTCATCAATCTCTTCATGCATGCTCGTCGGTTTAGAGTACTCTTGACCTGACCTTTCTTCAGAACATCCCCGATTTGATCGTGGTAAGTTCGTCTAGGCTTTCCTCTTCCAACTTTCCCTTTCCCTTACAATAAAATAATATAAAAAAATATTAAATAAAATAAATTGTAATGTGGAAAACATCACATACATTGTTCTGATCCCAATTTGAATAACTATTTAATTAAAGCATTCGTATTTTGGAAACCAGAAACAACGAAAGTACCACAAACACCCAGACCCGAGAAAATGTAGAAAAACACTTTTTTTTCTACATTGACCCACCCGTCCGGGAATCGAACCCGGGACCTCGGAACAGGCGACACCTTGAAAACCGGTGTGTAAGCCACTCCGCCACGGAGGTCGTCAAAACAGTAGATATTAGGGACTGTGTGTGTGGCTTTAAATTGTCCCAGCTCGCACTGACATAATAATATATTATGGAAATGCATATTTATTTAAAAAGAGGCTGACAATAGTGACCGAGTTTCTTGCGCTGCTTCTTCTCGGCACTAGCCCATACTTGTCCCGAAGCAGTGGTAGGTTTAAATATTGGGAGTAATATTAAAAGCGCCTCCTGGGGCCTATTTGCAAAAATAAAACTGATTTTAACTGATTTTAAGTTCCAAACAAGTATGTCAGTTCAATCTGTCCAAGATTAAATATAGCAACTCATATCATGTGTCATATCTACCGTAAATGACCGTAATTCAAATTGAACCTTACATGAATGACATAAACGCTACGTTGCTTAGTGGTTTAAGTAAGCAAGGCAAAAGAGCACCCAAACGTTTGGTGGCTTCTCATTTTGTGAGCATGTTTATCTGTCACTAATTGTCTAGTTTTTTATGTATTTTTAAGTATGAAAGAATAGCTGTTGTCCGCGACTTCGTCCGCATCAATTTCTGTTTCTATGATCGCGATTAATATCAATATTTTTTCCCGTTTTTGCAACATTTCTCACTGATGCTTCGCTCCTATTGGTTGCAGCGTGATGTTATAAAGCCTAAAGCCTTCCTCGATTAATGGACTATCCAACACAAAAAGAATTTTTCAATTCGAACCAGTACTTCCGGAGATTAGCGCGTTCAAACAACCAAACAAACAAACTCTTCAGCTGTATAATATTAAGTATAAATTAGAATAGATAAAAAACGATTAAGTGG
Organism: Anania crocealis; assembly: GCA_949315895.1. NCBI lineage: Eukaryota > Metazoa > Arthropoda > Insecta > Lepidoptera > Crambidae > Anania > Anania crocealis. Next base: position 1,482,492 of record OX438877.1, read on the forward strand.
TAGTTGGACTCGAGCGTAATATAATGATCGTCATGTGCAAAGTTAATCAGAGTAAATATGTGTCATTAATAGTCATGCATTTGATATTTCTATCTTTTATAAACATTCAAGAAACATAGAAGTATAAAATAACAACTCGATTACTATACCACATGAGAAAGAGTGTGTTGGATAGTCAGCCAACTTTACGACTCCAAACAGGTGATTTTATAAGGGTTGAGGAGTTATTTGTTCCGCCTTACAAAGAATTATCTAGAAAGAGACCAAGTTGCATGTTAATCATTAGGACTAGATTAGAACAAGACAGCCCAAACGGTACCAAAACTTTACAATAAAAGCTAGACACATAATATATACCTAATTGCGGAAGACCTATGTCTGTATGTCAGATAATATAGAAAAACTAATAGATGCCTTTAAGAGGAAACACAAGGGCTGTTTTTCCATACAAACGTAGTCCCCTGTTTCCTCCCTAGTTAAAGTCAGTAGAGCAATAATTTTTATTACAAAAATCTATGGCCACTATTAGCATGTTTCTATGTTTTCTGTTTTTTCGTAAATTAATTAATAAAAAAGATATGAGCCCTCAAAAATCGAAAAAATTCGACAGATTTTCCGCTGTGTTCAAACATCCAGAAAACAAATTTGGCTAAATTTAAGAAAAAAAGGAAAACATACGAACACGGCCAAAGCCTTTCTTTAATTTTCAATGAAAAAAGTATTTAAATCGGTCAAGTTTTGAAAAAGTAATCGGGGGACTACGAAACGTTGATTTTGTGTGCTTTTACTAGGTATTTTCGGTCCAAGATGCAGTTGTCTCTATCACACTCTGCGGTGAAGGCGTTTGGCACTGCGCGACAGAAATAGATTTTACAAATACCTATTTTTCAATTCTCTCGCCCGTAGTGTTTCCCCTTAAGGCAACAGAAGGCAAAACATCTGTTCGACTGTTTATCTGCAAGTTGAAAAACGTGATAAACATATAACTACTGCATGGAATTGAACGCAGTTCTAAACTATGTAATTGCTAGTAGTATAACTTTAAATTTTTTTTTCAAAGGTAGGTATTCTATCCTTATTCCGAAAACAAACAGCTTTTTATGTAACAACTGGCTTAAATAAACACGTATAGTACATTAGCATAATAGTTTTCAAGGCTAGCTAACAAATAATTGTTAATGAGAAGACAAAAGTGAGGTTAAAAAGCGGATAACCAACAACGTATCATCACAAATTTTATGAAAGTAGAAAGATTTACTAAACATCATTAAACACATAACAAGACAAACAAGATTTGAAAACAATCAGTTAGAAGTCAAAACACTAACGGCCGATCCCAATAATCTATCTATCTTCAGTTTCGGCTTATCGGAGATAGAAAACAGCTTTTGTCTTTGTTTCTCTGGACGGCAAAATCAGAGACAGTAGATGTTTTCTATCTCCGATATGCCAAAACTGTATGTGGCTGTAAGTTACGCGTTACTTGTTGGTGACTTAAAATACTATAGGCTACATGTTGTGATACTAAAATCGACGCGTTAGAAGTAACGAGCAAAAACTAGTCAACAATAAAAAGATAATCACTTCAACGTTGTATTAATAGACGATATTCCTTACTATGAACTGGTGTAGACGCCATTCAGGCAGGATACGAAACCGGCTTGCTCAAGGCAACGCATTGGGTCTGCTATTATTAATACAGAAATCCATATTGACATAAAAAAATGCTAAAGTTACTATCCGTCTGTCTGTCACGTTATCACGCCTAAACCACTGGACCGATTTAGGCGAAACTTGAGAAGTATTTGGTTTATGACCCTGGAGAAGTCATCTGATTGTTTCCATTGCGGAAATTATCCTTTTTAGGAATGAAAATGTAAGTGAAAGTGTTCCATGAGCCATGAGGAAACAAATAATTTCTGAATATAATAGACACAGATATGACCTTAAAGAAGGAGATAGATATCTACGGCGTTTTAAAGTATTGCTTCAATTTCTACAATTTGAAGCAATACTTAAAAGCGCGATAATATAATCCGTTGTGGATGAAAGTGTTGCATTAGGAAACAAATAATTTCTGAATATGATAGACACAGATATGACCTTAAAGAAGGAGATTTTTACGGCGACAATTAGAAGCAATACTTAAAAGCGCGATATTGGACAATGGACAAATAAGGACTACAACATTTTGAACTTTATCCATTTGTCATAGATTTTAAAAGAAATGAAATTTTCAAACAGCCTTTGCCCAAAAAAATTTGATACCAAGCAGACAGTTATACATAACTTCTTCACAACGATATCATTTGCATTTTGTTACTCTATCTTGTTATCAGATTGTGTAACATGGTGAAATTTAGTTAAACTAGTTCAAGTTGTTATGTTTCTGATTTTATAAGCAGGGGCAAGTGATATTTGAGTTTTTTTAGACGAAATTTTGTTTAAATAAGTAAGTAACAGCCTATAATCATCCCACTGAAGGGAAAAGGCCTCCATCATTGAATTCAAGTTACTTACAACAGAAATTCTGTTTGAAGTCAAGAAATCCTGTAATGAAGATATTAATTACTATTAATATTAATTATTATTACGAATCAGGCCTATAGTCCACCCAACAAAGCAAGTGTAGAGTGCGTGAGCTGGAACCTAAGTAATTTCTTCAGAAATTTGTTCAGGATGCTTAGAGAGTTACCATACTAAAAATCCCCGCCTCTAGGAGGGGCGCCGGAGGAGGGGGAGGGGGTTAAAGTTCCCACTTTTGAGTTTTAAGCTAATACCTTTAAAATGGTGCGTCGTAGAGAAAAAGTGTCTTCTATAAAATGAAAGTTAATAAAATTTCCTACAGCTTTTGTCCTATTCACTTTTTCGAAACCCTTATCAGTTTTCGAGCATCACGCTCCGAAATAGTGAAAATGAATGTTTTTCAGCGTGACGGGCATTACCTGATGTTGAAAACTATGAATATATTTTGTTGATAACATAAGCTGGGAGTACCTTCAAGCGGTGAAGGCACCAGTTTGAAATCGCGTTTTCGGCCAAAAGCGGGTAATGGAGCGAAAGCGGGTCACCACTTTTTATCTCCAATGCCCACAGAAACCCCATTTTGCTGGCTAAAACTCCCATTACCTTTATCATCCATGCCCTTGGGCTTATGTTATCATCGTCTCTGATATCATTTTGACTTGTTTGGAAGTAGCCTACCCGGTAACCCAGGGGAGCAGCTACAAGGCCATTCTAAAGATTCTGTGATCTATAAAAGTTATCAGTTACTAATCGGATTATCCGCAATGAGTATTAATAAGTGTCCTGTGTGTAACGAGGACGTCGTAAAAGGGAGTAAGGACGTCACTGAGATGAAAGAAAAGGGAATACCTACTAGGCCTCATCAAAGCTAGTCAGGACCGGATAGATGACAAGCACTAAATCATCCGTGGCTTAACATCCCTTTTAATTTACACGAATTGTCATAAAAATTACGAGTACACCCGGGCTAATACAATCAATAAAGATGTAAAGGATGCATCCACAACTCGGGAAGAAGCAGGGCCGTCTCAACTCAGGTCTTCAGCTCCCCAATTCGATTTCAAGAGTAATTGTTTTTTATCTCTGCATTATGTACAATTCCTAACTGTAGACAAAGCTTCAGCAAAATGGGATACAAACTCGCCAGGCCAACGATGATGCTGACGACCTTATCGTGAAAACTGCTGTGGAACAATCGACTGATAATCCTGTAACTGTCGTTGGTGAGGATGTGGATCTTGCTGTGCTTTTAATAGCTTCCACTCCACCCACTGGAGTTTAGTGGAAGCTATTAAACTATTGTGTGCTGCTAAAACCTGGCCGAGGTAAAACCAAAACAATCGCACTATCCACCAAAGAGATGCAGCAACTTGGATATGAACACATCTTGTTCTTACATTCATTTACCGGGTGCGATACAACATCTGCAACTTTTAGAAGAAGCAAAGTGGGTTTCTCAAAACTGTACTTAAAGTCAGATAGCATCAAAAAAGAAGCAGCGATCTTTTACAACCCTGCCTCCACGCAGAGTGAAGTTGAAGACGCTGGGAAGATGTGCTTTCTCAAATGGTATGGAGCGCCAACAAGACTGACTTCTCTCAACCAGTACCGCTATCAGTTGTTCATGAGATCAGTGGCAAAGATTAAGCCTGACTTCAGCTCCCTCCCACCAACTGAGAATGCCGCTAAACAGCATTCACGGCGCACCTACCACCAAGTGCAGCTGTGGCTTGGGAATGAGCTGCCTCCCCAAGAGTGGGGATGGAAACATGTAGGAGACAGCCTTGTGCCAATAACAACAGAAGATTTGTCCGCACCTGAGGTCCTACTAAAAACAATATTTTGCCGCTGCGCTAAGGATTGTGGTAGTGGCAAATGTGGATGTCGGAAAGCAATGCTCAAATTTTCTGCGGCATGCCTCCACTGCCAAGGGAAATGTCTCAACGGCGTGTCTCTTGACGAAGAGGAGGTTGAAGATGACGTAGAGCAAGAACCATCCACTGAAGATGAGGGTGCTTTGGAAGAAGAACCCTTGCCAGGACCTTCACAGCCTAAACGGATAAAAATATGAAATAAAATAAATATTATAAAAAAAATATAATAAAACAGTTAAAAAAATGTTTCGAGAGCTCTATGGCTGAACAGATTTGTATGAAATTTGGTATGTAGGTAGATGTATTTGGACCTGGATTAACATGCGGGCTATTTTTATCTCGAAATAACACGATTGAAGTAACAGATAAGAGGAAGTGTTTGATAAGTCGTTATTTTTTTTCAAAAATTTTACTTTACCAGCACCTGTAGTTACAAAACAGTTAGGGATCCGAAAAATTGTGTAGGACAAAAGTTGCAGACAATTTTATTAGCTTTCATTACGTAGAAGACACTTTTTCTCTACGACGCACCATTTTAAAGGTATTAGCAAAAAACTCGAAAGAGGGAACTTTAATCCCCTCCCCCCACTCCGGCGCCCCTCCTAGAGGCGGGGATTTTTAGTATGTTTACTCTCTAAGCATCCTGAACAAATTTCTGAAGAAATTGCTTAGGTGCCAGCTCACGCACTCTACACCTGCTTTTGGATTATTCTTTGAGCGGACTACTAGCCTAGTGTAGGAATCACAGGTAAATTGTAATAGATTAAGTTATGATTCGGCAATAAAAATATTCTATTCTATTCTATTCTAATGTCTCTGTATGTTTCATGTGTGTTTTTCTGTAATTAAATAGGTAAGGTAACGTTTCGACTTGATCTGTCTTTTCATCGATTGTAAAGCGTATTAGGAGATATTTTAAACTTTTAATGGTTTTATTGGTGCAATAAAAAATGTATACGCTGTTTCATCTGTACTAATCATTCGACGACCATTTGGATCAGCGGTAGTAAACGCTGCTTCTGAGCCATGGGTCGCGGGTTCGATCCCCGCACAGTACAAATATTTGTGTGCATGAACATGTCTGTTTGTACTGGTCTGGGTATTTTCTATGTATTATAAGTATGTATTTACAAAAAAAAAAGTATACAAGTAAGTTTATCGGTTGTCTAGTACCCCATACGACAGGGCACTTAATAGTAGCTTAATTTGGGACTAGATGGCTCTGTGTGGCCCAGTGAGGCATGTCTTAAAATATATTATTAATCATAGCACACCAATTGCTATGATTACATAAATGACAAACTTATAAAACTGTATTATACGAACTAATTTAAAATCAATATGTAGATCGGAAGTAACGCACATTTATTCAGAGACAAGACACTTGGTTCATTTTATGAGTTACATTCACGACATTTTTACACCGAATTGAGTAGGTTATTTAACATCATTTGTTGCAAAAATCTCGATTTGTGATTTTTTTGCTCTTCTGACGTTATTGCACCAGATGTGCGACATATCGATTTAAATTAAAATTGTTGTAGAAGATCTGTTAAGTTTGCATATCTATACTAATATTATATTATATATCTATACTATTATGTCATGTGTCAAGCTGTTGAAATGTGTAAACAAATAATTATTTTATTGAAAAACTAAATAAATATGTATTATAAAGCGGAAGAGTTTGTTTGTTTGTTTGTTTGGTTTTTTTGAACGCGCTAATCTCAGGAAGTACTGGTTCGAATTGAAAAAATATTTTTGTGTTGGATAGTCCATTTATCGAGAAAGGCTTTAGGTTATGTAGCATCACGCTGCGACCAATAGGAGCGAAGCATCAGTGAAAAATGTTGCAAAAATAATCGCGATTATAAAAACAGAAATTGACGCGGACGAAGTCGCGGGCAACAGCTAGTAATCTTATATAACGCACCGTTGGTCGACTAGTTTGAGTAACAGGCAAAGATCTCAGAGAACAGGGCTCAGACCCCGGGTCAGGCGACAAGAGTGTCGAATTTTGTGTACACTAACCCGTATTATTTGGTTTTCTAACCAATGATGACGGCTAACAGATCCCTCTGCGGTGGTAGGCTTCGTAAGAGGCCGCCTGGATGCTACCACCCTCCTGCCGAAGTCCAGTGACAAACAGTTTTTCTGTGTTCCGCTGGTGTGTGAGAGAAACTGTGCCATTTCTGGGGAAGCTCGCTCCATCTTAGGCTCTTAACTCTTAACTTAGAATGTAGTCAAGAGCAGGCCCATTGATGATAAAACATAAAAAATAAAATTAAAATAAATAAAATGTTTATTTTCTCAAATTGCTTTAGTAACAATTCAATGATGGAGGTCTGCCCTGCATTGAGATGATTTTAGCTTGTTACTTTACTAAGAGAAACTACTAATAAATCTCCCGCTCCATATATTCACCCGTATTAAATTCTAATCAATTATCGATACAGTTTAGGCGATCACGTATTAACTATAGCGAAAGCAATGCGTGTGCGCCGGCGAAAGTGTGGGGGCGGAACTATTTGTTGCCTGGCAACACCGAGGCGGGTGGGAGATAGCGGGTTCAGTATACAACGTGTTATTAAAAAAGGACAAGCATGAAATCTCCGACACCACAGCTTATTTTTAATACAAAGACATAAGTAAATTATTAAATCAAATCTTCGCTGTTTTTTTTACGAAGTATTGAGTTTTTTGTTTGTTTCTGTTTGTTGCAAATGCGCGATCTTTTTTTTTATAAAAAAATACTTGCTTTCTCTTGATATATTTAACTCTACGATTAAGAAGAAGCCTAAGATGGAGCGAGTTTACCCAGAAGCACTGGTTCTTCCACACACCAGCGCAACACAGAAAAACTTTGGCGCTGGACTCCGGCAGGAGGGTGGTAGCATCCAGGCGGCCTCTTACGAAGCCTACCACCGCAGTGGGATCTGTTAGGCGTCATCATTGGTTAGAAAACCAAAGATGCCGTTGCCCAGGGTGGGTGCCCACTAGGAGGTAGATCCCACCACCCCAAAAATTTGGTGTGACGTTGCCGCTCTGTACGTAGTTAATAGAACAGAGCACATCAAATCTCACAATTTCACTCTTCAAATCATTTATTGCGACACATTGCGTGTCACATTACATCATAAAGGTGGTAAAAAAAAAAGGTATTTCAGATGACTCTTCTTCAACCTTCTTCTCACCAGCGGCCAAACTCTCGCCAACTTAGATGGGTTTGAGTGTATCGACAATGGCAAAATCCTCCATTTTGCCATAATCGCCAAACTTAAACCCATCTAGAGTACAAGGTGCAGACAACAGCACGTCAACCTACCACAAAACGTCAAATTTTCTCAATTGAAATTGATCTCTACTTGTTGGACTTAAAGTTGAAAATCAATTGACCTTTTAGTTTTTGGGTAGGTTGACCTGCCATTGTCTGCACATAATAAGCCCCATATCAATTACCACTAGTGATAGTGACCATGGAAGCTTAATAGTATCTCAGTAGATCAGAATCCGTTTCCCACATTTCCCAACGGTACCCTAATTATTGATTATTACTTAACACAATGGTTACGAGATACAACAGAATAACAGACTTGTTCAAACGCAAGTAATACGTAGGTAGATGCAATGTGAAAATACAATTACCTACATAATGGGGAATACCGTTTCTTTGCTCACCAGTTGGCGCCACTGTAGACTGAGGTCCGGAAGTATAGCTGTCAAAGGCGATTGGCGCCGAAACAAAGTGTTATATCTTGAATCTGATTAAGGTTATACTTTCTTTCCAGCAGGTAAATTTAAGGAATTATAATTTATGCAACAAAGTCCGCAAAAACCAGTACAAAGTGAATGATATTGGACCTCACGCGACACTAGCGCCTCTAGTGGCAAATTCACTAGCGATAGCCCCCATTGAATAAAAATGACTGCCTTAGTGTAGGACGCCCTTAGACCAGGTGGTGTGATGCGCAAGATGGCTGGCAGGAGCTGGATGCGAGAAGCCGAGGATCGACCTAAGTGGCGTGCAACTGGAGAGGCCTATGTCCAGCAGTCCACTGCGATAGGCTGATGATGATGATGATGATGACTGCCTTAGGTTCTCTAACCTACTTTGTCGCACCGCCCACATAACATGTCTGCTTAACTTAATGGTCGTCTGCCAGAGAATGATATATGGCATGAAATCCACCATTTGTACTTTTTTTTACAACATTTTTAACTGATGCTTCGCTCCTATTAGTCGCAGCGTGGTGTTATATAGCCTAAAGCCTTCCTCGATAAATGGACTATCCAACACAAAAATATTTTTTCAATTCGAACCAGTACTTCCCGAGATTAGGGCGTTCAAATAAACAAACAAACTCTTCAGCTTTATTTTATTATAGATTTACCCCAGAAATCATATTTCAAACAGCTTCAAATACCAAAACACATAACATATTTAGATCCAAATTCATCTAGAAATATTTTTAGAATGAACTAGAACACTTATTTAACCTGATTTTCTTCGTACTCGTATGGAATATAGAGTTCGTATTCACTTCATTGAATAAAAATGGTGCGAGTCTTGTATTTTCAACTTGTGTTATCAATATCAATGCTTAAAATGTTTTTATTTTAAAAGCAGTAAACTTGAAGTGATACACACGTACTTATAAACAAGTAAAAGTATTTACTTTACTAAAAGTAATTACTTAAGTGACAACAAGTAGTACTTAATCAAGTTATTACTAAAAGTGAGAAATATTAAAAGTTAGCATTCTCAGCCAAATAATATGACTATTAATGTTGACCTAAGAAAATAGGAAGACTACCTTCGCTGCCACTCAAATTTGCGGTTAATACGTTATTAATTTTAATAATTTTTGAAGGCTGCCAATCCTTTATTATTATTACTCCGGATGATTTTTTTAATTTTTTTCGATTAGTTTTGAAAAAAAAAAATTTTTTTTTTAATATGTTGAAAAGAAGTGTAATCCCTAATATAATAAATAAATAAATAAATGTGGACAACATCACATACATTGTTCTGATCCCGATTTGAATAACTATACATATAAAGCGCTCGTATTTTGGAAATCTGAAACAGCAAAGGTACCACAAACAACCTGACCCAAGAAAATGTAGAAAAACTCTTTTTTCTATATTGACCCGTCCGGGAATCGAACCCGGGACCTCGGAGCAGGCGACACCTTAAAAACCGGTGTGTACGCCACTCCGCCACGGAGGTCGTAATCTATCTCTCCAATGTTGGAGATCCTATTTTTCTTTCGTCGGTTGAAAGAGTTCAAACAACTCAGATCCTTTCTCAGCCATGACCAGCTGAGCATGACCCAAGGCCGTAACGCATCGCCGGCCACTGGTCATGGTGTCAAATGTCTCCGTAGACTCGGACAGTTGGAAGATTTTTAACTTTTGTCGATCAAGAACAAAGACTATAAACCGACCTTTTTGAACCACCTGGAAAAGGAAGCCCATTGAAGCCCAATGATGTGACTATAATATATGACACCATAGCAGGGTTATTTAATTATTATTTTTAAATTGATAGTATAATATAATGATTCAGACTTATTTTAACACGCTATGACGGACACAGACGTATTATTTTGCTGCAGCGGGATTCCAGATAAATAAACTTTACACAGCCTACATCCGGGCGCGTCCCAGCGTTCTTCAAAATAAATAGCTGAACCAATATTTAATGTTTTAATAAAAAAAACAAAAAAAAATACCCCACCAAAATGTTATACACAATGGTTACATAACGTCTTCGTTTTACAGTGCCCCAATTCCGCTAATTTACAAATGGCTCAATAGAATCGCAATTTGTATATTTTGACACATTTATTATGGTTGTAGTAATGTCAAAATATACGATTGAGGTGCAATTGCGATTCAATTGAGCCATTTGTAAATTAGCGGAATGGGGTCTACCGTTTCTTTGCTCACCAGTTGGCGCCACTGTAGACTGAGGTCCGGAGGTATAGCTGTAAAAGGCGATTGGCGCCGAAACAAAGTGTTATATCTTGAATCTAATTAAGGTTTATTATTTATCAATAACTATCTTGATATCAACAAACTAACTTCTGAAATAGTTGCTCTTGAGGCCGCCTATTTTTGCGCTTTTTCTTAATTCCGCTTTTAAAGCGTTTACATTAATCGCCAAATAATACATATTTGCGATATTTTACGAAGGAGATCACTTTCCAGCAGGTAAATTAAAGAAATTATAATTTATGCAACAAAGCCCGCTAAAACCAGTGAAAAGTGAATGATATTGGACCTCACGCGACACAAGCGCCTCTTGTGGCAAATTCACTAGCGATAGCCCCCATTTAGACCCAGGTCTTACAAAATGCACCGCGTAGAGTATGACCACTAGCGCTGTACCGCGCATTGAGTATGCGCAGGCGAGTTGGATGCGTGAAGGAAAAATCACGACTCACAAAAGATTCATACTGACGAGTAAGTCTGAAGATATCGAAGTTCAAAATTTCGATGTAGTAAAAATATTACCCCGATCATTACCGAGATACAACTAGCTGTTGCCCGCGACCTCGTCCGCGCCAATTTCTGTTATCATGATCCCGATAATATGAATAATTGCCCCCGTTTTTGTAACATTTTTTAACGATGCTTCGCTCCTATTGGTCGCAGCGTGGTGTTATATAGCCTAAAGCCTTCCTCAATAAATGGACTATCCAACACAAAAAAAATTTCAATTCGAACCAGTACTTCCTGAGATTAGCGCGTTCAAACAAACAAACAAACAATCTCTTCAGTTTTATAATATGTGTATAGATACGGCTTTAGGTAAGCACAAATTAGCCAATGAAATTACAATTTAAAATCATCGGTAAAATCACTTTTTTTTTTCAGCAAACAGGCCTCAAACAGAAGGCCTTACACGTCCCAATATTTAAACCTACCACTCCTTCGGGACAGTTGTGCGCTAATGCCGAGAAGTAGAACAAGGTCATATTCCACCTCTTTTAAGATAAATATGTTTACAAAAGATATCCTAGGACACTTAATCACTACCTGTTACCCGCGACTTTGCACGCGTTTAAATTCTCTGATGAAAAAATAATTTATCTATCTCACGGTAACCATTTTGAAGGATGAAAAGACAACCATGGTATACGAGTACAAAAAGTAAAATATTGAATCACTGATCCCCGTTTTACCAGGGTTCCATAGCGCAATAGAAAAAAGGGAAACTTTAAAGGATCAATTTGATGTCCGCGAACACCACAGAACATACAAAAACCGGCCAAGTGCGAGTCGCACTCGCGCACGAAGTGTTCCGTACCAAAAAGGCCAAACAAACGGGTTCTTTGTATGGAGTTGTTCCCTTAAACATTTTGTTTGTTCCCTTAAACATTTATTTTATTTTGTTTTTAGTATTTGTTGTTATTGCGGTAACAGAAATACACAATTTGTGAAAATTTTAACTGTCTAACTATCGCGGCTCTTGAGATACAGCCTGGTGACAGAGCGACGGACAGACGGACAGACGGACAGACAGCGAAATCTTAGTAATAGGGTCCCGTTTTTACCCTTTGGGTGCAGAACCCTAAAAAGGTGAGAAAGGCTGTCATGCGCCATTTGTATGAGAATTGAGATCCGAATTCGCCGCTTGCGCCCCACAACACATAACCGAGTTCGAAGAACGCCAATCAAACGAATTCTTTTGACGTGGAGCAACCAATAGGGTAACGCGACGTCAAAAGAAGCCCATAGCCTCTGTGGCGCGCCTGCCGCCTACATCACCTTACTAACCTTTTTCCATGTTCTATGGTGAATACCGTATAAATAAAAAGTAAAGTAATCCTATAAACCCACTGCAGGGCAAAAGCGTCCATCATTGAATTCAAGTTACCACAGCAATGATGGTGTACCCATCATTGCTGTGGTAACTTGGCATGATGCGGCTTGCTGAATCCAGGTTGGTGATCACAAACCCGAGTGATGTTCGAAAATTCGAAACGCTTGGTGCCCGACCCGGGCTTTTTTTTTAAAACAATGGGTTTGCTTTTGAGTACATACTTAACTCAGCGGTTAAGAAGAAGCCTAAGATGGAGCGAGCTTACCCAGAGGCACTGGTTCTCCCACACACTAACAAAACACAGAACAACTGCTTAGCGCTGGACTCCGGCAGGAGGGTGGTAGCATCCAGCCAGCCTCTTACGAAGCCTACCACCGCAGAGGGATCTGTTAGCCATCATCATTGATAAGAAAACCAAAGATGCCGTTGCCCAGGGTGTACCACTAGGAGGTAGATCCCACCACCCCTATAAAGATCAGATTCATTAAATAAATAAAAAAATACTCTGCAACACGAAGCTCGTATCTTCGGATATATCTCTTTTTGAGATACTTTAAGATATCAGTATGAGTGATAGGGACGGACGGTTCGAATATACCGACATTGTGTTGCGGAGTAAAGCCTCAGGACCCCAAGATTTCTACGGAACCCTCGGCGGGCGAGTGCGACTCGCAATTATTTGAAATCAATAGTAAAAGGCTTAGGGAAAGTCACGTTACCAGACTGACGCATAGCAAATGACAATATAATGACGATGCCGCGATGTACAAATTGCGACCAATTTACCTCCATCGAACAATAGTTTGTGGCAGCCGATCTTTCTCTTTCAACAGCGTGGGATTGACAGGGACAAATTGATAGATTGAATAGTGCCAAAAAATCACTCTCTAATATTTTTTTGGCCGACGAAAAAACAGTGCTTAACTACTTAGATTTCACCAATATTTCTTATGTAGGTGTTTCGATGATTTTTCATTCTATTTTAACTTCTTCTGTCTGTTATTCACGCCTAAACTGCTAAACCGATTTTGATGAAATTTGATACTTAGATAGATTAGTCCTTGACCTTGACAAAGGCTGTTCTGTGTCCCACAGCTGGGCACAGGATACATTTCAACAGCGTAGGATTGACAGAGACAAATTGATAGATTGAACGGTGCTAAATTGACACTCTCTAAAGCTTTTTCGCGTAGGAATATTTTAAATTTTTATATAGGTTTATTTTCATCCTACGCCCCGCGCTGGCCGAGTGGTTTAAGTATGGGGTCCTAGCTTCGATCCCCGGGTCGGGCTACAAGTTTTAAATTTTCAAACATTGCTCAGGTTTGTAATCACCGACCCGCATTCGGCAAGCGCAGTAATTATGCCTGTACCCATCATTGCCGTGGTGACTTGAATTCAATGATGGAGGCTTTAGCCATGCAGTGGGATGATTATAGGCATGATTCTGACCTATAATAACTGAAACGGAATGGTATTTCGAAAAGCTATTCATTTACATGCTATAAGCCTATCCTTTCTCTCATAGCTTTAGCTTCATTTAAGTATTTATTTTGCAAGCCGTTAATTAACGTTTTGCCGTTATTACATTTTATGGTGAGAACGTTGAAATCACGTATTTACTATAACCAGGAAGAGCTTATATGTTAACAAGCAAAAAGTGCTAACTATTGTATTTTATACAATAACGATAAGTAGACGAAGATAGATCCATACTTATACTTACTAATATTAAAGTGTGTGTGTCTGTTTGTTTGTCCGTCTTCCTCGGCAAAACGGAGCGACGAATTGACGTGATTTTTTAAGTGGAGATAGTTGAAGGGTTGGAGAGTGACATAGGCTACTTTTTGTCTCTTTCTAATTCACCACTTCCCTAAAATAGGGGGTGTAAGTTTGTATGGAGCATTCCGCAATTTTCAAGGTATAAGGCTAAAAATTTGTATGCGGACTGTTTGTGACTAACAAAAAACAATGCATCATTTTTTTTTGGACATACGCCCCCAAGCTCTTAAAAGTGGGGGTGAAACATTGTTACCCCGAATTTAACGCGAGCGAAGCCGCGGGCAAAAGCTAGTTATATGAAATAGCAAAGTAAAGTAGAGTAACGGTCTATAATCATCCCACGGGCAGAGCGAAGACCTCCATCATTGAAATCAAGTTACCACAGCAATGATGGACACAGCAGGCATAATCACCAGACAATCCTGAGTGATGTTCGAAAAATCCAATCTCTTGTTGCCCGAGCCGGGGATCGAACACAGAACCCTGAGATTTTAACCCGGTACTTAAACCACTATACCAACTGGAAGCCCGGGCGTTAGATAACATATATTAATACATACTTATCATAAAAAGACATGTAACTATTAAAAAAATATTTTCATACAAATCGGAATCTAAAAATTTTGATGTTTATATCAGTAAGGATCTATAGCTATCTAAGTACCTAGCTATCTTCTATACTTAATATTATAAAGCTAAAGAGTTTGTTTGTTTGTTTGAACGCGCTAATCTCTGGAAGTACTGGTTCGAATTGAAAAAATCTTTTTGTGTTGAATAGTCCATGTATCGAGGAAGGCTTTAGGCTAACATCACGCTGCGACCAATAGGAGCGAAGCATCAGTGAAAAATATTTCAAAACTAATGGCGGTCATAGAAAAAAATTGACGCGTACGAAGTCGCGGGGAACAGCTAGTATAAAAATAAAACTGTTCTCTTAAACAATATAAATCACAAAATACCGACCAGTCATTACCATTGTATAGCAAGTTATTCATTCTTACCAATTACATTGACAATGTAACGCCAATTTCCATTCATTGTTCTAAATTAGGACAATGTTTAATTACAGTTTTAAGGGAAAACGAACTTTAAGACCGTGGCAACCAAATTATACAATATTAAGTTTTTACCAGAGCGGTCCAGCCCGCGAGAACAATTTATATCGCACGTGCGGAAACTTGTGTTCAACAGTGGGATACCAAATAGCCTATGTTACTTCTAATACCTCCAAGAATATGTGCACAAAGTTTCATGATGATCGGTTAAGTAGTTTTCGCGTCAAAGCGGAACAAACAAACTTACATTCACATCTATACTAATATTATAAAGCTGAAGAGTTTGTTTGTTTGTTTGTTTGTTTGTTTAACGCGCTTATCTCAGGAAGTACTGGTTCGAATTGAAAAATTATTTTTGTGTTGGATAGTCCATTTATCGGGGAAGGCTTTATAAAATCTTGCTGCGACCAATAGGAGCAAAGCATCAGTAAAAAATATTGCAAAAACGGGAAAAATATTGTATTAATCGCGATCATAATAACAGAAATTGACGCGGACGAAGTCGCGGGCATCAGCTAGTCTATACTAAAATTATAAAGCTGAAGAGTTTGTTTGTGTGTTTGTTTGAACGCGCTAATCTCAGGAAGTACTGGTACGAATTTAAAAAAAAATATTTTTGTGTTGGATAGTCCATTTATAGAGGAAGGCTTTTGGCTTTATTACATCACGCTGCGACCAATAGGTGCGAAGCAATAGTGAAAAATGTTGCAAAAATAATCGCGATCATAATAACCGAAATTGACGCGTACGAAGTAGCGGGCAACAGCTACCTAGTTCATAATATTTGGAAGGATTGAGTATTATGATATTGCATTGTGTAAGCCAATTTAGGCAAGATAAATTCTATCAAATAAATGCTTTTAGAATTTCATATGAGGAAAAGATATCGTAAAACGAAATTGCTTGTTTCCTTTGTAATTTAATCATGTCAATTTGAGTTCAAAAAACTCACTGTTTCGAAGTTTAAACAAAAGACACAAATTTAGACCAAAAGATAGTCAATACGATGAAATATAAATTCTTTTAGATGTAGGGGAATATAAATTCTTTTAAATGAAAGGGGTATAATACCAAAACCATCACAAAAACTGGCTTAGCCTTTAGCGTAGCAGAGTCGTCTCCCCTTACAATAATTATGTCCACAGAATATAAAAAAACAATGTTTTTATGCTCTGTGAGTATATCGCGTCTAACACAATCCATCCATATCTTTTTAGGTTGCCAAATACCTACCTGTCCATCTATTAAACATCTTAAATATTTTTTCATAATACCTAAATTGTTTCCAATTACCTTTGAACAACAGTATTTGGTCAGAAACTTTTTGAAGTTTTTATTCGACTGAAAGAGAATGTCACATGGCGTTAAGTCCACCTTTTGTATTTTTAATTAGTGCAATATACCTACCTAGTTTAAACCTGGAAACCTTGCAAAAAGCATAAAAAGTTTTTATTAGATTAAATATAACCCAAAATGGTAGAATAAAGAAAGATTCAGACTTACATCGTCCAAATTCATCCGTAGATCCTCCAAACTCCTGCTGTGACTACCATTTCTCAAACTGTTAAGCGTTCCATAGTGACTCTTTCTTGCTGTCCCGTTGTCTTTTGGCACATCCTCACTAAATGGCTCATCATAAATATGCTCCTTCTCAACGAAGAACTCAGATTTCTCTGTTCTGCACTTACAATTTAAATGGCATTTAAATCGGTCATCTTTCTCATCGTTTATTAAGCATTTCGAGCATTTACTCTGACCAAATGTTGACATCCTTTTAATTTCACCGTCAATACTATTGTTGCTGCAGGAACAACAAGTTTTTAAATCGTGGTTTGGCCCCGAACTAAGTCTTGTGTACGGTAGACTAGCAGTAGAATTAGTTAACACAGCACAGTTCAGCGAGTTGAAACAGTTCACAAATGAATCAGTATTTTGATTTGGTAATAAAGTCCTTTGTGTTATATCTAAGATCTCAGTACATAAGTAGTGGACTTCCTTTGGCTTTTTTAAACTTAAATTTGTTTCTGCGATGTCATAAATGTTTTTTGTTGAAGACGTGTTTTGAGCTTCGCGTTTTTGTAAAACTTGTTCTAGTTTTTCTAGCATTTTTTTTGTATCTTTCTTTTGTTTATCATTCTCTGGAATGGTGACGAAGACTCTTGGAGGCTTTTTGGGGGGAGGACCAGCAGGCAGGGGCTGTTTCAAAGCCTTTTTCAATGTATCTGTTAACGTTAGATGTGGATTTTTACGTTCCAACCGCATTGTTTCGCTGGACACACATAAATCATTCATTACTAAATTAGTGTTTGGGTCAGTCTTTTCGAATTGCGATGTCAGTCTCTTAATTTTACTACTCTTATCATCTTCTAAATTCTCGGTTTCAGAACTGACACCACTATCAGTCATTACATCATTTTTCTCTTCGATCTTTTTAGGTTTGATAACTTTTGCGTACTGATCTAATATGTGCTTAGGGACATCTTTATCTGGGATCGAATTTATCGGTGTAACCTCTAAAACTTCACCGACTGCCTCTTCACTAGGAGTATAATTAAAGTTTTCTTTACGCATTTGGTCCTCGAGCAAATTGCCAAGCCGTTTCAAACGGTCTTTACTGAGCTTTTTCTCACCCATTTTTAATGAGAAATCACTGGTTTCTGACCTGCCGTTACAACTGCCGTGTCTCTTCGGACTGGTTATCTTTTGACTACGATCACATCGAAAGGCATGGCTCCGGTGCAATTTCTTGCCGGGATCACTGCACTGTCTAGTCAAAGACTTTTTTACATCGCTTACAGCCTTTTTTGAGTCTATTTTACTGTACAAATAACTGCTATTAGGTTCTGGTGACTCAATGTATGCATTTGAATCATTTTCATTTTCAGAATTATCTAAGTCAACCTTTGTAAGAACTTCAGAAACATGTTTGTCTTGTTTACACAGATGTTTTTCACTTCTTCTCACAACCAAAATGTCGTTTTCAGAAGTAAGATTTTCGAATTTACTCTTTATTGCTTGCACTCTATTTTTTGTTTGCGATATCATTATTTTATAAGCATTTTTGTTATCACAAACCGATGTACAGTTACATACGTATGACGCTTAACAAAAACTTATTAACACCTAATTAACACTTCACACAAAGAATACACTCTTCAACATGTACATAACAAGTTAAAATTTTAATTTAATTTAAAACCGAACTCGCAATCACAAAATAATAAAACGACAGTCGTGTTTTTTTAAAACTTGTACCACTGGTAGCACAGGAAACGAAACTTTTTTGTTGTTTTTTCACATTATTCACAGCACCAAAGAAGTTTGTAAGCCGTTAAGCGGTAATTATTCCGGAATAGAGGAAATGCGTCGCGTCGAAGGTTGTTTTTGCGAATATAACTGTTTTTAAACAATTTACTGTCACAAAGTTTACATAAACAGCACTTCGTGTCTGTCGGTTAGTTCAATACACGGTGGGCATTTCACAACTGACAGTATTGCCTCAAACCAAATTCAATTTACCATTATTTTACCTTTCACTGAGTGCCAGGTACTTATTACTTACACGCTGACAGCTCAACTGAAATAAGATTTTTATAAAATGAAGTAAATCTACGTTACGTGCTATAAACTAATTTGATTATTTTGTGGTTGGAAAAAACACTTATAATAAGCTTTATTCTGTTGAATTTATAGACGTGTAATTCTTTACGCTCTATTATTTTGTGGTTGGAAAAAGCACTTAATAATAAGCTTAATTCTGTTGAATATAAAGACGTAAATTTTCACTAAGAAAGAAGAAAGAAAGAAAAGAAAGAAAATTAATTTAATTCACTACGCTCTAGGCTAGAGTCAAAACTGACACTATGACCAAAAGACGTATAAGAAATGGTGTTATAATGATAGATAAGTCTAACAATGCCAAGAAACAATTGTACTTTTTGTTAGCATCGCGATGAGTTCACGAATGTACCTATATCATAATTATTATGAAGCAATAAATTGGGCTTCATTTCATTAATTTTTTACACTTTTATTCCTCAATATTTTATTCATTTTATTTTAAACAAAAACACATACAGAATACAATCATACAAAGACAAATAATATTAAAACTAAAGTACTTATGATCTAGATTGTAATCCAAAAAAAGTGTTTCTGGCCTGTTTACATTTTAAAGAAAGAAAAGGAAGGCGTTAGGTACTTGAATCTATTTCTATTTTGGCTTATTTAGCATCAAATAAAGTTTTAATACACCTCTTGAAGACATTTGGATGGACTGTACTAAATATATCGATATTTTTATCGATATTTTGAGATAATTCAGTATAATAGCGACACATGCGAACTATTGGATTGTAAAATGATGTATTATTTTGATAAATTTTAAGAGAAAATAATTTAGGATTCCGTGTTCTGTAAACGGTGTTAAAGTTAATGGATGCTAGAAGTGGTGGTGAATCTATAATAGAATGCAGGATTTTGTGTAAGTGTACCAAATCAGACTGCTTGCGCCTTGTCTCTAGAGTCAGTACCTTGAATTTTTCCAGTCTGGCGCTGTAGGATGACAGTTTTCCATAAAAACCTAGTCTAAAGGAAAGCATCTTCAGAAATTTTCTTTGGACTGACTCTATGCGATTTGAATGAACAGCATAGAAAGGTGACCAAACAACTGCCCCATATTCCAGATTACTTCTCACAAGTGAATCATACAGGTATATAATAGACCGGGGATTCTTTTGTATTCCTCATAACAAAACCCAGCATCCTTGACCCCTTATTGCACACGTGGTCGTAATTGTCTCTGAAGGATAACCTTTCATCAAAAATTATACCTAAGATAATAAATACTAATATATAATACAGAAAAAGACAAAATACGTATGTGGTAAAAAAATAATCAATTTTATTGCTGTACAACAGAAAAACAGTTGACTATAAAGTATATATTTCTTTGTTGTTCGTTTCCTGCACTGTCGTGCACATAGTGGAATCTCCCTAGAAAGTGGGAAATTATTTGACGGGTGCTTACTGGCAGCTGCCAGCTGATTCCCGAAACGTTCGGATACATAACAATAACAAATAAATTTTGGATAATATAATTACTAATAAAATACTGGCAAGTCTTGTAATTACCCAATGTGATCTGGTAATCAATGAATTTCTTCAAATAATAGAAGTATTTCTAATCCCTACTTTATATTTTAAACCATTATAAATATTTACAGTGTAGCAAGCGACATCTCTACAGTTTGTAAAAACCTAAGTCGTATTTAAACTAACAATAGCTCACATTCAGTTTTATAAAACGACCACAGGTGGCGCTTTGCACTCAAAATAAAATTACTAAACACAGTAGGTACTTAACTTAAAAACATTGTAAATTGCATAAATAATAATAATATAGTTTTAGGTATAAATTATTATAGATGTCACTACAGTAGTTTTCAGAGCTGACTGAAATTCCCAAAATGTTTTTAGCTAACTGTAGTGACATCTATTGACAATGCACAGCATTATGTTATATGAAAAAGCGTTCTAGTTTAGAACATGAAAATAAGATGGCGTTAAACGCTATTATTTAACCCTTCGAGATGTGCTCGAGCGTGTAATTACTAAAATTTGTTAAAATGTCAGCCATCTTGAAGCTCAGAATCGATAATCAGCTTCATTATTAGAAAATAAACTGTAATTATTGAGCAACAATGACAATATTTACATAATTTATGTACAGACAACGGCAGGTCAACCTACCCAAAAAGTTAAAGGTCATTGAATTGATTTTCAACTTTAATTCCAACGTGTAGAGATCAATATCAATTATTATTGAGAAAATTTGACGTTTAGTGGTAGGTTGACGTGACTGACTGGGTCGACTATGAGTAAACGAATGGGGACTACCGTTTCTTTGCTCACTAGTTGGCGCCACTGTAGACTGAGGTCCGGAGGTATAGCTGTCAAAGGCGATTGGCGCCGAAACAAAATGTGATATCTTGAATCTAATTAAGGTAATATTGTTTATAAATAACTATCTTGATATCAACAAACTAACTTCTAAAATAGTTGCTCTTGAGGCCGCCTATTTTTGCGCTTTTTCTTAATTCCGCTTTTAAAGCGTTCACATTAATCGCCAAATAATCCATATTTGCGATATTTTACGAAGGAGATCACTTTCCAGCAGGTAAATTAAAGAAATTATAATTTATGCAACAAATTCCGCTAAAACCAGTACAAAGTGAATGATATTGGACCTCACGCTACACTAGCGCCTCTAGTGGCAAATTAACTAGCGATAGCCCCCATTGTTCTGTTATTATGACAGTTTTATTTTAAAGATTTTTGTTTTGATGATATAAGATTATAATAAATAAAACGTGTATGTAGTACAATAAAATTACATATTATGATATTACTTAAAATATTTAACGCCCCTCTTGTTTAAGTATCGCACCAAGATCTCGGGGTCTTGAGTTCAATTCCCGGTCATGCAATAAGAGTTTCGGATTTTCTAAGTGCTCGAGTTTGTGAACACCAACCCGCATTTGGCAGGGTGATTGACCGTATAACCAGGGACCGGAACCGCTTCCCTTTAAAGGGGTATTTTTTCTGGTTTATAATAGGCTTGTTTTTAAAAACCCTAAGGGTCGTCCACATATTACGTCACACATTAAGGGGTAGGGGCTAACTTATTGTGACATAGGGCAAAATAGTATGGGAATTTTCGTAAAAGTGGGGGAGGGAGGTCTGAAAATCTTAAAAAATCGTTTGACGTAATTTATGGAGAACCCCTTCCGAAAGTTAAGCTTATCAATGGGCTTACCCCAACGATCTAAACCAAACAATACGATTAATCCAAGTAAGCGCTTACCAATACTGAAAACCCCTTAATAGGCTTCCGCTTACCCTATAAAGTGTTTTAGAATGCTGTTATGCTATTTTAATTTCTATGCGCAACCCATAATTTGTGGTAAGCGGTTAAACCTTATTTAAAGGGTTACCGAACTAATAAGCTAACACAATCAAGGGTAACCCTATCACATGGGTAACCCTAACACATGGATAACCCTATCAAATGGGTAACCCTATCGCATGGGTAACCCTAACACATGGATAACTCTATCAAATGGGTAACCCTATCGCATGGGTAGCCCTATCACATGGGTAACCTTCTCAATAGGCTTTCCTTTTTAATAGGGTTAGCCTTAAAAAGGGGTTTTCCGGTCCCTGCGTATAACTCCATATAGAATAACCCTTAAGGGGACTATTACTAGGGGGGTACGTATTGTAAAATTATTTTTGTGTTGAATAGTCCATTTATCGGGGAAGGCTTAAGGCTATATAACATCACACTGCGACCAATAGAAGCGAAGCATCAGTGAAAAATGTTGCAAAAATAATCGCGATCATGATAACAAAAACAGTGGCGGACGAAGTCGCGGGCAACAGCTAGTAACATAATAAACGGAATTAAAACCGTAAACAAAACATTTATTTCAGTGTTTATAAGGTTTAAAGATACTTGGCTAAACCCTGAAGGTATCTTAGTTATTTTAAATAACGCATAATTATATATTTCCGTAAACACAACCAATTATCATCATATATCATGTCAAATTACTATTGTTGTCAATTTACTTGTGCTAGCGTCATAAAATGTAAGGGCAGTCGCAAACACTAATCTATTACTGACAAATAATTGATTTCCATCATCATGATCTCAGCCAATAGTGCTTATAGACCGATGCTTCTTAGTGGTCAGTCTCTAAGCTGTCATAAATGTGAAGCAACGTTGGGAGCGGTCACTAATTGGATGGGTGACCGTTTGTAGCTTCATACTTACCTTGAGCGCTTCCGTGCTTCGGAGGGCACGTTAAGCCGTCGGTCCCGGCTGTTGTCACCAGATAACAGTTGTTAAGCCCTGTTGGAGGCCTTCGGGCGGCTTGAGAAAAGTCCAACATACGGCGGGGTGACTTTGCCACAGCGTCGGTTTCGCCGTCCGCACTAGGCCAGCGTGGTGGAACTAAGGCCTTAACCCCTGTCCTCATAAAGGAGAGAGACCCGTGCTCAACAGTGAGCGAAAATGGATTGTTTTGATGTTGTTTTTTTTTGGCTGCGATGAGG
Organism: Anania crocealis; assembly: GCA_949315895.1. Taxonomy (NCBI): domain Eukaryota; kingdom Metazoa; phylum Arthropoda; class Insecta; order Lepidoptera; family Crambidae; genus Anania; species Anania crocealis. Next base: position 1,505,678 of record OX438877.1, read on the forward strand.
CTCAGCCGAACGACACCTATAGCTGGACATAGGCCCTCCTAAGGATCTCCACAACGATCAGACCAGGCCACGCATCCACTGGCTTTCTGCTACCTTCACCAGATCGCCAGTTTACTTGGTGGGGCTTACTCACAGATCGTCGTCCGATGCGCGGTCGCCATTCCAGAACCTTTCCGTCCCAACGGCCATCAGTTCTTCTTACTGTGTCCCGCCCACTGCCACTTCAGCTCCGCAATTCTTTGTAATCGAATCTCAGTCCGTTTTTTATAAATGTATATTTAAATAAGGTAAGTGTGGCGCTGAAATCGGTTTGTTTTTCTGAAACTAAACAGAGAAGTAGATAGAAGTTGTTTAGGGAAAGGGAAGGAGAGTAGGTGCGTGCGGCGTGGTGATTAAGCCTGTACTGAACATGCTGTGGTTACTTGATTTCAGTGATGGAGGCCTTTGCACTGCAGTAGGATGATTTGCTATTACTACGGTACGGTAGGCGTAGGTGGTAGGGATAGAACATCAAGAGAAACGAAGAAGCGCCGAGATTTTTATTGAGTAAAAAGGTCTGTGAATAGTTTTATTGGATAAAATTAATAGACTTAAATTAATAAGCTTGACTTTGCGGAAATTCATAACTAAATATTGATTAATAATAGTTGGGTAATAATAATTGCATTATCTGTAGGTACTGCATGCATTTTTTTAGGGAGGGCGGGCGGTTTTCCTGCATGAAATAGTGCTTGCTCATTCAATGTTAGTGCGGGTAGTGTGGTGAAGGTACCTAGGCCGGTGTTAACAAGCGAAAATTATCAGGCAATTAATTTTTAAAATCCATATTATTTAGGTTTATTGGTTACATTTTTTTTATATAAACTAGTGTCCATTGTCAGCGTACGGCCTAACATTACAATGGAAAACAAACCAATTATAACTAAACCTTTGAACTGAAGTTCAGTGGAACAACTGTAGAAGGTAGAAACAAGGTGTAATAGGTGTCACTAACTATAACCATGAATTATAATCTGTGGAAGTTAAGGTCGGTATTCTGTGGGTCAGTGGTTAGATTGTTTTCTTAGCTATGTCTATGTTAATGGGTATGTGTGTCTGTCTGTCCATCGTTCGCTTGTTGCCAGGGACCCAAGATGCTAAAGGTCTAATTTTCGATTAGAGCTAATTGATTGCCGTGTTTGCCCTTGGCTTCAACTGAACTGAACTGACCCCTAGAGTAGAGAGGAAGCCGGAGCCGGAAGGAAGACGATGGAGCGATCTTACCCAGAAGCGAAAGACATCCCGCACAACAACGGAACATAGCGAGCGCGGCCGGCATGCGAGGAGAATGAGGAGATGCATCGAGTACCACCTGAGGAAAAAAAATTCAAGTTTATATACTGATATTATAATTGCAAATAAATTGCTTAAATATTATATAAAGTATTTAAATAGCTGTTTCATCATCATAACTGACTGTCAAACACCTGCAAAGATGTTTCTTATAGGTGTTAAGGGTGCAAACTCTTAACATTTGATGAAACAACGCTGGCTTACAGCGATAAGAATGTGCTTAAAAAAATTGACGCCTCTGACGTAGTGTCTCGGCGGAATGGTAAAGCGCCGCGCCCAGCATGCGAGGAGATGCGGATTCGAGTCCCGCCTGAGACATAAACGCATGGCCGGTAGCACATTTCACACCATCTCTCCCGGAAAGATAGCGCCAGGCGTCAGCCGGATCGCAAAACACAGTATACGCTGTTTTTAAGACCTTACTTGCTGACTCTCTTGGGAAAAAAGAAGCAGTGGTTTCCCGTTGCCTTCTGCCCCAGACATTTAAGAAGTTATTTAGACTCCAAGGCCGCTGTAGCCTTTTCAGTCGGTTGCCCGACTGGTGGTATGGTTATTCCGCCATTGCTCGTTCGCCAGAGCCTCGTCCGTTGTCGAGCAGGGAACACCACGGCGGCCACCGCCGTCAGCTATTCGTAACGAACTACCGACACGTGCAGGTAAGGTTGACTATTCCGCCGGATAAAGATGTTGTTTCTGTTCTCCCCTTACCACACTACATGTAAGTTATAATATACGACGACTTTCGTAGCGGGGTGGCACACACACCGGTTTTCAATGTATCGCCTGTTCCGAGGTCCCGAGTTCCGACGGGTCAATGTAGTAAAAATAAAAAAAGTGTTTTCCTACATTTTATCGGGTCTGGGAGGCGATTCTCGCGCGATAGACTTAATGTCGAATCAGAGATAAGTGTCAAAATAAAATGGCGGATGTCGATTGAAACAGAATTTTCGTATTCTCGAAATGTCGCTCTCTGATCCTAAGATCTAATCTAATCAATCAATCAATCAAATCATTTATTTCAGGCCTAGGAGCCCATATATAGTTAGTAACATTAATTTTTCTTAAAAACTAGTGTTAGTAAAATAGAGAATATTACATTTTATTTTAAATGGATCGTCATCCATTTTCGAAACAACACCGAGTCCCAACGGTCAACAAAGACCTTGAGAATAGTGTTGGTACTGCCGCGCAACCGCGTCAGCGCCGAAGCACACCCTTTTCTCATTATAGCGGCAAAGCCGTCTGTTCGTGCTTCGGCGAACATTCCAGAGGCGCTGCACCGCCAAGGCAACCCCAACAATATCCTCAAAGCATTGTTGTACTGAACCCGAAGATCGCTGTATGTCCGCCGACTATAACTTATCCAAAGGCTACACGTGTAAAATGTTTGGCAGTATGATTTGAACAGCGTTAGTTTGACCGGTCTAGTACAACGTGCAAACCTTCGAGCCAGCATGTTGCAGCGAACAGCCAGCGACCTGCGTTCTCTCTCTATGTCCAGATTGTCCTTTAGGTCCTCAGTGAGCCAGTGACCCAGATATTTAAACGTCTGAACTCTCTTTAGGGCCGATCCACAAAGTGAAATTTCTGGAACCTGTGTTTAATTTAGTGACTTAGATTTAAAAAGTAGCCATTCACTTTTATTAGTGTTATACACAAGTCCATGCTGCCTCGAATAAGATTCACAGATGGCCAGCAGCCTACGAAGTCCACTAACAGACGAACTCAAAAGCGCCATATCATCAGCATAGCTGATGTTGTTCATGGATACACCGTCAACGTAGCATCCTACATGAGAGCTATTGAGCTCACCTATCAACCCATTCACATAGAAATTAAAGAGGCGGGGCGAGCTCAAAACCCCTTGCCTTACCCCGCATCTCAATCCATATACATCAGAGTAGGACCCCGCCCATCTAACTACATTTCTCTGGCCACCATACCAACATTTCAAAACAGATACAATCTCTCCAGGCAGTGTAGTGTCGCAATAAAGTTTATGCCATAGCAGATCATAATTTACAAGGTCAAATGCCTTGGAGAGGTCCAGAAAACATGCTAATATTGGCGTTTTACTCGTAATTCTTGAGTTTTTTTGTGAAAATAATAATTACTGTTTATATTTATTTATCATTTTAAAAACTTTACGTTTTTAAAATGATAAATAAATATGTAGCTTATAATATGTAGATAAATAATTATGTAGTGAAATGAATAGTGAAGAGGCATATCCACAATTATAAACTTACAGTTTTCAGAGTAAATTCTACAGGAAATAACGCCAACAATTAATACAAACGCTAGTCATTCTAATACACGTGCTTAAAACGTTTTCATACATTTTCAGATGACATGAGACAGTAAGAAATAGGATTACATGCAAGAATAAAAATTAACTTGAAGTCACGCGAGCGCGCGCTTTTATCAGAGTTAGGTATACATTTTTACAGCGAATTCGAACGATCTTTTTTGGTTTGTCAACCAAGAAGCGACTATCAACCCTGGTCTTTCAATACAAAAGCTATCTTACTGAGTTATTTGGGGTGGTGGGATCTACCTCCTAGTGGTCCACCCTGGGCAACGGCATCTTTGGTTTTCTAACCAATAGGGTAGGGTAGGGGTAGGGTAGGGGTAGGGTAGGGGTAGGGTAGGGGTAGGGTAGGGGTAGGGGTAGGGTAGGGGTAGGGTAGGGGTAGGGTAGGGGTAGGGTAGGGGTAGGGTAGGGGTAGGGTAGGGGTAGGGTAGGGGTAGAGTAGGGGTAGGGTAGTAAAATATTAAAATTTTATAAAATATATACAACCCTAAATTTTTACCCTTTTACCACCAACCCCTATTTATTGTTAGCCATTTTAGTAATTTAATCATTTTTATGGCAAAACAACGTTTGCCGGGTCAGCTAGTTATTTATATAAAAAAAACTGTTGTGTGAAAAGGAAACCAGATCTTTTTATCTCACTAAGTTTATTTTCAGACTGTCTATGACAATATACTCGTATGTATAAGACGTTTTGGGCTTGAGCCGCCCCCTACCCCCTCCACTTGGATCCGCTCCTGAGTGGACATATATCAAGTTGATATTATTTATTTATTATTTACTGATTTAAGGAGAGCTTACAAGACATACACATTCGTCAACATCAAAACATTCGCAATTCTACAATTTTACAGCGTTACCTCAATTAAAAGCTGCCACGACATGATTATTTACTAGCTTGAAGCGACATGTGTCATAAAACGCACCGGTGAAAAACAAAATTACAGATAACGTCGCGTTTATATAAAAAACGATTCACTAAAACTAAAAAACGAAAACAAAACGAAAAAAATATTCCTATATATAAATCTGGTTGGTTTATTTTTATTTTTATTTTTTTATTTTTATTTTCAAGGAAAACAAACAGCTTTCATATAACAATAAACACAGGTCGCAAGGACATAAATAAACACAGTAAGCCTAAAGTTTTCACCGATAAGTAATAAAAAGCATAATTATGGTACATAAAAGTTACATAATCAAGTAAACGGAAGAATAAAAAAAACAATAATATTATCACAATTTTAAGTGACAGTTAGTGAGTTTAAACGTGTTTGTACGGTCTGTCAGTGTACAAAGAAAAGGTCTAGTCTTGACTTTTACTATTTATTAATATAAAATATATCACTTTAAAATATATAGGTACATCGTCTCCTTTCTACGATCGTCTCTAAGTCTTCGTCGTGTCGATAGTCTCTTTTTTATCCTAACTGTCAAAAGTCGATGTCGTCGTCTAAGCTGCCAGTCCTTCAATTTGTCTGCAGGGTGGACGCCGCGACAGTGTTTTAAAAGTACCTATTAAACTTTAAGTAAATATCCAAATCTGAGCTCTAAGAAAGCACACTGTATTGACAGTGAATTATTAACTAGAAACAAACCTTTCCGGCCCAACGGCCATCGGTTTTTCTCACTATGTGCCCACTGCCACTTCAGAGGCCTCACTTCGCAACACAATGTTCGTATATTCGAATCCATCTGTCCCTATCATCGTATCGATGTCCTAAAGTATCAGAAAGAGACAGCTACATCCATAGATACGAGCTTCGTGTTACAGAGTAAGGCATCAGCTCCGCAATTCTTTGTGCGATGTCGGTCATCTTAGTTCTCCTACGGATTTCCTCATTTCTGATACTATCGCGCAGGGGAATACCGAGAATCGCTCTCTCCATCCGTTGTGCGACCCTGAGCCTTTTTATAAGACCTTTAAACGAGGTTTTATTTATTTATTTATAACAGGTATACAGACAGATTACAGTCATTGGGGGATCCGTAGGTTAAAAATGGTACCCTATAACTAACACCCATGAAACAGCTTGTAATTAATTATTGCTTAAGAAAGTCATACTTTAACGATGACTGAAGATGTTACTACCTAGTGCTTAAGTGAAGAAAATAGGTCACCATTAATTGCCATAATATAGTTAAAAAAATACAGACGAACATAAAACCTTCTCCTTTTTTTAGTCGGTTAAAAATACTTACGCACTGTATTGAGAAACAAGTGTTTTTTGACAGTTCAAAATACAGTGTAATAAATTTACATAACAAAACAGTTTAATAGTGGTAGGACGCAATGGAAACCTATAAAAACATTACAAAATGTCTGTCTGTCCGACTGTGACAGAGTTTATGTGTATTATATGACGTTTTACAATTTTATTAATGAACTAGCGACCCGCCCCTGCTTGGCACGGGTATAAATATTCAACAAAACGTTACCATTGCATTTTTAACAAGAAAAACTTATTTATGAAAACACATCTATAGTATTTAGACCTATCTATGGTGTCATGGACATTTTTGTAGATAGTTATATGTCCTCTTTAAATCCTTAGTAATAACTTCAGCCAAAGTGTATCATGATACAGTCTTGGATCATGTTGTGAAAACTCTCAGCAATACACTCTTTTAAAATATACCGTATACTTTCCAGCAGGACTCTGCACCTGGTCACAAGGCACGAACTACGCAAGCCTGGATTGAAACCAACGTTCCGGAGGACTAGTCTTCAGCCCTAGGATAGGCTAGACCTCAACCCTTTAGACTTCAAATTATGGTCAGTTTTAGAGGATTGGCCCGCTCTGAACGACACGGCGACATGGAGTCTCTTAATAATTTGTAGCAAGCAGAGGCGAAATTTCCCTTGGAAACAGTTCGTAAATCCATAGATTCGAGGCCAAACTGATTAAAGGCCTGTATAAAAGCCAAAGGTGGCCATTTCGAAATGAATATTTTTTGACTTTTTGCTGAGACATTTAGTATACGATCCCACCATACAACGACCTTCACTGAGCTGGTTATTGGATGAAAAGTATTTTATATGCAATTAAATATACCAATAAATATATTGCAAATGGGTTGACTAAAAAATTTCAGTATTTTTGCAACATTTTTCACGGATGCTTCGTTCCTATTGGTCGCAGCGTGATGTTATATAGCATAAAGCCTTCCTCGATAAATGGACTATCCAACACAAAAAGATTTTTTCAATTCGAAGCATTACTTCCTGAGATTAGCGCGTTCAAACAAACAAACAAACTCTTCAGCTTTATAACATTAGTATAGATACTACTAATATGTGTTGGATAGTCCATTTATTGAGGAAGGCTTTAGGCTATATAATATCACAATAGGAGCAAAGCATCGGTAAAAAATGTTGCAAAAATAATCGCGATCATAATAACAGAAATTGACGGGGACGAAGTCGCGGGCAACAGCTAGTATTAGATAAACATAAAGATATAATATACTGATTTAAACTTTCATGGTCACTATCACTAGAGTTATTTGATTCGGGGTTTATACCTTATTTATTATGAGTTTCCGATATTTTGGCACTGTTGCAAGCGCCATGATCACGGGAGAACGAGTTCTCGCCGAATAATAAAGATACAATATTTATTTACAAAAACATATATATAAAAATATATAAAATATATAAATATATAAAATATATATATAAAAAGACTGAATTCCTGAGATATCTAGTGTTTAATTAAAATATTTTCATAGAAAAATATTTCCTGCAAATGGATGAATACTTTCGGAAAAGCCCTCAAGAAATCGTAATTATTTATTAAAGCTACTCGTACCATTCACGAGTAATAATTGTTGGTCTCTCGATCTTTATGTTACCGAGTAATAAAATTAAATACGAACGATTACAAACACGTGACTAGGGACGTCATCTGTCCCGCTTGAGATGGGACGTCCCACTATTGAGATAATAGGTCATCATCACCGCCGGCCTAAATCAGGCCACTGCTGGACACTGGGATCTCCAAGATGAGGATTCTGCCATTATCGCCAGCTTTGGCGAGCGCATTGGCCAATCATCACATAAATTGTTCTGATCCTAATTTGAGTAACCATTCAAGCACTCGTATTTTGGATATCAGAAACAACGAAGGTACCACAAACACTCAGACCCGAGAAAGTGTAGAAAAACCCTATTTCCTACATTGACCTGTCCGAGGATCGAACCTAAAACCGCGGAGCAAGCGACACCTTGAAAACCGGTGTGTACACCACTCCGCCACGTAGGTCGTCAATAACCGATGTGTAGAGAAGACACTGCTCTAAACTAGACTATTATTTTACACAGTGATACTATACTTTTATTATTTGTGCACCGCAGGCTACAGGAGATGATTTAAAAAACGATAAACTTTAAGGATAGTCTCGATGATTTGGTAGAGTCGATAATATAATTATTTTTAATTAATAAATACATTTCCACCACTCCCCATCGTCGCTGTGGTAAATTGAATTCAATGATAAAGGCCTTCACCCTGCAGTGGGATGATTATAGGCCGTTAATTTACATTTCCAATTCAAAATAAAATCAAATATAGCTTAACTTGCTTGCATAAGCTCGACAGTCGCAACAGGCAAGCGTACTCGTTTAGTAACGTTCAATGCATATTTTTATTTAAATTGCGTTTAAAAACTGTCCCATTTTATTCAATGTTTCACATCACTACCACTAATTGTAATCTAAGAGTGACATCAAGCCAAGATTCTTGCTACCTGTGATTAATAATACACGCGTAATGTTATGCACTAGAAAATCCCCCGGGTTTGCATGCTTTTGCACTGAGATAGGCATACAAAGATGCTGAGGAATCTTCAACGAAGTCGAATAATTATTATGGATTTTGAAAATTATTTTGCTTATGGTAACAGCGGCCTAGGTACCTATACTACTACCCGCATATAAGGAAAATATTTTATAGGTGTTAGGTACTAATAATTCCATCAACTGTGCTGCATGCATTTTTAGGGCGGGCGGTATTCTTGCTTGAAATAGTGCTCGCTCAATCAGTCTCACTCACTCGCAAAATCCATATTTAGCTATGTATTTCCGCAAAGTAACGCCTGAGTCTATTATTTAAAGTCCGAATATAATAATTACTGATGTATTTGATTACTTGGTTCCAGGTTTTAGTCTGCTTAAAGTTGGAAATTTGTAAATAAGAAAGAGTATTGGTATTTTCAACAAATTACCACAGTTTCGCCTTATGGCTTGGCCGTGGTGGCTCAAGTATCAGGCCAAGACCTATGGGACCCGGGTGAGACCAACGGGTCGGGCAAAAACGTATCAGAACATTGCTTGGGTTTGTGATCATCAACCCGCATTTAACAAGCGTGGTGATTATACCTGCACCTGAATAAGTAAAGTAACAGCTTAAAATCATCCCATCATCATCATCATCATCATCATCTATCTATCACAGTCCACTGCTGGAAATAGGCCTCTCCAATTGCACGCCACTTAGGTCGATCCTCAGCTTCTCGCATCCAGCTCCTGCCAGCCACCTTGCGCAAATCATCACTCCACCTGGCCTGAGGGCGTCCTACACTACGTTTGCCGGGACGCGGTCTCCACTCAAGAACTCGTTTACCCTAGCGGTTGTCGGTTCTGCGGCTAATATGGCCAGCCCACTGCCACTTCAGCTTGCTAATCCGGTGGGCTATGTCGGTAACCTTAGTTCTCTGCCGAATCACATCATTTCTGATTTTGTCCCTAAGAGAAACTCCGAGCATAGCTCTTTCCATAGCCCGCTGAGCGACTTTGAACTTGTGGACTAGCCGTACCGTCAGTGTCCACGTTTCGGCTCCGTATGACCGTCTCTTTATTATTATTATGACCGTATTTTCGCCTACTCCGTCCATGACGGGGAGGACGCACTGATTGAAGACTTTCGTCTTGAGGCATTGTGGGATCGACGATGAGAAGACTCGACGTAGTTTCCCAAATGCTGCCCAACCCAACAGAATTCTTCTGTTCGGAAGAAATGCGTCTTCGTAACTCAGCACAGCAGGTTATGCCAGTACCCATCATTGCTGTGGTAACTTCAATTCAATGATGGAGGCCATTTCCCTGCTGTGGGATGATTATAGGCTGTTACTTTACTTTACTTTAATCACAGCAATGATAATCACCACGCTTGCCAAATGGGGGTTAGTGATGAAAACAAACCCGGGCAAGGTTCGAAAAATCGAAACTTCTTGTTGCCCGACCCGGGGATCGAACACGGGAACCCCGGTATTTTAACCACTAGACCAACAGGGCAACTTCCACCTCAGGCAGTCTACATTTGTATTCAAATAATTGTATTTTGAATCATAATTCTTTTAGACAGAATACAAACGTACCTTTTGTAAGGACAGTAATAGGGAAGAGATTTTCGCCTACTAACCGACTTAGGTTTGAACTTTGGACCTTTTAACTAGCTACGAGTGTTACCTAACAAGTAGGGTTGCCATATTTAAATATCAAAGGTAGTTTTCTCATTTTAACTAGCCAGAAATACAGGATATGATTTTGCTGGACGCTTTTCTTCATTATCTTTATTAATTTATAAAATAAAAATGTGTTGTATATCAGCTGCACTGGAATTCTGAACCGATTTTAATCAAATTTTGGACATTGTGTGAAGTTTGATCCAACTTGAAAGATATTATAGTTAATAACTCTATTTATAGACGCATTACTTTTTATTGCAATTCACTTAGTTTATTAGGTATTTAACAAACTGTAAGTTCCATAGGATTCTAACAGATGGCGGTGTAAGGTTATTTGATTAGGTAAAGTTATGCGCGTACATCCATTTTATTAACCAATATAAAACATAGTATATAATATTATTCGACTCAAAATACAGGATACTAACAAAAGTAATAATCTTAACTTTAAATCTGTTAATAAAATATTTGTTCCTCAACTATCTTTATGAGACAGTATCAAGAAATTTACTTTAAATATAACTTAAGTATACAAAAGATGGCTTCCAGATAAAGTTATAAGTATACTTTACCTATTTGAAGGTATATTATTGACTAAAATTGACAGGTCTGTGGAAACGGAATGAAGAGAGAACCATAGTTCTATCTCACTTGCTTAGGTAGGAGTATTAAGGGGATTAGGTGAGCTAAGTGCTGCCCAAATTGATTTAATTTTATTACTTCTAAACAAAAGCTATTCTCAAAAAACTGGAATTATAGCAATTTAGCAAATTACCTCTAGTATTTATTGAACTACTGTTAACTGCTTTTCATTCTGTCATTCTGTCGTAATAGGGGTTAAAGTATGAAATTGCCGATTATTTTCCCACTTTTTATTTTGTTTATAGCTCTTAAGTATAGTCATATTATTGCGTAATTCTTTTTGTATTGTATCAAAAACTAAATAAAGTAACTTTTGACTAAAAAAAATGCAATACTAGTGCCTATTACTTCAAAGGAAGTCGTTGAAAAGACCCCTTACAATGTGTCAGCTGACCTTCTTGCTTCAATTAAGTATATTTGTATTATAAACTTTGATTTTAAGAAATTTAAATACTATAATGCGTAGCTTTATAACCATCTAACTTTCACCTTTAATTGCATCGAAAACGGTTCAGGCGTTTTTAAAAAAACTAAAAAATTGTTAGTATGGAAAAATGACTTTTCTCGATTTCGTCCATAGAAAACGGCAATTTCATACTTTAACCCCTAATATTTTATATTATTGCTAAAAACGGCAGCTTTTGGCGTTAGCGACAAATTCGACTGTATAAACAACTAAATAAAAAGTTTATTGTTATTCAATAAATACTAGAGGTAATTTGCTAAATTGCTATAATTCCACTTTATTGAGAATAGCTTTTGTTTAGAAGTAATGAAATTTGATCAATTGGGGGCAGCACTTAGCTCACCTAATCCCCTTAAGAAAAAAACTATTATTTCAGTTGTAACTTTATATTCACTATAAACAAAGATAAAAATATTTAATGTAATGGCTGTTTGTTGCCTTTACAAATACATAAATATGTATATGAATGAATGAATGAAAATAAAAATAAATGGACGACGGTTAGCGTAGTTGTTTGATGCTCTGCCTACAACGCAAGGGTCCCGGGTTCGATTCCCGGTGGGTTCCATTTAGGACACGATCTTTTCTCAATTGGCTTGGGTCTGAAAGGGGTCAAGGGCTATAGTTGCTCCGAAAGCACGTTAACCCGTTAATCCCGGCTTCTGTGGCACGATGAAAGCAGTAAACAAGTCTCGTCAGAGACCTGTCATAGGTGGCCTCAAAAACTCTCACAGCAGGTCATCCTCGAAGGATAATCACACGATAAGGAGAAAAAGAAAAATAAATAAATAATCTACACTAATATTGTAAATAGGAAAGATTTGTATTTTTTTGTGTGTGTATGTTTGTAATGAATAAACTCAAAAACTACTGCGCCGATTTCAAAAATTATTTCACCATTGGAAAGCTACATTCACCTTAAGTGACAAAGGCTATATTTATTGCTAGAAAAGATTAGGGATCATTACTAAAACTAAAAATAAAAGGTAAAAATATAAAAAAAACATATCCACTGTGGTCGGCACTGAATTGACAGATCACAGTGGGCGGAAAGAGTTGGAGAAGGCCTATACCCTATACCAATACCATAAGTATTAGTAAGTATTTATGATTATATTATCAATAACTTTCTAGTACTTGGAGCTTTGGAGTTTTTATCCCTAATTTTGCATAATTCCAAAACACGCACCTTGTGTACCAAAGCATAACAAATTAATGTGTTTAGTTGTTGTAATTTTTAACCCGTAGCGTCCTTTGATTTATAGGTTAACTTTTGAATGTTCACTTAATTATAACTTAAGCAACCAAAACATTTTAAGTGTCTTAACACCTTAATTTATCTTACATCTACAAAAATAATTCTATCGAAATATAACCAAATCAGGCAATTTAATTGCATGCTTGCATTGAATACAAAATACCTCTGAAATGGCAAAAATATGACTCGAAGATTGAGAAACTATTACTAAGGCGTGGTCTGTCTATCTAAGCACTAATTAAAGACAAAATACCAGTGCAAAAGATACACGAAAAGTATTAATACTTAATGCTTTTTATTTAAATTATATCGTTTTGTATTAATTTACTGCGATGTAAAGTATACAATGCACTCGTTAAATAGGCTGTACATCGTGCTGCTTTGATCATAAAAAAACAACTATAAATACTTATAGGATCCTTTTCTGAAAAACCTTGGAAAACCTAGGTTTTCCGATGACGGTGACGAGAACCTTGTTTATGGCTATAAAAAATAAGTGCTAAAACAAATATATCTTGCAAGTATGATTAATCGAGCCAGCAGTCATTGGAAGCAGTGAATGTATTCATTCTATTGAATGCAGTCGGGCTCGACAGCCCGCAAAGATTGTACGCCTACACCGCCGAAAGCCAGCCATATCTTTCGGTTCGCGCGCTTTTTTGACAGGTGTCAAGTGTAACATTTTTTTTTTCAAAAAATATTTCTATAGTGCCAATGTGTTAAGTGTGTGCCTTGGAATTTTTAGTGCAAAAAGGATTTTTTTTAAAGGTAGGTTATGTAGTATTGCAAGTGTTATGTCATTATATTGGTTTTTGCTAATATTGCTTTCACTCGTGGACAGGTGGGGGATTCAGGGCAGTGGGACACCGAAAGTGATCTTAAGATACGGAGGCTGCGAGTCTTCGTTTGGTTGGCTCGCCTAATTTTTTTAAACGAAATTTATGAATTTGGAACGAATTGCGACGGCGCGTTCGAATTTAAAATTAGACACAAAACTTTTTGGTGTGGTCTGTGTGGGTTTTAAAAATAGGGCTTAAGACTACTTATTTGTAGTTTTAAAAAATATAAAATGATAATGTATGCAAGGAAATGAAAATTATTTAAATCCTTAGCTAGCATGTAACTGAAATTTTTAATACATGTAAAACAATGCATAGAGATTGAAAATTGAGATGTCTAGTTCAGCTACGAACATGAAGAATAAATTTTAATAATAATGTAAAAATATGGAAATTTTAAAAAGTTCGAACAACACCAACGAAACATTTAAAAGTATTAAAATGTATTTTGACATTGAACTACTTTGGGAAGGCTTTTCATAAGTTGTTTTCATGTTTAAGTGTGAAAATAATGTATGAGTTCAACTCATTAAGTTTATTTTGTAACCTTAAGGTTTTTTACGCAATTTCGTTATATGGCGGGCATTGGTTCCCTAGATAAATTATTGCAAGCCGTGTTTTTCAAGGATGAATTATTTTAATAAGGTAATGAAACCTGTTTATGAATTTTTTTAGACATGCAATTTTTTTAAAATATCGAATGTCATCGGATCAGTTTCAGTTAAAACTTATTCAAATACATAAAATTAGGTCATTAAGATACAATTTAAAGCTAGGTGTATCTTTCGTTACTAAAAATATTTGAAAAAAAACTCTATTACTCCTTTAAATAAAGTTTGTCCTTTTCTTATTTACTGTTAGAATTTTGATGCGGTTTACATAAAAAAAAATGTAATTAATAATGAAAATAACGATTTATTATTACTTAAATAATCAAAATAGGCGTAAAATCAGTTTTATTTCTGCAAATTGGTGTCAGAAGGCGCTTTTACACGTCCCAATATTTAAACCTACCACTGCTACGGGACAAGTCTGGGCTAGTGCCGGGAAGCAGCGCGAGGAACTTGGTCACTATTGTCAGCCTCTTTTTAACCGACGACGGCAAAGCCAACAGGCAGGGTAATGATTTTTGCAGTCAATCTACGAGACAAGAAACAAATGACATACAAAAATGTCAAGAGAAATGTCCGCCAAAAATCTAAAATTTTTGTTACGGCCTCCTAGCAACACCTTTTTTTACGTGATGCGCATCTTCATTCATTGATCACGATACTATTCATAAAATATTAAGTTTCCCATCATACCTTAACAGGCTTAGGACCGTAAAAATTTAATACTATGTCGCGAAGAATATTTTTGGGTGAAAACTTGATTTACATTTTTTACCTTATAAATGGACTTTAACATTACTGAACGCCTATAAGAAATTTTGAAGATGATGAAATAGTCATTTTATGGGTTCCACATTTGCGGCTAAACTACCGAGCCAATTATAGTGAATGAGGTATCAATAGTTTCGGCAAATGTGGGCTAGTGCCGGCCGAGAGACTCGGTCACTATTTTAAGTTGTTTTTAAATAATAAATAATATATATTTTTTTAACAAATATTTAAGACATGCCTCACTGGGCCACACAGAGCCATCTAGTCCCAAATTAAGCTACTATTAAGTACCCTGTCGCATGGGGTACTAGACAACCGATAAACTTACATACTTTTTTTTGTAAATACATACTTATAATACATAGAAAACACCTAGACCAGTACAAACAGACATGTTCATGCACACAAATATTTGTACTGTGCGGGTAGGTATCGAACCCACGACCAAATGTTCGTCAAATAAGTATGTCACAAGAAGGTTTAATATACTGGTGCAAACTAATAATTACCATTGTAGCAGCCCTTTTTAAATAAATTAATTTATCGCAATATTTATGTTTCTGAAGGTAAGGCTAAATAAGCAATAGACTGGTAATTCGTTAAAAATGAGAAAGCAGTTTCCAATGAAGAGCCGTCTCACACTAAGAGTAGTGTTCAAACTGTTATAGTGCATATACTTCTTATTATGTTTCTGTTAATATATATTTAAACTATCTGTTGCCCGCGACTTCGTCCGCGTCAATTTCTGTTATTATGATCGCGATTATTTTTGCAACATTTTTCACTGATGCTTCGCTCCTATTGGTCGCAGCGTGATGTTATATAGCCTAAAGCCTTCCTCGATAAATGGACTATCCAACACAAAAAGAATTTTTCAATTCGAACCAGTGCTTTCTGAGATTATCGCGTTCAAACAAACAAACAAACTCTTCAGCTTTATAATAATAGGGGTTAAAGTATGAAATTGCCGATTATTTTCCCACTTTTTATTTTGTTTATAGCTCTTAAGTATAGTCATATTATTGCGTAATTCTTTTTGTATTGTATCCAAAACTAAATAAAGTAACTTTTGACTAAAAAAAAATGCAAGACTAGTGCCTATTACTTTCAAGGAAGTCGTTAAAAATACCCCTTACAATGTGTCAGCTGACCTTCTTGCTTCAATTAAGTATATTTGTATTATATACTTTGATTTTCAGAAATTTTAATACTATAATGCGTAGCTTTATAACCATCTAACTTTCACCTTTAATTGCTTCAAAAACGGTTCAGGCTTTTTAAAAAAAACTAAAAAATTGTTAGTATGGAAAAATGACTTTTCTCGATTTCGTCCATACAAAACGGCAATTTCATACTTTAACCCCTAACTTTAGTATAGATTCAACGCTGCTAAAAAGTTACTTCAATTATTATACATACAGTTTTAAAATAATGCTAAGTATGAACATAAGATTTCGCAAACACATAATTCCTTACATCACTGCTAAATACATAATCAGCATACATAATTCGGTCATGCAAACTAAAGCTAAAACAAGCAGACGTATTCATTAAATTTCTAATTATCACAAAACTCATATTAATTTGTAGACACAAATTAAGTTAAATCAATTTTGTTTCTGCAAATAGGCCCCAGGGGGCGCTTTTACACGTCCCAATATTTAAACCTACCTGTATTTTTATATCTTTATATATATAATTCTTCTGTGAGTGTGTATGTCACTGAACTTCTCTCAAACGACTGGACCGATTTTGATGAAATTTTTTGTGTGTGTTCAAGGGGATCTGGGAATGGTTTAGATTCACAATTTTTGGGGGTAGGGTAGGGGTAGGGTAGGGGTAGGGTAGGGTAGGGTAGGGGTAGGGTAGGGGTAGGGTAGGGGTAGGGTAGGGGTAGGGTAGGGGTAGGGTAGGGGTAGGGTAGGAGTAGGGTAGGGGTAGGATAGTAAAATATTAAAATTTTATAAAATATATACAACCCTAAATTTTTACCCTTTTACCACCAACCCCTATTTTTTGTTAGCCATTTTAGTAATTTAATCATTTTTATGGCAAAACAACGTTTGCCGGGTCAGCTAGTTTTTATTTTTTTTTTTAATTTATTAGGTTCTCCAACAGTTATAACACTAAAACAATTATGGTAAATACATTCAATATTTAAAAGAACTAAGTGCATAACCTCTTATAGGAAAACACATCATGCATAATAAAGAAATACTTAAAATAGGTTACAGGTGTCCGATCCTAATGAGACAGCTATTAATGTATAAAAGTAGGTTATTTTGTAAACAAGTCCTATTTATTTTAATTTACAAATATTTTTTGGAGAAAATGTCCTTGATCAGTCTGCGAAAGCGAAACGGAAAATCAGAATTAAGATCCACTGACGCTGTATCGGGACAAGTGTGGGATAGTGGCGGGAAGCGCGAAGAACACGGTCACTATTGTCAGAAATATTGTAAATAAATAAGTTTTAAATGTTTGACTACCTCTTCGCTCGCGGCTCTGCCCGCGTGTTCTCTACTACATATCGCGTCGGCAACCTGTGCCTAGCGGTGGCATATAGAAAGAGAGATTATGTGGGCTTATATATTCGTGTCAGTAAAATCATGGAAACTCACATATGAAATTTAAACCCAATCGGTCAAGCAGTACAGTAAACAGTAAACTTTTCATTTAGTTGTTTATAAAGCCGAATTTGTCGCTAACGCCAATAGCGGCCGCTTTAAGCAATAATGTACAGTACGAAAGAATGCCAGAATGAAAAGCAGTTAACAGTGATTCAATAAATACTAGAGGTAATTTGCTAAAATGATACTGTTCTAGTTTTTTGAGAATTGATTTTGTTTAGAAGTAATAACACTTAGCCCTAGCAGTCACCTTGGAGTACTGCTAGAAGAAGATTGGCGGCAACGTCTTCTCTCCAGCAGTGGGCAAAGTGGGATCGCGAATGCCTATTTTTTAATCATGTAATTTCTGACGGCCACCGTGGCGGAGTGGCGCACACACCGGTTTTCAAAGTCTGCTCTGAGGTCCGGGTTCGATTCCCGGACGGGTCGATGTAGAAAAAAGGTGTATTTCTACATTTTCTCGGGTCTGGGTGCTTGTGGTACTTTCGTTGTTTCTGATTAGCAATACGAGTAATAGTTACTCAAATTGCGATCAGAACAATGTATGTGATGTTGTCCACATTTATTTATTTATTGTATTTTCAAAATATCTTGCAAGTGACCCATCATTGCTGTGGTAAAAAATTCAATGATGAAGGCCTTTACCCTGCAGTGGGATGATTATAGGCAGTAACTTTACTATACTTGTTTTTGCCTAGCAAAAACAAGTATAGTAAAGTTAATGATACCTTAATGTTTGCTAGTCAATACAATTTTCCATCGCTTCAAGATAGTATGCAAAGCTAATATATTGTGTAATGGCAGTATATAATATACGCAAGAATGTCATATTATGCGATCCGAACGAGGTCAGGCGGAGTCCTCCGTGGAACTTCAGAGTTTTAGGAGTGCCGCGTATTACGCGATTTTGTTCACTCATTGCCCTCTCGCTCTGTAATGTACAGACAACAGCACGTCAACCTACCACAATACATCAAATTTTCTCAATTGATATTGATCTCTACTTGTTGGACTTAAAGTAAAAAATCAATTCAATGACCTTTAACTTTTTGGGTAGGTTGACCTGCCGTTGTATGTACCACAGTGCGATTCTCCTGCCATAACAGCTTGGGTTACAGCTGTATCAGCAATGAACGCACGATTGGTATTCTCTTTTAACGCTGATCGACACTAGCGCCGCATGGCTACCAAACAAGAAGCCGACAGCAGCGGTCGATGTGACGGCTGAGACATCCGTGATCGCAGCCGTAAGCGCAGCGACGAATCGTATTTAAGAGGATGCAAGGGTAGGCTTACGAAATGTGCAACAAGTCGAGTTTTAGGGCAGAACTTACTTAAGTTCATATCCTTAATCAGCAAAAGGCCATAATATATTTTTGAATTTACAGTATTTTCTGTTTTCGTCGTCATAACTGAAATATATATTTCATATTACAATGTGTAATTTGAAATTATTACTTATATATTTATTTGACATTACCTACTTTATTTATTTGAAACAAATGATCATCAAAAGCTGGTTTACTAACAAAAAGGTCTACTTATTTCATTATCTTAATAGATATAACACTATCAAAAAAAATACAGTCCATAATATGATAAATATATTATAGTGTTTTTATAACGCTTCAGTATCGTTTTATCTGAGATATACTTAGTAAAAGTTTGTAGTCAATAATTATAATACTGTTGATAACGAACTATTGGTCTTTTGGTTTAAATACCGGGCCAAGATCTCGGGATCCTGGGTTCGATCCCCGGGTCGGGCAACAGAAGTTTCGAATTTTCGAACATTGCTCGGGTGTGATCAGTGCGATCACCGCCCCGCATTCGGCAAGCGTGCTGATTATGAATGTACCCATCATTGCTGTGGTAACTTGAATTCAATGATGGAGGCCTTTGCCCAGCAGTGGGACGATTGTAGACGGTGACTTAAAATAAAGTTTCGGTATTATGCTTGTAATTATTTTTGAATTTTGAACCTTATTCCTTAGTTCCATTATAGTTGCTATTTAAAAACAATGTGTGCATTATCAGCAACTACAATAGTGCCTTGACCCATAGATGAACACAAATATTATGTCCTAGTAATCGCTATTATACAACTTAATACAGGGTTACAAATATCAGTCTTTTTAATTACATATTAAAAATGTTTTTACATGTTTTAAGCTGCTTTTTAATCAGTTAAATTACTAGTATGAATAAATACAAGTAAAATATATATGTATATCCAACAGCTTTTCACTAAACGCTTCATATGTATTTATTATATATTGTACCTACATTCATTTTTAAGATCCTATTAAAAAACAATTTAAGTCTGTTTTATAAGGAGTTAGATAGAATACATTTATTTTTATCAATAAAATAAAAGGATGAGACATGCCAAACATCGTGCAGCCCTCGTGAATGAAGGGATACAGCAGTTCCTTGAATAATACTTATTTTTGACTGCCGTCTACTAGACTCGAACCCACAAACTTCAGCTTGCATGACGACTACCCATTACCATTTAATTTAACCATTGAGATACCAAGACATTTATTGAAGAAAATCTATAAGGTTGATTCTGTATCACCGCTGGGGTGTTTTATGATTTTCAAGGTGTCGTTTGCTCCGAGTTCCCGGGTTCGATTCCCGGACGGGACAGTGTAGAAAATTTTTTTTTTTTTCATATTTGGTCTGGGCTGGATGGTTATGGTACCACCGTTTTTTCTGATTTCTACAAAGCGAATGCCTTAAATAGTTACTCTCTTTGAGATCACAACAATGTATTTGACAAAGTTGAATAGAATGGAATAGAAAGCAATTCATTCAGTACCGTTTACACAATAAAATATTACAAACATTTAATACATAACAACACTTTAAACACGTGATACTAAGTCACTCTGTATAGTTTGTATGAGATTACATACGCAGTGCAATGGTACAATGTCAAATGATAGATGTGTCTAAACTTTGTGTTCTTATCGAAATTAAGTAAGTATTGTTGAAAGAAATAGTTTACGTAATTTAAAAAATATACTAGCAGTAAAAATACTAGTTAAAATACAGGATGAAATTTTAACCACTTTCCAAATTTGAATACCTATAGCAATCTACAAGGCAAAAAATAAATGACGTATTTTAATGGTATAGCCCAGTACAAAGATGTCAAGATAAAGCACTTGGAAAATGTCCGCCAAAAATCTAAAATTTTTGATACGGCTTCCTAGCAACACTTTTTTTACGCGATGCTCATGTCATTCATTCATCACGATACTATTCATTAGGTTTTAATTTTCCCTTCATACCCTAACAGGACCAAAAAAATTGGAAACAATGTTGCGAAAAATATTTTCGGGTGAAAACTTAATTTTCAATTTTACTCCATAAATGGACTCTAAATACGATACTGAACGCCTATAAAATTTTTTGATGATTATGAAAAACCATCTTGTATACAACAAAAAGAATACAACAAAATAACAAAGATATTTGGTTATGATACATAACGAAATATCTTTTCGCTCGCAGATCTTTGCGTGAACTACACTTCATATCGCTAATTATATCGGAAACTTGTGCCCAACAGTGCGATACCAAATAGCCTATGTTACTTCTAATACCTCCGAGAATATGTGCACAAAGTTTCATGATGATCGGTTAAGTAGTTTTCGTGTGAAAGCATAAAATACAAACCTACATTCACATTCATAATAAGTAATAAAATAAGGATCTAACTATCATCATCATCCTAGTCAAATTAAGCATGCCACATTGGTTTTAATCCATTGGTTTCCCGTGACCAGATCGTCGGTCCACCTGCCATGGTCTGACCTTCTTACAGAACCATTCTAGAACCTTCTTGCCCCAACGGCTATCCGTTCATCGCACCATGTGTCCCGCCCAACTTCAGCTCTACAATTCAAATGTAATATACACCGTGAAATTTTAGTGGTTGTTTTCCCGCAACAGAACGATTTACCTTTAGTAGCACCATCGAATCGAGCGAGTTATTTTTGAAAATAAAGATATCTTTGTTCTCAACTAATCAAAAAAATAATCATCAACTCAAAAGCGTGAGATACGATAGTATCTTCACAAAATGTGATGTGTTTAGGTACTGCTTGCCGCACGAAATCAATATTCAAAGCAAAAGAAGCTCTACGCACTAAGTAATACAGAATAAATTGCACCGCGCGAGGGGCAATGACCCCGGCCGGTGACCGGCTGCGGCGCGGCTGGTACCATTGGTTCGAGGTTGCTTTCGAGTTTCGTTTATCACAATCGTGAAACTGCTATTTTTTATTTGAATAAAAAAATACTGCACAAATCTATTGTACTACTAAGATAGAATCATTTTACTACGGGAAAACAACCACTAAAATTTCACGGTGTATACTAAAATTATATAGCTGAAGAGTTTGATTGTTTGTTTGTTTGAACGCGCAAATCTCAGAAAGTACTGGTTTGAATTGAAAAAATATTTTCGTGTTGGATAATCCATTTATCGAGGAAGGTTTAAGGCTATATAATACAACAACACGCTGCGACCAATAGGAGCGAAATATCAAAATGTTGCAGAAATAGTCGCGATCATAATAACAGAAATTCACGCGGACGAAGTCGCGGGCAACTAGTAAGAAATAAAGATAACACCGCCAAAATGTTATAAGCACATAATGTTTTCATTCATACTCGTAACATGGTTATGTTTGTCAGGTGTTCAAAAGTGCACGGTGTATTGTTGATCATTTGGAAATATTGTTTTAAATGGATATATTGACTCTTTTATCTAAGTATCATTCAAATGTTCTTTACACCAATATTTATAATTAGCTAATAAACAAAAACACGTCACTTAGAGATAACAGAAGAATAGATAATGCAATATTGGTTAAATAGATTTTAGTTCAGTTTTAAACTATTTTAAAATATTAATGACGACTTTGGGTATTTCGTCGACAACGCAAGTCCGGGTTCGATTTTCGGTCGAATAAATTTATATCAATCAAAGTTTCCTAAAAATTCACTTGATTTTGGAAGGGTTGGGGCGGGATGGAAGCACTTATTTTATTCTTTAGCGTACTACGTGGCACACAGAACATGGAAAAAGGTTAGAAGGGCGATATAGTTATAGGTGGGGCGCGCCACAGAGGTTATGAGCAAATGCTTGTAAGTGAGCGCTGTGATTGGTTTATTTTTACGATGCGCGACCCCATTGGTCGATTGAATTCGCTAGATCGGCGTCCTTTGAACTCGTTTATGAGTAGTGGTGCGCAAGCGGCGACATCTGTTCTCATACAAATGGCGCATGACAGCCTTTATAACCTTTTTTAGAGTTCCGTACCCAAAGGGGAAAAACGGGACCCTAATACTAAGACTTCGCTGTCTGTCCGTCTGTCCGTCGCTCTGTCACCAGGCTCTATCTCAAGAGCCGCGATAGCTAGACAGTTAAAATTTTCACAAATTATGTATTTCTGTTACCGCAATAACAACAAATACTAAAAATAAATATTTAAAGGGGGGCTCCCATACAACAAACCCGTTTTTTTGGTACGGAACCCTTCGTGCGCGAGTTCGACTCGCACTTGACCGGTTATCATGTTTTGTGACGTGACAAAATTAGTACTGATTTTTCGCCCGCGACTCTGTTCACATAAACTATACTTAATATCGCGGGGATATCCCACTAGTAACGCTGGTGTCCCACAGCTGGGCACAGGTTTTCGAGGACGTATTCCACTCAAAGCACCCGCCCGAATAGCACCTGCGCGAATAGCACCTGGCCTAGTCCACGAAGAGCACCTATCGATATTTTGTGCACCTACTACACAGCAGCCTAGTGCTGTCTGCTAATATGTATTTGATAGACAGGACGTTATAATGACGAATCCACGAAGAGCACCAAATATCGATAGGTGCTCTTCGTGGACTAGGCCAGGTGCTATTCGCGCAGGTGCTATTCGGGCGGGGGCTCTAAATGGAATACGTCTTTTCGAGTATGCCCCTATCAGGGTCTAAACTTTGTACCAAACTTCATCAAAATCAGTTCAGTAGTTTAAGTGAACAGCATAACAAACAAACTCACTCAATTGATGAATGAATGAATGATATTAGTAAGGACTTCTGGGTCCAGAGGTAGGATACAAATAAACTATTATCCATTCTCTGGGTCTAACCTATCTTTTAGTCAAATTTGGTTCAGTACCTAGTTTCTGCTCAAAAGCGTAACAAACAAACTCATACTAATAGTCTAAGATCCCACCATACAACGACCTTCACCGAGCTATTTATTGGATGAAAAGTGTTTTATATACAATTAAATATGCCAAAAAATATATTGCAAAAGGGTTGACTAAAAAAATTCAGTCCAGAGTATGATTAATTAAAATTTTTTTTAAATATTTTAATTTAATTTTTTTTCTGGTTTGTTTAATAGACGAATTTCATACCAATCGAAAATATGAAGCCCAAAGAATATGCAAACGTTAGGTTGACTATTTTTTTCCCGTCACAACTCTTGAGTAGGCAGATATAAACAGGTAAATGGAACTAGTAACTTGCACCGGTCTGGTTAATTAAATAAAGTTAAATACAAATAAATATTATTCGTTTATGAACACGGTGGTATACGGTTGAATGCAAAAAAAAAGTCATGAAATTCGGTTGTCAAATTTTAAAAATTCTACTCTGGACTGAAATTTTTTAGGCAACCCATTTGCAATATATTTTTTGGCTTATTTAATTGTATATAAAAAACTTTTCATCCAATAAACAGCTCGGTGAAGGTCGTTGTATGGTGGGATCTTAGACTATAAATCATTAATAAAAAAATTGATAAGAAAAATACAAAATAAACGCTCAAGAAACACAAGAATCCAGCAAAAATAACTTTCCCTAGTAACCTCGTGCCTCGGACGCGGTACGAAACAAGTGAACTAAATTCGATCATGCAATACTTGAAACCAGTTCTGGCGTATGCAATGCTAATACCTGTACTGCTTCATTCAGTTGGACTTATAAACAAAATTGTAACACACTTAAATAGTGTAAAAATCTGTAGCCCAACTACGAAAATGCCAATGCTTTAAAAGACACTCTGTATATTTGCTGTATTGTAATCAAAATTTTGTTTTCCTTCATTTTGATACCCCACTCGTTATGACTACTAACTTATTTTGTTGTATTGTCGTATTCGACATGTAGCTTTTTTTAACAAAGGGTAGCCTTTGTTATCCGGACTATAATATAGACCTTTTTTGTCCATGGTCCCTGTGATAGTCCCTGGAAGGTACCACGGGAAGTATTTTACCCGTGGTCCCTGAATTTAAAAAGGTATAATAACTTAACTGTATATTATTATAAATAACATATAAATAAATAAAAATAAATAAATTAATAATAAATATAATAAAAATTAATCAATAGATTAATAAATTATTAATTAATTAATTTATTAATAATAATAAATTAATTTCTTTATTTATTATTAATAATTACTTTACTAAATTATTAATTTATTTTTATTTATTTATATTTAGGTACTTATGTTTTATTTTGTTACAGTCTTTAATAATATACAGTTAAGTTATTATACCTTTTTAAATTAGTTAACTTATACTAAATTCAGGGACCACGGGTAAAATACTTTCCGTGGTACCTTCCAGGGACTATCACAGGGACCATGGACAAAAAAGGAATTTAGAATTGATTGATACCTCATTCGCGAAAATCGGCCAAGTTATTTTGCTTAAATAAATACCCACATAGATACATATAGGTATACATAACGCCCCGTTAGTCTAGTGGTTTAAATACCGGACCAAGATCTCGGGGTCCCGGGTTCGATCCCCGGGTCGGGGATATTGCTCGGGTTTGTGATCACCAACCCGCATTTGGCAAGCGTGGTGATTATGCCAGTACACCCATCATTGCTGAGGTAACTTGAATTTAATGATGGAGGCCTTTTCCCTGCAGTGGGATGATTATAGGCTGTTACATTTTTACTATTTATACATAGACCGCTAAAATCATAACCCTTCCTATTGGCTTCAGTTGGATATACAAACAAACTGATCTATTACTCCGAAACTATTATATGTATCAAAATCATCAATATAGTATACTAGCTGTTGGCGCTGTTGCTCGCGACTTACGGCTATCTTAACCTATCTATCTTCAGCTTTGGCATATCGGAGATACAAAACAACTTGTGTCTTTGTTTCTCGGGACGGAAAAATCAGAGATAAAAACTGTTTCCTATCTTCGAAATGTCAAAACTGGCGATAGATAGATTATTGGGACCGGCGGTTACTATTTATTATGATCGCGATGATTTTTGCAACGTTTTTCACTGATGCTTCGCTCCTATTGATCCGCGCAGCGTGATGTTATATAGCCCAAAGCCTTCCTCGATAAATGTACTATCCAACCCAAAAATAATTTTTCAATTCGAACCAGTACTTCCTGAGATTAGCGCGTTCAAACAAACAAACAAACAAACTCTTCAGCTTTATAATATTAGTATAGATAGATTAAGGACTAGATACAGTCTGATACAAATATGACACCCGAAAACTGTCATCGATTGAATGATTGACGTTGACTTTATGTCAGTGTCAAATTTATAACCCGGACAAATTATGTCGATATGCAAAATTATTCGATTGATAGGTATGTGGTTGTACTTAAGAGTAAACACAAGGGCCGTTTTTCCATACAAACGTAGTCCCCTGTTTCCTCCCTGGATAAAGCCAGTAGAGCAATAAATTTTATTACAAAAATCTATGGCCACTATTAGCATGTTTCTATGTTTTCTGTTTTTTTCATAAATTAATTAATAAAAAAGATATGAGCCCTCAAAAATCGAAAAAATTCGCCAGATTTTCCGCCGTGTTCAAACATCCAGTAAACAAATTTGGCTAAATTTTAGAAAAAAAGGAACACATACGAACACGCCAAAGGCTTCCTTTAACTTTTGATGAAAAAAGTATTTATATCGGTTTAGTTTTGGAAAAGTAATCGGGGGACAACGAAACGTTGATTTGGTGTGCTTTTAGTAGATTTTTTCGGTCCAAGAAGCAGTTGTCTCTATCACACTCTGCGGTGAATGCGTTTGGCACTGCGCGACAGCAATAGATTTTACAAATACCTATTTTTCAATACTCTCGTCCGTAGTGTCTCCTCATAAAGTACACAGTAGTAAAATTAGCTATGAAATTAAAAACATTATATTCAATACAGTTATGCAGGCCTTAAACTACATTGTATAAACTGTTTAAATTAATATTTACATATAAAACATACCCAAAAATTATAACATCAAAATTACAAAAAAAGGTTTTAGTTATTATCATTTAATTTTACATTTTGAAGGTAGGCATAGTAGCCTATCCTATCTATTCTCGAGGTTCCATCTTTTATCTGTACCAAATCTCAAAATTGGTTCTATTTATGCGTTACAGACAGACTAACAGAGTTTCTATTGCTTTACAAAATTAGATCTTTAAACTTAGAGAAATAGGTATTTCGGGTGACGGACGATTTTGGAATTATTAAATCGATTTTCAAATAATCTTTTAACCTTTGTATCTTTTCTGGTCTAAGTTATATGAAATAACTGTCATTCTGTCATATTTAAATGTATTATTGACTATTGTTTACAAGTTAAGTGTTATTGAATGTCAAATAATTTATCTATACTTATATGGAATTGTATCAAAATCATGTCTGTACGTTGAAGAAATGTAAAGAAAACATGGCGGCTCTTTTTAGGGCAGCAGCCTTTCGTGTAATATAAACAGATTCCACAATGGCGTCACAGAAGTGTCCTAACTAAATGTGCACCCATTTTTCATAAGCGTGCACTTTCGTCTCAATCAATCGAATAGATATAAGAATTTATTGAAAAATTATGTCTCAGGTGGGACTCGAACCCGCATCTCCATGCATACCGGACGCAGCGCTTTACCCATTTAGCCACCCTGACACTACATCACAGATCGGAGTTTCATTAAATGTTAGGCGTTTTGCACTCCTTACACCTGAAAGAAACATATTTATAATTGTTTGACAGCCATTAAGATGAAACAGCTATTCAAATACTTTAAAGGGATATTTCAGCAATTATACTTTAAAAAGTATTATGCATGGAGATGCGGGTTCGAGTCCCGCCTGAGACATAATATTTCGAGTTTTAGTACTGTTATTATAATTGCAATTAAGTTGCTAAGATCTCATATAAAGTACGAATAGATACAACATGACAAATTTTAATATCCATACTTGAATTTGTTTTTTGAATTTGATACTACTGCATGCCGACATAATTTGTCCGGGTTATAAAGTTGACAGTGACATAAAGTCAACGTCAATCATTCAATCGAGGACAGTTTTAGGTCTAAAACAAAACAAATCAATATTTGTCTGTTTGTATGTCTGGACGTGCATCACCCAAAAATAACTTGTACTGTGAGCATCGGAAGTGAATTAAGACATCATTCACTAGCCCTGTTCCCAGTTCATCTGGGGTCGGCACAGAATATTTTCCTCTTCCATACAATCCTGTCAGTCGTCATCGAGTCGTCTACTCCCTTCTTAACTATATTATTCTTTCTGACACAATCAATCCATCTCATTTTAAGTCGCCCTCTACCCGTCCATCCATCAACAGTCATATTCATCACTCTTCTTGTCACGTGCCCTTCGTCTCTTCTCATCACATGTCCATACCAAGATAGGCGATTTCCTTTCAACTTTTCTACTACTGGTGCTACTTTCATACTTCCTCCAAGTAAGACACGTAAGTGCCATCTCAAAATAACAATAATAATAATAATAGAAATCATAGATGCAATAAGCATGCAGGAAAACGCGAGATAATTACTGAAGTTAGACAATAAAGATGTTTAGAGACACTTTAGTTCTCTGTACATACGGAAGCTTGTGTAGTGATGTTCATAGATCTATCGATAGTAGGTACTCGTACAACTTGTAAAAACATTGCTTGGAATATTGTACTTGTAAAAGACTTGACAAAATAGCGAAATTGTGATCGTAAGATTTGACGTGACAAAATAACGCATTGCGCTTTAGCCTGATAGTTTATGACGACAAGTTTGGGTCAGTGGTAATAAACGCTGTTCTGAGTCAGGGTTCGCAGATTCTATCTCAAGTACAAATATTTGTGTGCGTGAACATATCTCTTTAAATATATATAAGTATCTTACGATGAAAACACTAACTATTTTTATTATTAAACATTTTTATATTAATACAGATAAGTATAGGAGTAAGTTTGTATGTTGTCTAGTATCACAAGCCTAATAGTAGCTTATTTTGGAAGTTAATGGCTCTGTGTGACCTAGTTTGGTATGTCTTGAATTTATTATCATATCAATAAACGTAGGTATGATGTTGTTACAAAGGTGTTTTTTTTGGGAAAGAAAACGATGCAATCTTATAAGTCCATTCGAAGTCTGCCAATTAATTCAATGTTGGGAATTGAGGCCGATATAAATCGAATACTGTACTGTGTTTGTGTGCCTGTTACAAATAAATAAATAAATAATTCTATATTCTTATTTTATCTTAGTATTTTAAAGGCTCGGTCAAAGTCGAAAAACTTTAATAATTTTCTGAATACAGTGGGACATCTTATGTCTTTAAAATAGGTGCGCTTTAAAAAAACAAACACCTGATGAAGGTTACTGTGCATATCGTATCGATAATAAAACTATCGACACACTTACATCACTAGTTCTAAGTTAAATCCTATGGATCCATTAACGTTTTTTACTTCTTAGCTTCATTGTATAGTTATATTATTTAAATGGTTGTAATTGTATGCCATAAGAAACTTTAACGTAATGGTTAAGTGTTGCTAGAGTTAAATTGCGATATATTATTGCCATGTGATGTGTGACGTGGTGCCGACTAAAAAAAGGATAGCACCACTTCTTCTTGAACTATGGGTGTCGTAAATAAATAAATGTGGACAACAACACATACATTTTTCTGATCATATAATTATTTTGAAACTTCAATTTTCGGGTGAAGTCAGTGGCGCGAGCAGTCAAAATACAACTCAATTACAAATATAAGAGGCACTTAAAGTTCCAATCACTCGTATCGATTAATTTGCAGACAGACAGACAGATCAATTTAAATGCTTTCAGTTTGTCAGTCATGGGCAGTTATTAAATGTGTTTTGATTAGGCAAGGACATTAACAAATTTTATTACGAACTAATTATAATTTATTACTAACTTTATTTATCATTTATTTATTTATCATCAGCCTATCGCAGTGGACTGCTGGACATAGGCCTCTCCAGTTGCAGCCACTTAGGTCGATCCTCGGCTTCTCGCATCCAGCTCCTGCCAGATATCTTACAGTCCTACATACAGGTTGAAATTTTAACCACTTCCAAAATTTTTGTAGGCATTCAGTATCTTATTTAGAGCCCATTTATGAAGTTTAAAATGTAAATCAAGTTTTAACCCGAAAATATTTCTGCAATATAGTTTTCATTTTTTACGGTCCTAGGCCTGTTGAATGAAATGCGCATCGCGTAAAAAAAGTGTTGCTAGGCGGCCGTATCAAAAATTTTAGATTTTTGGCGGACATTTTCTAAGTGCTTTATCTTAACATTTTTGTACTGGGCTATACCAAAAGAAAAAATACGTCATTTGTTTTTTGTCTCGTAGATTGATATATTAAAATTTGGAAGGTGGTTAAAATTTCATCCTGTATATTATCTAAAGATATTAAAATCCTTGTATTCTGAGTATTATTATTATTATATTGATATTAATAGTCAGGATACAAGATTATACAGTATTCTATGAAAGCCATTACCCAACAGAGGGTTGGTTATGGGCCGTTACCTCACTTCTTACCCTGAGTACCCTGACTACACTACCCGACTCATCTATGAAGTACACAAGCTAAGTTACCCTGTATATGACTTAACAAATGATGTTTGTACATTATGTAATACAAAGCTAGCGAGATAAACATGTTTAAGTGGGTCACGAACGATCACTTGTACCTACTAGGTCTGATCTGTTAATCTAGAACATTTAGGGCTGCCTGCCTTAAGATATTAAACTGGCGAAAAATGGGGAGGTTCTCAATTTATCATGCACTACCTGCGCGAATTCGTCGGCGTCAATTTCTGTTATTATGATCGCGATTAAGAAGTTTTTAAAAGAATATAGCCTTCCTCGATACCAAAATGGACTCCCACAAAAACATTTTTTCAATTCGAACGAGTAGTTCCAGGGATTAGCGCGTTCTAACAAACAAACAAACTCTTCAGCTTTGACATATTAGTAAAGATGACTATGCATAACTTTTGAGCAGGTTAACAGATATTAGTAATAGTCTGAAATCAGTTAAAATCAGTTAAAATCAGTTTTATTTCTGCAAATAGGCCCCAGGAGGCGCTTTTACACGTCCCAATATTTAACCTACCACTGCTTCGGGACAAATGTGGGCTAGTGCCGAGAAGAAGCAGCGCAAGAAACTCGGTCACTATTGTCTGCCTCTTTTTAAATAAACATGTTTACATAAGATATATGCCAGTGCGAGCTGATACAATTTAAAGCCAAACGTTCCTATCATTTATATTATCATTTATAGTATAATAGCCCTTTTTCATTAAAACAACTTTGATATATGATTTGAATTTATGTACAGGGAGGTCAGCAATTGACAGTGGTGCTTGACAGTGACTGATTCAAAGATGGTCTCATTAAAATGAAAAATGAACACAAAGCCGGGGAAAGAAAAAAAACGATTTTTACAACAATCGCAAGCGACGATATACGTGAAATATGCCACTAATTTTGTGTCGCTGCAAAACAAGAAATCACTGACAATCATCTCAAACATAATCTCGATACCATTAATTGAAGTTTTTATTCTCAAAAACTTACTAATAATTCACAAGCTCGAGTGGTAAATTCGATAAGTTGGTTTTGGCTCGCACACGCGTGTTTTAAAGTGAATATATATTTTTTTTCTCAGATACTGCAATGATGCTATACATAATGGTTGCACATTGGCTTCCTTTATCAGACGGTGTAAAATGCACGGTGCATAACGAGTAGGTCACACGGGCAGAGCCGCGGGCATAAAGCTAGTTATTAGTTTACATTGAATTCGCAGTTTTGTTGACAGATTTGTAATAAGGTTATCTGAATGCGCTTTGCTAAATTGTTTGGGTGTCAGAATTTAGGTCAAAACAATTAAAATTAAGGTCTAAGCTAATCTTAAACATAATATACAGAGTGAAAATAATATTTTATTACTAATATTATCAATACGAATATGTACCTTGTTCCTTCTCGTTATAACTAATCATACCAATTCTATAGAAAAACTTTTCATATACCTACTTACATCAACAAATAAAAATGGATGTGATTTAAAAAAAACTAGTTCAAAAATCATCGTCAAAAAAATGTCCCCACTAAAAGTGCACCCATCTATACTATATTTGTTTGTTTGTTTGAACGCGCTAATCTCAGGAAGTACTGGCTCGAATTGAAAATATATTTTTGTGTTGGATAGTCCATTGGCGGAAGGCTTTAGGCTTTATAACATCGTGCTGCGACCAGTAGGAGCGAAGCATAAGTAAAAAATGGTGCAAAAATAATCGCGATCATAATAACAGAAATAAACGCGGACGAATGCATATAAGATACAATTTTCCAATGATTCCATGTAGTTCGATATTCTGAAGCCATTGTGGCTTCAGAATATTGATTGATTATTAGATTAATTAAGAAAAAAATTCTTCAATCATTTCTGTGTAATAAATACAATATCATTAAAGACTGTTTTCTTATAAAAGACAGCTTGAGAGATAAATAAATAAATGTAGATAACATCACATACATTGTTTTGATCCTAATTTGAGTAACTACTTAAAGCACTCGGATTTTTGGAAATCAGAAACAACGAAGGTACCACAAACACCCAGATCTGAGAAAATCTAGAAAAAAAAACATTTTTTTCTACATTGACCCTTACGGGAATCGAACCCGGACCTCGGAGCTGGCGACACCTTGAAAACCGGTGCAACTCCGCCATGGAGGTCGTCAAAACTATATTTAAAATAAAAAATATAAAAAAGTTATTTATTTTGGGACCCATACAACGTTACCGACAAGTGTCTTAGAAACTATGTTAGTCAACAATTATACAAAAACTAGCACTTGCCCGCGACTTCGTCCGCGTCAATTTCTGTTATTATGATCGCGATTATTTTTGCAACATTTCGACACCTCCTACGTAAAGTATCGTAACCAACAAATATGCCATTTTGCGTTTTTACTGAAAAATAGCCTAACTAATAGTACTCTATGCATTCAAAGTGAAAAAACACCGAAAAACCGATGTTAAAAATAATTTCTCAGACGTAAATTGTTGTAACTTTCGTACGGCATCGAAGTAAAATGTTGTATTGTCCTTCGCCACAGTTTACGCGGTTTAGTGATACCAACCTAAAATATCGTTAAGGTTACTTACAACAGTATACGTTGCTTACCGTGCAATAACAAATGTCGTATATGTTACATACAACAATTTACGTGGTTAATTGTGCATAAAAAATTTTGTATGTAATACATACAACATTTTACGTTGTCATTGAAACAGTAATAGATATTGT
Source organism: Anania crocealis (assembly GCA_949315895.1). Classification (NCBI taxonomy): domain Eukaryota; kingdom Metazoa; phylum Arthropoda; class Insecta; order Lepidoptera; family Crambidae; genus Anania; species Anania crocealis. The sequence goes on from OX438877.1 coordinate 1,538,679, forward strand.
ATGTAGTAATTACAATGTTGTACTTCGGAAGTTGATATTCTAAATTCTGTCGTATGTTAACTTGCTATATTTTACGTTGCTATTTCGGCTTAAACTATGTAGTATGTCTAAATTATTTTAAAAATTATATGTTAAAATAATAATTAAAGTGTGTATTTTGACTGCTTGGCATCAGTGACCAATAATTCAATGTCTTAAACGCAGAACGATCCTAGTAAGCAATAAAATTAAGAGATTTTACTAATTCGTTCGTTATAAGAATCTCCTTAGCAAATAAGCTAAGGGTTCTTATTACGACGAACGAATTAGAAATAAATGTGCTGCCAAAAGTGATAGATAGTAGCATGTTAAATAAAAAATTAACTTATGTGACATTGCAACACATTTGAATACCATAAATCTTAAGAGACCGTATCCTTTTCCTTACTTATAGTGTCGATTACTTGGATTACGATTGTGATAATGATTATTGGGAAATAACATTTATTAGCGTTTCATATTTCACTGCAACTCTCACCGGCATATATTTTTGTTGCTACAAGTGAAGAAGGAGTTGGTGACTGCCAAGTGACTGTTTCGTTTTTGTTGTTTGTTAGCGAGATCAGAGAACCAGGCGTCATCGTGAACTTTACGCCCGTCGAACACGCGCCTTCGCCATTCATCCCTATCACTAGCGAGTTTCTTCCAGGTTCGAAAATCCATTACAAAAGCAGCCATATCCCGCTTGGCACAATCTTTGAAACGCAGCATAGGTCTTCCCAACCCCCTTTTAGCGTTTGCCACAGCACCAGGCACACGCCGCGGCATTCGAGTAGATTACATTTGATGCATATGCCCTAGCCACCGCAATCGTCTCTGTTGTCCAGGTTTCAGCCCCGTGTAAGAGTATGCTTAGAACGCAAGTTTGGTAGACAATCATCTTGGTTTTTGTGGTTAGGTATTTATTATTCTACACTCTTGCACTAAGCTTGCCAAACATGGACGCCACTTTACCGATACGTGTATCAATCTTAGCATCAAACGTGAGATTGTTCGACACAGTCGACCCCAGGTAGCAAAACTTGTCAACTACATTCAAGGGGGCACCGCTGAGTAAGATATTAGGTGCTTCTGCGCCTTGAACTAGCTACTAAATAATTTTACTGTAAATCAAGCAGAATAGGACAACGTTCACGCTGTAATAGAAAGTTTGTCACATAATAACCTTATGTTTACTCCTTTGAAGTTTTTGAGCTTGTTAAAATGGGCTAGATGGGATGGAAAGCTACACGACGTCATTGAAATGAAGCATATCTATTTCTTTATCTATATACAACTACTAAACGGGCACATCATTAAAAAAAAAGAGTGAGTCATGTAGACCAATGTGAAAAAGATCGGTCTTAGTAGAAAATCCTTCTTAATTCGTATCATTGATAAACAGAATTTCTCCTACTACTATTGACCATTAAAAATAACAATATCAATAACATTAACAATATCCAAAGACGCCAAAGAAATAGCATTGTGAAATTGTGTCCTCTTTATCCTTACCGGTTACTTTATACAAAGGTAAAATATGATGGCCTTACCAGTTTCTTAGACATGGCGCTATCCTACCTCATTTGTTTCAAGTCAAATAATGATTTGTTTCCTTGGGTATTATTTTATTTGTTTCTACAGAAGAGTTTTTTATGTTTCTAAATACTAGAAATTTCATCAGCTAGCAATAGAAGATGTTAACCGTTTGTACTTGTAAAAATGTGCGTTCTTTATATTTTTTATTAAACATCCATTCTAAAATATCTAAAGTAATGTTTTTACTATTAAAAAGTGAAAAATTTCGACTTTGTAAATAAGATTTTTTATTTTCCAACCTACAATTAGCTCTTAAGCAATAATATACACTCCAATTTTAATCAAGGTATATAGTAATTGTCACATACAGAGTAATAAGCCTTACATATTTCACTGTATAATGTTGTAACTATCATATACAACATCGCAGGTAATCTTCATTCCGTAGTTAAATATGGCAAGTATGAGATACAACAACTGAATATATCTAGATTCCGCGGAATAATGTTGTAAGTATGAGATACAATTACTGGAACAGCCTTTGTTTCATCGTAAAGTATTGTAAGAACCATATCTCTGAAAATACGTATATTTGTTTAACTATCTTTCAGCATAGTCAAGAATACTATAAATTAAACTCATATTCCAAAATTTATAAAAAATGGACAAGAAATGCAGTTTTTAGGATAGTTTGAACCTTTAAAACGCTCTCCTGTAAAATTGTAGTTTTGGGGATACGATACTTTACGTAGGAGGTATCGATTTATCACTGATGCTTCGCTCCTATTGGTCGCAGCGTGATGTTATATAGCCTAAAACCTTTCTCAATAAATGTACTGTCCAACAAAATAATATTTTTTTAAATTCGAACCAGTACTTCCTGAGATTAGCGCGTTCAAACAAACAAACAAACTTTTCAGCTTTATAATATTAGTATAGATATATAAATATATACAATATAACTTAAACTCTTCTGTCATTGCATACAATTGTACTCACTAACAAATCGGGGTTCAATGGCCTCTGGTATCCCGTTTTGATTGCACTTTTTGCCAGACCACAGATAATACTTAACCATAGATTAGGCAGTTTGGTAAAAAAACATGGCGGATGGACATCTTTTCTTTATTAGACTCAGACAGGTATTGAGGTTAGAAATGTCGGCTAACGGTAACCACTGTTGAGTGTTTTAACCGACAAAAAAATGGAAAGATTCAATACAAACTGTTTTGTTACTATTTAATTGTTTTACCACGCATATTTTTTTCGGAATGCATTCACATGAATTCGTTAGAATTTACTTTGAACATAGGGAAAGACCTATGCGTTGAAGTAATCTATTAAAGACCTTTCCGTTTTTAGGGTTCCGTACCCAAAGGGTAAAAACGGAACCGTCTTACTAAGACTTCGCTGTCTGTACGTCCATCCGTCTGTCCGTCTGTCCGTTTGTCTGCCACCAGGCTGTATTTCAAGAACCGTGATAGCTAGACAGTTGACATTTTCTCAAATTATGTATTTCTTTTGCCGCAATAACAACAAATACTAAAAACAAAATAAAATAAATATTTAAAAGGGGCTCCCATACAATAAACGCGTTTTTTCTGGCGATATCAATAAATGGTAACAGGTTTACCTAGTCAATGGTACGGAACCCTTCGTGCGCAAGTCCGACTCGCACTTGGCCGGTTTTTTAGATTGCTTTAGCTAAGACTTGAATAGACAACCTTCCTCTTTTCGGGAAATTGCTCTTACAATTGAAACATTTAAAATGCATTTAAAATGATTACAAAAAATATCCTTTTTTTATGATTCATCCTTGGCCAAAATTCGATCTCCAAGTCACCTGCAAAACGTGGTTATTAAGACAAAATTCTCCTTTTAGAGAGACTTATGTTCAGCTGTGAAAGATCTAAGCTGATGACGAGTTGCTTAATAAATTCAGTTCCTTGAGCTGATGTTTAATTAAAAAAGCGTTACAGCATTGTCGTCCCACGGCAGGGCAAAGGCCTCCATCATTGAATTCAAGTTACCACAGCAATGATGGGTACAGGCATAACTACCACGCTTGCTGCGGGTTGGTGATCAGAAACCAGAGGAATGTTCGAAATATCGTGACCCTCGTTGCCCCAGATCAAACTCAGTAGCCAAATCTTGGTCCGGTACTTAAAACACTCTTACAGATAATTAATGATGGTCGAGCTTGTCAGAGACAAGAGACAATGTACTAAGAGGCCATTGGAATGTCATTTCGGGTAAGAAAAAAATCAAACAACAGCCTACCAAGGATGTTCATGTTTGCTATAGCAAGTCCGTGATCTACACACATTTTAGAGATGCTACAAATATTCGGATACTATTCGGTATCCGGATTCTCAAAGTATATGGAAATCGATTGAATATTGAACGCAAAATCGAATAAAAAATTCCAAGTTTAATTAGCAATCAAACACAAATCAGATACTTAAAATTTTTTTAAACGGATAGACATTATAGAATAATTTTCTATGTCAGTGACACAGCATAATGTATTTTTGGTAAATGTTTTACACTTCTTTATAACTCTGTCTTTGAGTGTCTTTATACTGTAAAAAGCACACGACGCGTCAAATCATCGGAGACTGCCGGAATTCTTAAAAATGCAAGTCATATGTCTGAATTACATAGTGTAACTCTGTCACAACACATTTTAGTAGTTGTGAGTTTATGTGAACTTAGCAATTTACCTTGGCTTGCCATGGGTTCAATTTTCTTACGTTACAATAATAATATTAAGCAACCAATTAATAGCAAACAATTGTACGTAGGTTCAACCATCTTTTGCGATCTATTGAATGAAATGAAAGATAGTTTACGGATTTGGAACGCGTTTATTTTTGATTTAACCCGACGTTTCGAACTATTCACAGCGTTCATGGTCACGGGTAAAGGGTTCGAAATGTCTGGTTAAATAAATAATAAACGCGTTCTAAATCCGTAAACTATCTTTCATTTCAATGTATAGTGTTCGCGTAAACTCAAGAAAACGGTATAGATCTATTGAATGAAGTTTATTTATGTGTCGTTTGGTGACAAACCTATATCACCATTACTTTTTTCCTGTGGGTATCGTAGGAGACGAAAAACGGGGTGTCGCCGTTCTTTAAATCTTTATTATTATTAAAGTGTGCCCATCCTCAGTAGTTTTTTTTGTAGTCTTTTAAAGCTGTCCTCCGAAAGCGCTACCGAATATCCGGTTCTTCGGTATTCGGCAATATCACAAGCATCTCTATTTTTTACCCACTCAAACAGTTTTACGTAATTCGTTTCCAAACTAAGACAAGGTTGCGTTCAACCTGTTATATGATTATACCACTTTCTTGGCGGTACATAAGGAATGTGCCGATGTATAAATGGAAAATTATTAAAGACTCTATTTAAGAGTTTTAACTTGACATAAATGGCTTACTGCAACTGAATGTATTAGGTTTTATTGTGTAATAAATACAACATGAAAGTTTTTCATTCTATTTTAGAGGTCCGTACTTCTACAGGAAAACACTTGGATCAGTGCTGGATTTAAACATTTGCCGCCCCAAGGCTACATTAAATTTTTCGCCCCTACTGACCTCTAAAATTAGATACACTGTTCACAAAACGTTTTTTTTTTTTAATTTTTCCGGTACATTTTTAAGATAAGAAAAACAAGGCTTTGTTTTTACTGCAATAATTATAATTTTTTTTGGGCCCATTTTGCCGCCCCCCTAATTGTGCCGCCCTAAGCTTCGGCTTTTTAAGCTTCTACGGTAAATCCGGCACTGACTTGGATCACTTTGTCGTCCGTTCGTCAGGCTGTCAATACCGTTTATTTCGGGAACACGTAAAATTATCGAGTTGAAACTAAAAATATATATTTCGCAGGGAAATAAGGATATGACGAAAGCCCGGTAAATGTCGAATATTCTTGTTTATTACATCTTTTTACTAAAATAATCTAGTGACATGACAAAATACTAATATAAAGTCAGAGATATGTCATTTCACTAAACTAAATTTAGTGAAATAAAGAATACTGTAAGTAGACTGTAAGTAGACAGGCTGATTACAATTTTGACAATAAATGGGCGCCATTGGATTCATTGTTACATACCTGGAATGGTTACCATCTGGCATATTAACTTTTCTACAACATTATAATGTACAAGTGATTTGTGTCTGAGCGATCGTATTTTTAGTTGAAATTGAATTTTACTAAACCACTCGAAAAATCCACTAGCCACTAAACTAAATATTTAAAATAAATAAATAATAATAAATATTCACTAAGTTGGCAACACTGTACACGAGCCGCGCCAGCTCGAGCGACGCATTTGTTTCGCTCCCACTACTGCCCCTGTGGGTACTAGAGCGAGCGAGAGAAATGCTTGGCTCGATTTTCATTCGGCAGTATCCGCTTTTCTGACATTTTACTTGACGATAATTTGGTATTTTGTCATATCACTAGATACTTTTAGTAAGAAGACATAATAAACAAGAATATTCAACATCTTCCGGGATTTCGTCATATCCCTAGGGATTTCATGAAATCCCTGATATCCTCATTTCCCTGCGACATATACGTATATCTACGCTCTTTTGAAGTTGTGAAAAACTTAAACTTCTAACTCAAATTGGAATAAAGATACGGCCGTTTGTATATCTCAAGGGAATCAACATTTATGGGGTGTTTTCTGTTGATCTAGAATAATGAATTCAATGATGGACGCCTTTGCCCTGCAGTGGGATGAATATAGGCCGTTACTTACCCCCGTATTTATAAACAAGTAAAAGGAATTACTTGAGAGACAATTTGTATGCCTTAATCAAGAAATTACTAGAAGTTATAACTACCAAAAGTTAGCATTTCCAGCCAAATAATATGACTATTAATGTTGACCAATTTCTTTCACTTAAGGACTAGGTTTTTGACAATTTAAGTTATGACTTTCTGAAGCAATAAGTAATTACTTCTTTATAAATACGGGGGTTAGAATAATGAAATTAGGCAAGTAACGAGTAGTACCGTCCAATACTGTCTCTATTTTTATCGTCAGTTAAGTTCCTATCAATGCAATATGAACTAACTGTGTCCGAAGTTATTGCAGTATTGTCATGGTTCGTGGACTTCGTTGATGATTTGACGGATCTATAATTACTTAACCGACTGAAATGAAAGGTATAGAGACGTACGCCCCGTTGGTCTAGTGGCCTAAATACCAGGCTAAGAAGGAATCCTGGGTTCGATGCCCGGGTCGAGCAACAACAGTTTCGAATTTTTTAACATTATCCGGGTTTGTGATTACCAACCCGCATTTGACAAAGTCATTATGCCTGTACCCATCATTGCTGTGGTAACTTGAATTCAATGATGAGGCCTTTGCCTTGCAGTAGGATTATTATAGGCTCACTTATTGCTGTTGTTCCTTCAAGAGAGTCCTACACAGCCACTGCTGCCTCTGAAGCAGTAAATGCTTTAAAAAAAGGTTACATTGTAACCGTTAAACTACAAATTAACAGAGTTAACTTGACGGTAGCAGACACTTCTAATATGGCGATTGCATGCATATAATTGCATCTAGCGAAAGACTAAGCCCTTCACAGTATTAAGGCCAAGTTCGCTCGGTACCACAGACAACAACGTCTTTGGTAACGGTGTTTTTTTAATTCGTCTCGCGTTAATGCCTGTTATTATGCAGCCGGTGATAAAATAGTTATCTAGTACTATATTTGTTTTAATAGTTAAGGAAGAGGAGTTTTCTAAATCTTTATTTAGTGCATAAAAAAGGCTATATTGTAAAAAAAAAAAATGCTAACTGTTGCTTGTTTCGTAGTGTGAAATCTATACTAATATTATAAAGCTGAAGAGTTTGTTTGTTTGTTTGTTTGAACGCGCTAATCTCTGGAAGTACTGGTTCGAATTGAAAAATTCTTTTTGTGTTGGATATTGCATGTATCGAGGAAGGCTTTAGGCTATATAACATCACGCTGCGACCAATAGGAACGATGCAAATGTTGCAAAAATAATCGCGATCATAAAAACAGAAATAGACGCGATCGAAGTCGCGGGAAACAGCTAGTTTTGAAAATAAAAGGCTACCATACTGGAATTTGTGCGCGTACATAAACTTCGGTAATTCGTTTTTATTTTATAAATAGATAAAAAACGGTATTTGAACTTTAAAAAAAGCCTCATATCTACATTGTTGGTTAAAAATTTAATTTTAGTCTTTATTTTAGTTTACTTTATTTCATCAGCCTATCACAGTCCACTGCTGGACATAGGCCTCTCCAATTGCACGCCACTTAGGCCGATCCTCGGCTTCTCGCATCCAGCTAAGATTTTTAATATACCTTCTTGAGTTATCAATCAACAAACATAAGTACATGCTTATCTCAATGGCCGACTAGTAGAGAAAGCTATGTTGTGTTCAGTCCGGCTTTTGTATTTTTTTATATTTTGCAACAAACAATCACTTCTTTAAATTAATATATACTTTCTTTTTATTTCAGGTATTCTTTCAAGTTTGATTTATTTTGAAGGTAACATATATTTTTTTTAAAACGGTTTTTTGCTGCTTTCTTTACACTTATATCGTTGTTTTTTTTATATTTTTTGCTGCGTTGCGTAATCAAATAAATGTATAGCACTTATTGCGTTCATCATTATTTTAATAGAAATATGTCCCTGTTCAAGTAAAGTATAAAGAAAATACAATTAATATCTAAGTCGTGTCGTGTGGTGCCAGCACATTAAAAGAACAGCGCCACCTCTTCTCTTGTATTTGTACAGTACTGCCAGAAGATGTTCTTTTCCAGTAGTAGACATTGATACATATATAAAACATTTAACTTTTAACCTAAATTTGAGCAAGGGTGGTCTTATTGCTAAGGGATCTCTTCCATGCAACAATATAGGGTAGAAAAGGTAAGATAAATAAATAGCAGGGTAAAATAAAGAACTTTATATAATGGACAGAAGTCTGCTTTAGATATTTTTTTTTAAATGAAAAATAAGCCTAAAGTTTTCTCATAAAAAGTTAATCATTATGAAAACAAACGCGTTCAAAGTAACAAGAAAACAGTATTTTTCTTAAATTTCTCGTCGCCTAAAAAGTGCTAATGACTTCCAAACAAAGTCACAGCCTTTTTGTTTAAAAAACAACGTGCTAAGTCAAAATAACTTTCGTATAATGGCAATAAAAATATTTCAACTTTACAATAAAAGAGAAATGCAGCCATCCAATGTGTTAATACAAGATGTCGGTCAATGTTAACATACCAGAAATGTGATTCTACTACGAGACCAAAGAAATGTGCGGTTTGGCAGCTTACTTAGTGTTGTAATGTTTATCGTTAAAACTATTATCGATTAAAACGTCAAGAATTCGAATTTTTATGAACTTTTTTCTTTTAGTTTATTAACAACGTAAGCACTCATACATTTTCGTTATTTTTCAAGGTTAGGTTAGGTTAGGTTACAGGCTGACTTTTTATCACCGTAATTTTTTTACGGCTAGGCGTTAAGTATCGTATTTAGAGCCCAATTATAAAGTAAAAAATGTAAGGTTTCACCTAAAAATATTTTTCGCAACATAATTTTCAATTTTTACATTCCTAAGCTTGTGACGTAATAAATGGAAAATTAACAACTCATAAATAGTATCGTAATGAAAGATTGCGATGCGCATCGCGTTAAAAAAAGTTTCGCTAAAAGGCCGTATCAAAAATTTTACATTTTTGGCGGACATTTTCTAGGTGCTTAGTCATGACATTTTTGTACTTTGCTACACCAAAAGAAAAAATACGTCTTTGGGTTTTTTGCCTCGTAGATTGTTGTATTATTTGGGTGGTGATTAAAAAAATGATGTTCCTACCCCATGCAGTCTGTTATACAGGATAACAGACTGAATAGGGAACCACATCATCGTCACCAACCTATATCAGACACAGGCCTCTACAAAAGAAGGAATTTGGGATGATTTTACCATTTTACCAGGAGGTTTGGTGATTGCAGTTTGGTCGTTGTAGAGAGACGCTGCCGCCCGTCATCTTCTGGCAGTACTCTTGTAGTCACCTTTTAGGATATTTACAGCCATTATATCAAATTTCTGACTTCACCATAGTAGGTATGTTATCCTCACCTATATAATAGTACCATTTTCCTAACACCCTGCACACGAAGCGAAGAAGGGACAGTTTTTAAATAACGCAGAGAAAATTTTCTTGTTCATGTCTTAAAGAAAAAAGACACTGAAAGAAAGACTGAATTAACACAGTTATAGGTATAAAAATTAGTTACGTAATTTTATAAGTGAATTCAAAGGAAATTAGTTGAGCAACATTTTTGATCGATTTTAGTGAGACTTGAGTTGCTAAGTTTCCGCTAATATATGACTGTTAATATCTCCTTCGCCTGTTTGACACTACTTACCAACAGAGCTGTAACAAACCGTATGTATTTGGTACTGAGTAACGGGTACTCCATGCAGTACCGGGTAACGAATCGTTACTCCCGAATGCATTTCGTTACTCGCATGTTCCGTATTAGGTTGCGAAAGTACAGTTGATGCTTACTCCCGAATGCATTTCGTTACTCGCATGTTCCGTATTAGGTCGCGAAAGTACAGTTGATGCGTGTGTTATAACGTTTGCTGATCGTATATTTTCTGAATGTGTGCCTTATTTGGTTAATTTAAAAAAAAAGACAAAAAAGCACCTCAATTTTGTAATTTAGAAGTATATCTACAAATTACGATTATATGATACGACTCCGTGATATCATACTTTATGTATGTACGGAATACGAGTACGACTCGATTTGTTGTTCCGCACTGTATTATTAATGAGGTATCAAAAGTAACGAGTAACGTAACGATACGAAAGTAACGAGTACTTATTGTCAAAGTAACGAGTTCATACGGGTACGAAATTTTTCGTTACTTTTACACCTCTGCTTACCAATGATGACGGCTAACAGATCTCTCTGCGGTGGTAAACTTCGTTATAGGCCGCCTGGATGCTACCACCCTTCTGCCGGAGTCCAGCGCCAAACAGTTGGTCTGTGTTCCGCTGGTGTGTGGGAGAACCAGTGCCTCTGCGTCAGCTCGCGCCATCTTAGGCTTCTTCTTAGCCGTAGAGTTTAAGTATGTAGTCAAGAGCAAGCCAATTGATTATAAAAAAAAACCTTCGGATATAGTTATGTAAGTGCTATTATTTACTTAAAACAACTAATGCATGGATAAATATGAAATACAATTTTTACAATTAAACAATTGTATCGATAAACTATTGATGAACAACACTAGTGCTCACACTGAGCTACATATTTGACCAGAAGTGAAATTAGAGATGAAATACACTCTTCTACATGTTGGTCTAGTAGCCCTTAGAAACAATCGCTCAGAATGGAATATTATTCGTCCCGTTTGTCTAATGCTTGACGTACCGGCCATGACCTCTAGCTTCTGGGTTCGACCCGGTAACAAGAGGTTCGAATTTTCGAACATTGCTCGGGTTTGTGATCACCAACCCGCATTCGGCAAGCGTAGTGATCATGTCAGCAGAGCACCCATCAATGCTGTGGTCACTTGAATTCAATGACGGAGGCCTTTATAGGTCGTTACTTTTTTACAATAGGTTAAGTAGCCCTCAGGCACAATATTAATAGTATAGAATGGAATATATTATTTTTGCGTCGTTATGATAAATCTATCTTAATGTGAGTCCTTGTGAGTCTCATAAGAAGGCTCAAGGTCGCACAGCGGGCAAAGGAGAGAGCGATGCTTGGTATTTCCCTGCGCGATAGAATCAGAAATGAAATCCGTAAGCAAACTAAGATTAACCGACATCGCTCAAAGAATTGCGGAGGATTGAAGTGGCAGTGGGTGGGACACAGTGATAAAAGCCGATGGCGCTTTGGGACGGAAAGGTTCTGGACTGGCGACCGCGTACAGGAGGACGATCTAGCGAAGGTCACGGGAAGCCGTTGGATGCGGTTGGACAGATCGTTGTAGAGCAGAGTTGTAGAGCGGAGGGCGTCGATTTTCTGAGATGGTGATGGTAAAATTTATTTATTATTATTAGATCTACTAGCTGTTGCCCGCGACTTAGTCCGCGTCAATTTCTGTTATTATGATCGCGATTATTTTTGCAACATTTTTCACTGATGCTTCGCTCCTATTGGTCGCAGCGTGATATTATATAGCCTAAAGCCTTCCTCGATAAATGGACTATCCAACAAAAATTTTCATTTCAATTCGAACCAGTATTTTCTGAGATTAGCGCGTTTAAACAAACAAACTCTTCAGCTTTCTATTATTAAATCTACCTCGCAAACCACATAAATATATTCTTATTGTGCCAGCATTAAACAGAATAGTATCGCACTTTTGCTATGAGTGTCGTAAGAAGAAAAACTAGGTATACATAATTTTAGTTAATTTTTATCAGTTTCATATTACTGTAGTATTGTAGAAATATCCACACTAAAAGTGTGTGAATGATAAAATTTAAAAAAAAAGTCTGATGGAACATAAAAAATCAAATCTAAGCTTATCGCGACTGTATAAAGGAGTGTTAGTATTTTTGTATAAATAAAACAAACATATTTTTTCACTTCGCTTCTAGCAACGTATAGAAAAATTATCTAAGTAGTTATATTTACGGAGTATCAAGTGGGGGAGACTGGGACGTTAAATAAAATTCCCAGTTGCCTTACAACTGGAGGCACCGGGGGCAACTGGGACATCATTTTTTACAAATTCCCATTTGCCCCCGGTGGGGGCGATGCCGGTGGGGGCAACTGGGAATAACCCAATATCGTCATAAACAGACCATTTGCTTGCATTATCTTTATCGTTAATCCGTGTAAAGCCGGGACAAACAGCTAGTGTATTAAAAAAACAGATTTTAAATTCACACACACAGGAAATTAAAATAATTGAAGATTAAATGACTATTTATGTGAATAAACTCAAAAGGCTGTTCAATTATCATAAACACAAATATATTTATGAAATTCACATAACATATTTATTATATTATTTTCATATTATAAACAGAGGTCATATCATGGACTTAATCTTCCTAAGGTCGTGTTTTGACCTTGAACTTTTGACACGTGACGTTTAAGCTTAAAATAGGGATGTTATGGTACGAGTTCGGATCTGGATACGGATATATCACGGATACATTTCTTTGAAGCAGCCCACGGTCATTTCTCAGGCAGTTGGAAAAATGTTTTTATAATTTTAATTTATACTAACATTTTAGTTGCTAAAATCATATGTGTGCAATCATATTACGTATATGTATTTATGTATGTTTATATATTTATTATATATGTGTAAGTTTATTAATAGTAGTTATAATTTACTTTCATGATTGTTATCTTTTTTTTTCTCTTTCTCTCTTTTTGCACCGCCTGTATTATTTCTGTTTGGCCCAATGGTTGACTGGGAGAGAATGCTTTTAGCATTAAGTCCGCCTATTGTACTATATATATTATTATTGTGCAATAAAGTGTAAATAAATAAAAATAAATTAATAAAATAATTTCAAATCAAATCAAATAAAATTCTTTATTTGCTAATAAACAGGGTAGAATACGTTGATAAAATACAGGAAACGTAGCTTTAAAATTAAATTGAATAAAAATTTTACTATTACTGTTTCGCATTCATTATGGTGTAATTTCTGTTAATCCGAGTTTTTCGGATTTCGGTCTAGGATGTAAGATTTTTATGGAATAATTGAATTTGGCTGTTGCTCGCTTATTTAAATAAAATGCGTTTTTGAAAGAACTGCTGCTGCATACTTATGTGCTATTCCAGCCTATTATCTATGTACAGACATTAACACGTTAACCTAACTACCACAAAACGTCAATTTTTCTCAATTGATATTGATCTCTACACGTTGGAATTAAAGTTGAAAATCAATTCAATGACCTTTAACTTTTTGGGTAGGTTGACCTGCCGTTGTCTGTACATACGAAATTTTATGAAGAGTCGTTCAGCCGTTGTGTGATTGGGTAAAGTAAAGTAAGTAAAGTAACAGCCTATGATCATCCCACTGCAGGGAAAAGGCCTCCATCATTGAATTCAAGTTACGACTGCAATGATGGGAACTGGCATAATCACCACGCTTGCCAAAATGCGGGTTGGTGATCACAAACCCGAGCAACGTTCGAAAATTTTTGATGCCCGTCCCGGGGATCGAACCTAGGACCCCGAGATCTTGACCCGGTATTTAAACCACTAGACCAAGGGGCGTTAAAACATCGTCGGGACGTTAAAACACGCGATTGGGTGAAAACATCGTCAATTTCGTATTTCTATTACTATGGGTGGAATGTTTAAATGGATCGGAATAAAAAGCTGACTTCCAGATTATCGCTCGAGATCGCCATTCCAAATTTCAACATAATAATGTAAGTTATTGAGCTGATTTGACATGATTGTGTAAGAAACATTCATATTATTAACTTTCGCATTTATAATATTAGCAAGATAAGAAGATTGGTAAGATAAGTTATTGACTTTTTACAAAATAACTCGGTAGTAGTCATTTGTATTTTTTCTTTTTTTTCTTTTCTTGGAACAAAAATTCGCTGCCTTTTTACATTTTTATATACTACCAGCGGACCCCGCTAACTTCGTACTTCGTATCGCCTCAGAATAGTATTTCATTTTGACTTCTTAAATATCATCAAATATGGTATGATTGGAATGAAAAGAAGCGCAATTATCCTATTCCTGAAGCAGACAATTTCTAAATACACTAAAATCATAAAAGTCGGTCCAGCCGTTCTCGAGTTATTGGCAGTGTAAGTAACACGACTTTCTTTCATATGGATAGTCAAATTATAATGACAATAAATTAAATGTCGGATCTAGCCTACAATAAATTGTCTTATTTTATTTTATTTTTATTTTGTTTTATTGGTTTACCAACAACTTATGCATTAAAACATTTCAAATTTAGTTAACATAAAATGGGAACTAAGTACAAAGTCAATTATAAGTAAACGCCGCCAGTGTCATCTCTGCTTGGCCCAAAGGTTGACTTTTAGAGAATGCTTTTTAGCAGTAAGTCCGCCTTTTGTACTTTTTTTAAATTGTGCAATAAAGTGTAAAAATAAAAAATAAATAAAATTAAATACATTATACATATGAAATAACAAGCAAGACTTTTGTAATATACGACCACAGATAACAATATAGCATGAAGCTTAAGTAGTGCTTAAACAATAAAAAAAGTATTAGATATAAATAATATGATCTGTACAAATAATCCAATTAAAACCATAAAATTAAAAAGGTATGGTAATAAGTACCTGAGTTAAAAAAAAAGTTCTACAAATGACTATGTTTCAAGTATTTCTAAAAGAACTAACGTAGTCATATCTCTCTCACCTATACTCTACCCTATCGAAATTTTTCAATCCGATTTGTATACGTCCGGTTACATATTTTTCGGATATCTGCCAGTTTCGGTTACGGTTTCGGCTACGATTACTTAATAACATCCCTACTTTAGACTAACGTACATACATACAGCTTGTGTGCAGTTACGAATATAATAACTAGTGGTCGCATAAATTCGACCATGGTTAATTTAAATTTTATGGTTAAACGATATCGTTAGTAAGGTTTGTGTAGGTACACTCGACGTCAAAAAATCATACCGTTTAGGAATGTTTAAATATTTTTTTAATTATTAAAATTTTGCATACGATGCATACATAATAATAAATAATAATAATAATAAATGTGGACAACATCACATACATTGTTCTGATCCCAATTTGAATAACTATTTAAAGCATTCGTATTTTGGAAACCAGAAACAACGAAGGTACCACAAACACCCAGACCCGAGAAAATGTAGAAAAACTCATTTTTTCTATATTGACCCGTCAGGGAATCGAACCCGGGACCTCGGAGCAGGCGACACCTTGAAAACCGGTGCACGCCACTCCGCCACGGAGGTCGTCATAATGGAGAGGGTAGAGAGAAATACATACAACATCATAATGGAGAGGATAGTGTTGAGTATCATTAGAAAGGTAACAAGATGTAAAATCAAAAAACATTTAAATCCTTGAATCGAAAATATTCTATAATAACTGTCTTAAATAGTCCCACTGTCCTCGAGTCCCACTTGAACCCGGAACCTTCGGTCGCTGGCTCACAGAGTAAAAAGCTTTGAATAAATCCATCGCCACAAACAATGAGTTGGTACCACAATTGGTTAGCGTGAGGATAACTGCCATGGTCATGGTCTTAAAGGCTTTGATCGCTCAAAATATCTGCTATTTGACTGAATCTCTTCCGTACTCGACACGTGTGAAGCTATAAGCTAGAAGATGTGCTAGAAGCTCGAAGCTATAATCTAGTAACGGCCTATAATCATCCCACTGCAGGGCAAAGGCCTCCATCATTGAATTCAAGTTACCACAGCAATGATGGGTACAGGCATAATCACCACGCTTACCGAACGCGGGGCGGTGATCACAAACCCGAGAAATGTACGAAAATTCAAAACGTTTTGTTGGCCGACCCGGGTATCAAACCTAGGACCCCGAGATCATGGCCCGGTATTTAAACCACTAGACAAACGGGGCTCTTTTCTTTGTTGCATTTATCTTCAAGTCGGGCAAAGAAAGATTTTATTTTCATTAGAAAAGTACAAGGGTTTAAGATGGGACTAAGCGATGCTTCTTCACGCTTCATTTGATGAAGCTATTATGACCAACTTCTAAAAAAATACGCTGTAGAAAAATCACGTGACATCGAAGGTCGATGACCTAATACCATATACCGTTGCAACGAAGAGAACGGATTAGTGTTACATCACATAGGTAAGGTTATTGGTATTTTTTGTTTGCCATTCACACATTTAGATCACTTGGTGTTAAAACATGGCTAAATAGAGGTTACGCTGCGTTCATTAATGTATTTTACCAGGGTCAACTGACAGATTGATTTACATTTCTTTTTTTGCGGATGTAAGACTATGGTGGCTTTGAACCTTTGTATCTGGAAAAGCCTTCACTTGTCCAGATACCGAGGTTAGAGTGTTGAAGGCACCTAACCTTGGCAACCTTTTTAATGATGATGGGCTTGCTCTTGGCTCACTGAACGCTAAAGTTAGAAATCCTACAATGTAGCGAGCTTACCCAGAAGCAACGCAAATCCCGCATAACGACGGAACACAGCTAATACAGCAGTACGATTCTCTTAGCGCAAATGTCATAACAGCTTTGGTTACAGCTGGTGTAATAGCAATGGAGGCACGATCAGTATTCTCTTTTAACGCTGATCCACACTACCAAATGGCTACCAAACAAAAAGCCGTGACAAAAGCGGCCGATGTGACTGAGACATCCGTGATCATAGCCGCAAGCGCAGCGACGAATCGTATTTAAGGGAATGCTAGGGCTGTTTGGCGTCGGACTCCGGCAGGATGGTAGTCGCGATCCAGGCTTCCGCTGGAAGAATCACTCTGTCCTCATCAGATACTTTTACAGACTGTTTAGACATTTTCTGGGGTAGACTGCTAAGAGGCGGATCCCAGAAGCCCCAAAAGTTGGTTTACGTAGACGATGCATGGAAGTCTCACGGGTTCCAATGTATCTTCAATAGATGTAGCGAGGTACGTCGCAGGTTTTTTGTGGGTTTGGTCAAATAGAGGGCAATAGTGCTGTTCCCTGACCAGAAAGTGCCACTTAACCTACTGTTGATACTGAAGCAGTTAGTAACAACTTAAAATAACCCCACTACAAGGAAAAAGCCTCCATCTTTAAATTTTAATTACCACAGCAATGATGGGTACAGGAATAATCAGTACCGAATGCCACCACCAACCCGGTGATCAAAACCCGTAGAAAAACAAAAACTCTTGCTGGGAAACCAGGGACCTTAAAATCTTGGTCTGGTACTTCAACCTCTTGGGGAATTAGTTAGACAGTACTAAAAAACAAATCTAGCAAAACGTAAAACCAATCAGGTAAACGCACTTAAAACTCACCTTGGCCCACATATTATACTGGATAAAACCGGTTTGGATATGTTTTGTACGGTTCCGGCTTTCAGACAAAACCGGCTGGTTAGTTACTTAGTTAAATATATACTAAGACCATATATACAACTGATGAATTAGATACATAGTCCCATACGAAACTGTCACTTCGAACTGTCCATGTTTATATACAGGGTTACCGGTAATTCGATACATTCCTTTGGAGAGGTAAAAGCCCATTTACAATAGCTTTTTTCATGATGTACCCTAGCCGATATTGATTACTTTTTAAGATATTCAAGATTTTATGCCATTTTTTTAAATTGCTCTTTTATGAATGTCTCATTTTGATGCTATTTTTATGTATGATACGATACCTAACATCTCTAAAATTTTGTTATGCACGTGAGCTCGCTAGTTCAATTTTTTTTATATGACTAGTTCTAATCGCAAATGAACCATGATTTAAGATGAATGCACCTAATAAGAGGGAAAAAATTGCCCTCGTATTCTAATGATATTGTAGTAAAATCAGTAAAATTTTGCCTAAAAACACGGATAAAATGGACGTATTTAAAAAATAAACCTAATTAAATCGATTTATGGCCTCCGAAACCCTCCCTCTACATACTAAATTTCATGAAAATTGTTACAGTCATTTCCGAGATTCAGCTTATACATTAGGTATGCAAGAATTATTTGTTTAAAATTAAATAGATATAATCTCACAATCCAATTTAATTAATTTCCACAAACAAGTATTATCACCGCTCAAAAATGCGGTACACTTAAAAAACCATACAAGTAAGAGTGGATGGATGATAGCGAAAGTTATGTCCAGTGTGTATGTGACCGGTTTTTTGTACTGTGACACAAAGACAGATGTAGAGAAGCCAATCTACTAACTAACAAAGTGCGTATGAGCAACACACATATAGACACCGCTCACGGATGCGATAACTCAGACGGGATCTACCTCCTAGTGGTCCGCCCTGGGGAACGGCATCTTTGGTTGTCTAACCAATGATGACGGCTAACAGATCCCTCTGCGGTGGTAGGCTTCGTAAGAGGCCGCTTGGATGCTACCACCCTCCTGCCAGAGTCCAGCGCCAAACAGTTTTCAGTTTTTCTGTGTTCCGCTGGTGTGTGGGAAAACCAGTTCCTCTGGGTAACCTCGCTCCATCTTAGGCTTCTTCTCAACCGTATAGTTAAGTATGTAGTCAAGAGCAAACCCATTGTTTATTAAAAAAAAAGACCAGTTCGGACCATTGCGAGCGTGAGTGTCAAATGCTTGAAAAAAGTATTTTATCTTTTCAGTAGACGGTTGTATTAATCCAACATTAAACAGTAAATTGTATTTTTTTAAGTTACCAGTTGTTTTACGGCCATTTCCAATAACCTATCTATCTTCAGTTTTGGCATATCGGAGATAGAAAACAGTTTCTATCTCTGTTTTTGCCGTCCAGAAAAACAAAGGCAGAAGTTGTTTTCTATCTCCGATATGCCAAAACTGAAGATAGATAGGTTATTGGAAATGGCCGTTAGAGGTAAGTAGGTAGGTAATTGCCAGTAATTCACTTTACTTTTACTGTACAGTAGTTTGTTTTACCGCAGATTTAGTATGTACTGTTGATAGATTGGCAGTGTAATATAGATTGAATATAGTACAGGCATATTAACTTTATTAACCCTAAGAATGATTCTGAAAGTTTTTCAAGATTAAAATAAGGTAAAGACGCTTTCTCAATGCCTTGGGAATGTTTTCCACTTGCTTGTAACCCATCATTGCTGTGGAAACTGGAAATTAATGATGGAGGCCATTTCCCTGCAGTGGGATGATAATAGACCGTTACTTTACTTTAGGTACTACTGAAAACTACTAACACTTTTTATTTATTTTATTTATTTATAAATTTAAACTTTATTGCACAAATGAAATATAAATGTACAATTGGTGGCCTTAATGCCATGTGCCATTCTCTACAAGTTTTTTGTAGATAAACTAAAATTGACGACCCTAGCGCTACCTCCGATTGTAGTTATGAAAATTGAAGTGCAGTCAGCAAAAGTAGCTTCGTCAGTTCATAATCAAACATCGATGGGTTACAATCTAACCTTTTTAATTTGTTTACGCAGTAAAAAATGCATTACTCATACCTACTGCTTCAGGGGCAGCAGTAGGTTATGTGGGACTCTCTTGTCGGATACTGGGAAGCCAGCGACTTCCGTCCTATGCGGGGCTGACGCCCCAACGGCGACACCGCCGTCGCGCCCTCCAGCGCGAACGGCCACAACAGGCCACGGGCTGAAGCCCACTACCATCGTCTGGAGACGCATTCAACAGCGGGCTGCCCAAGCCCACTGGAAGTGCCTCCCGTGTGGGTTTTGGTCCGTGCCGGTCAAATGGCTGGTACCCTGTCTGGAGGGCGTTCCCCTATCCACCGGATTACAATCTAACCTAACCTAACCCACCCAATGTTTTGTGAATTGACAGGTCTCATAATTTTACGTTGACATATACAGTTCTGACGAATGTTGACTCTAAATACAACGACATAAGGTTGGTAAAACCAAAACGTGTTTACATACTTTTGCATCTGACTGTACATACATGAGTTTCACTTTTGTACCTATCTCTCTTTTATGACAGTGGCCTATAAACTTTTGTTGCAAACTCGCATCTATGTCAATGATGTTAAGATGCCTCGGTGAATAGTTTCATGTGTTGACATCTGTTTAGTGTTATAAATAATTTACAAACGTCAGAATGATTATTTCGTATTGTCTTCTATTTTCAAAATATAGTTTTAAAATTTTCCAACCGATGGCGTTGCCTGTGGTTTAGATCTCGATATGTTTTGTTTTTTTGGAATTACTTAAGTGCATAATAGCTAATGTTATGTCGATCCAGCCTAGTTAATCAATTCATTTGATACTTTCTAAATTATTCGGTGTTTTACTGTCGGCCTGCGACCTCAAAATAAATATTAAATATATTTTAAGACATGCCTCACTGGGCCACACAGAGCCATCTAGTCCCAAATTAAGGTAGTATTAAGTACCCTGTCGTATGGGGTACTAGACAACCGATAATCTTACTTATATACTTTTTTTTTGTAAACACATACTTATAATACATAGAAAACACCCAGACCAGTACAAACAGACATGTTCATGCACACAAATATTTGTACTGTGCGGGGATCGAACCCGCGACCCATGGCTCAGAAGCAGCGTTAACTACCGCTGATCCAAATGGTCGTCAAGGTTGTGAAGTAAGCCAAAATAAATTTACTTATATTGTGTGTCATACAAATAAGTAACAACCCATATGTCAAGGACTTCAAGGGACTTCCCTTTAGCTTACGTACGAGTAGTGTTAAAAAACAAAATAAAAGCTTGTAAAATAAACGTCTTTGCTTACTGTCAGAAATGAGGAATTCCGTAAAGTGACTAAGTTCTTTTTCACAAATAAAATATAAAGTTGAATGCCATACGGCATTAAGTCCGCCATTTGTACTTTTTTTTTAAATCTGTGCAATAAAGATTAAATAAAATAAATATATAAATAAATATATGAACTATGATAAAGGTACCTATGTAGTAGATTTAGCTGCTTGTAATTTATCAACACTTATTAAATAATTTAATTATTATTATTTATTTATTTATTAATATTATAAAGAGGAAAGATTTGTATTTCTGTGTGTGTATTTTTGTAATGAATAAACTCAAAAACTACTGTGCCGATTTCAAAAATTCTTTCACCATTGGAAAGCTACATTCACCCTGAGTGACTAACGGCTGGTCCTAATAATCTATCTATCTTTAGTTTTGGCATATCAGAGATAGAAAACAATTTCTGTCTTTGTTTCTCTGGACGGGAAAATCACAGATAAACTGTTTCCTATCTCTGAAATGTCAAAAATGGCGATAGATCGAATGTTGGGACCGGCCGATAGGCTATATTTATTGCTAAAAAGATTAGGGATCCTTACTAAAACTTAAAGGGTCCACCAGTGCCAAGCCGGGACAGGCCGCTAGTATCAAACATTTTTAAAAGGCCGTTTCATTAATGGACCCGGTTGGTTACTTGACACTTGATTTAGTTTGAGATTGGGATGGAAATCGAGAATCGTGCTTGCCTTCGTGAGAAACCTTTTGTAAACATGTATTAAAAAGAGGCTGACAATAGTGACCCAGTTTCTTGGTCAGACTTATCCCATAGCAGTGGTAGGTTTAAATATTAGTAGGACGTGTAAAAGAGTTATTCCCTAATCCCTAAATCCCTCCCTAATCTCTCATTATTTCATTAACGCTACACTAGCGCCAATCGTATTCATATTTGCCTAAAATTTCGTTGAATTCAAAGTAACTGAATGAGTTTGACATTGGAAATTAATTGATTTGTTTTGATTGATTATTAATTGATTAATTGAATAGTCAGGTGTCAAGAGTGACCCTGCGGTTCGTCCACTGTATTTTCACACCATTATCTAAGCCAAACGACGCCCACTGCTGGGCAAAGGCCTCCCCTAAGGATCTCCACAACGATCGGTCCCGTACTGCATCCAACGCCTTCCGTGACCATCGCTTGATCGTCATCCTGTGCGTGGTCGCCATTCCAGAACCTTTTCGTCCCAACCGCCATCGGTTCTTAGTACTATGTTCTTTTTTTGCGCGTTCGGTCATTTCCTATTGAAATGATCGCTCAACCGGCAACCCTCCCGCGGGGGAAGGAGCTGGTGAATCCTCATGGATACCTCACAGCTGGCTGTGAGGTTATGTGAGACTTGTACTCACTAAACACTACCTGAATCGCTATCACCAAGGGTGCTATAGCATATCTGAGGCGACCACACCCCCTGGAGGGGGTGGCGCAGGGCCCACTGCCACTTCAGCTCCGCTATTCTCTGAGCGATGTCGGTTATCATAGTACCTACCTACGGGTTTTCTGATTTGTATTTTTGTAGACGAATGATAAAATAAGCGTGATAAGTTTTCAAACTTATTGAAATTCAAATCAGTCTTATTCTAAATTTGTTTTTGGTTATTTATATCTTGTTAACTTAATATGTGCGTGCCGCACATATTATATGGCTTATTTAGTAAATTATATATTTGCAAATTGGTATTATTATAGCGCCATACAAGTAAGCATTACTTATTTATTCACTTATCGTAAGACCCATCAAGTTTGGTAAAAACAGAATCAGTTTTATTTATTTACTATTTCTTGACCGCGACTTTGTCCGCGTGAACCTACTTCAGTTGTAGGTTCAGAGGGAAATGAATAATGTGTGCCTAAAATAGAAACGTCAAACAACCGACCGACAGCGCCATCTACCGTCAGTGTAACGTGACTTCATATATAGGTATTACAACTTTTATACCGTGTTCCTACGGGAACCGCTCGCAATTATGGGATGACATATAGCCTATATGTTATTCTGATATCTAAGCTTCATTACTGGAAAGTTTCATCAAAATTACTGAACGGATTCAGTAATTTTTGCGTGAAAGAGTAACAAACATACATACAGACAATCTGTCGCATTTATAATATTAGTAGGGATGCGATCTTGAGCATAATAAGTTACTAAATAAACTAAAAAAATATAAAAATATAAAAAAGAATATGACATGTGAGAAGAACTGCTGGCAGTGGCGTGACTTGAAGGAGGCCTACGTTGAGTGGACGGACAATGGCTGTTGATTGATTGACAAGTGAGATTGATTATTCATCTACTTTACCAGTACTTTAGAAGTAGTAAAAGTAGTGACGGCCAATTCATCCCACTGCAGGGCAAAGGCCCCCATCATTAATTTCAAGTTACCACAGCAATGATGGGTACAAGCATAATCACCACGCTTGCCGAATGCGGGTTGGCGGAAACCCGAGCAATGTTTGAAAATTCAGAACTTTGCCACAAAACCAACGGGGCAGAGCGAACTTAGTATAGATAGCCTATTAATTATTGTTGTCTTAAGTTTTTGCTGAATCAAATTGGTTTGAATTTGACGTCATGAAATCTAATTATTGTTTGGTAGCTTCAGTCATGTCATCAAAGATCGCGTGACATACTCTAAATAGAGTTTTTTTTATAAAGCTGATCCGGCAAACATTGTTTTATCGTAGGTATGTAGGTATTCGTGGTTGTGGCAAAAGAGTAATTTTATTTATCTATGAATGTTATATTTTGAATAATTATCATCCTACTCCTGACGACTTCTGTGGCGGAGTGGCGTACACACCGGTCTTCAAGGTGTCGCCTGCTCCGAATTCCGTGGTTTGATTCCGGGTCAATGTAGAAAAAAAAGGATTTTTTTACATTTTCTCGGGTCTGGGTGTTTGTGGTACCTACGTTGTTTCTGATTTCTAAAATACGGGTGCTTTAAATATTTACTCAAATTGGGATCAGAACAATGTATATGATATTTCCACATTTATAAAGTAAGTAAGAGTCTATAATCATCCCACTGCAGGGAAAAGACCTCCATCATTGAATTCATGTTACCACAGCAATTATGGGTGTACTGGCATAATCACCACGCTTGCCACATTTATTATTAATGTTTATTTAATTTTGGCTGCTAAAAACCATTAATGTTTCGAAAGAACGACACACACTTGTCCATAACATATGTATTCACAGTCACACGCACGCGCGTGATGTAAATAATGTTGTATGATTGCAATATTAAGTAGTCGAGATTTATGCTGACAGTCGTCTACGAAAATGACAAATGTTATTGAGATGATATTTCTTAGATAATTACCAAATCTGCTTTAATAAATAAAATAAAAATACTCGTATATTAATTATGTACGCGCATCACTTCACAATGACTTGGGCGACGAAAGACAGAAAAAAATTGATTTATCATTTTGTTACTCTTTGCACATAGGTAAACAAACATTTTTAACAATTTGTTAGTCTGTGTCAAGCAATCAACGATATTCATTTACCTCCGTATTTATAAACAAGTAAAAGTAATTACTTGACTAAAAGTAATTACTTGAGAGACAATTTGTATGCCGTAATCAAGAAATTACTAGAAGTTATAAAGAACTACCAAAACTTAGCATTTTCAGCCAAATAATATGACTATTAATGGGGACCAATTAATTTCTTTTACTTAAGGACTAGGTATGAACACTTTAAGTTATGACTTTCTTAAGCAATAAGTAATTACTTCTTTATAAATACGGGGGTTATTAGAGCTGTGGCGGATTTGTTCTTCCAAAAAAAAAAGAAGTCAAATGTTGAATGAACTTTATGGAAAAATTAGTAAGTCTGTGTCAAGCAATCAACGACACAAAAAAAAACTCCTTCTTTTTATAAATTTTATCTTTTATCATCGCCACAATTTTATATTTTATTTATAGCAACAAAAAAGCAAATACATATAACTTTTCCCTGACCTCGTGCAAAGCAAACTTAAAAGATGGCGGCCTCGACTTTATGCAAACGGCAAATAACTTCTTAATACCACAGTTTTGCTTCTCTGTTTTCAAAATAACAATTAAATTAAACGAAACTCATTACCGAAATTACTATAATGTTACTGACCGGTTATACTTGCACATACCTTTTAAAAAGATTCACAAGATGACCTTAAGTAGGTAGTTAAATCATCTTTTTAAATTAACAAGATGTCAGAGGCAAATGTTAAGTGCGAATCGATTTTAAGGCAAAGGGATCTCTACTCGTACAATGTGGACAACATCACATACATTGTTCTGATACCAATTTGAATAACTATTTATAGAACTCGTATTTTGGAAACCAAAATAACGAAGGTACCACAAACACCCAGACCTGGGAAAATGTAGAAAATCACTTTATTTCTACATTGACCCGTCGGGGAATCGAACCCGGGACCTCGGAGCAGGCGACACCTTGAAAACCGGTGTGTACGCCACTCCGCCACGGAGGTCGTCCAATATAGCACACACAGTAATCTATTATAGTGAAATTTTTATAAATTTGCTTTTCTATTAGGTTATTAATTAAGTATATTAAATGCCATTGGTTTAGTTGTAAAAGTACCGGGCCAAGATCTCGGGGTCCGGGTTCGATCCCCAGCTCGGGCAACAAAAAGAGTTTTCAAAAATTGCTCGGGCTTATGATCACCCATCCGTATTAGGCAAGCGTGGTGATTATGCCTGTATTTTTGCTATACTAACTTGAATTCAATGATGGAGGCCTTTTCCCTGCAGTGGGATGATTAAATAGGCCATTACTTTTTTTGGCTTTCTAGTATTTCTTAAAAAAAAATCTCATTTTTACTTGATTAATTTAATATTATTATAACCGCGGAATAGTGTATAAATGGATGATATAGATTTGTACCATGCTTAAGATAATACACGTCCGCAAAAATCTTTATTTATTTCCAAAAAAGAATGAAACTTACACTACATATATTAACATCAGCCTTGCCTACTACGCAAAGTTGGTAATTAGTTCATGAAAAACTGCATTCGCAATTTCAGCAAATTACTAGTTGAATACTGAATTATCTTGGACAACACAAATTGCA
This sequence comes from Anania crocealis, assembly GCA_949315895.1. Lineage (NCBI taxonomy): Eukaryota > Metazoa > Arthropoda > Insecta > Lepidoptera > Crambidae > Anania > Anania crocealis. The sequence goes on from OX438877.1 coordinate 1,564,821, forward strand.
TGTAACGTTAGTTAGGTTGCTATGATTTTAAACTATAAAAATGTCTAGAATAATAATGTCCTAGCTCACATCGGTATAACATCTGTTACTTTCTTGTAAGTCTTGTAACATACTTGTTTGAAAAGAGACTGACAATTTTGACCGAGTTTCTTGCGCTGCTTCTCGCCACTAGCGCACACTTGTCCCGAAGCAGTTGTAGGCTTAAATATTGGGACGTGTAAAAGCGCCTGTTGAGGCCTATTTGCAGAAATAAAACTGGTTTTACTGATTTCACCCAGTACCCTAAGATCGTTGGTAGTATATGATCTTACCTTATTGACTTTAAATAGAAAATTAAGGTCAACTACTTGTCGAATGATCTGTAATGATTGACATTGAATTATCTGTGTCTTGAAAACGGCAATTTCGGATCGGTAATGTTGATAAGGGGCCATAAGAAGCCGTCACAAAAAAATTCTCCCTTTTACTTATTGGCACATGAGTATAAGCTTCATTCAACCGCATGTGTGCGTGACCACTGCCCGCTAGTCGCCAGTTGACAATCTCATTGTCACAGTGTGTGCGTGACCACTGCCCGCTAGTCGCCAGTTGACAATCTCACTGTCACAGTGTGTGCGTGACCACTGCCCGCTAGGCGCCAGTTGACAATCTCATTGTCACAGTGTGTGCGTGACCACTGGCCGCTAGTCGCCAGTCTACAATCTCATTGTCACAGTGTGTGCGTGACCACTGCCCGCTAGACGCCAGTTGACAATCTCATTGTCAGTGAGTACGTGACCACTGGCTGCTAGTCGCCAATTGACAATCTCATTGTCACAGTGTGTGCGTGACCACTGCCCGCTAGACGCCAGTTGACAATCTCATTGTCACAGTGTGTGCGTTACTACTGCCCGCTAGTCGCCAGTTGACAATCTCATTGTCACAGTGTGTGCGTGACCACTGGCCGCTAGTCGCCAGTTGACAATCTCATTGTCACAGTGTGTGCGTGACCACTGCCCGCTAGACGCCAGTTGACAATCTCATTGTCACAGTGTGTGCGTGACCACTGCCCGCTAGACGCCAGTTGACAATCTCATTGTCAGTGAGTACGTGACCACTGGCTGCTAGTCGCCAGTTGACAATCTCATTGTCACAGTGCGTGCGTGACCACTGGCCGCTAGTCGCCAGTTGACAATTTCATTGTCACAGTGTGTGCGTGACCACTGGCCGCTAGTCGCCAGTTGACAATCTCATTGTCACAGTGTGTGCGTGACCACTGCCCGCTAGACGCCAGTTGACAATCTCATTGTCAGTGAGTACGTGACCACTGGCTGCTAGTCGCCAGTTGACAATCTCGTTGTCACAGTGCGTGCGTGACCACTGGCCGCTAGTCGCCAGTTGACAATTTCATTGTCACAGTGTGTGCGTGACCACTGCCCGCTAGTCGCCAGTTGACAATATCATTGTCACAGTGTGTGCGTGACCACTGCCCGCTAGTCGCCAGTTGACAATCTCATTGTCACAGTGTGTGCGTGACCACTGGCCGCTAGTCGCCAGTTGACAATCTCACTGTCATAGTGTGTGCGTGACTACTTCCCGCTAGTCGCCAGTTGACAATCTCATTGTCACAGTGTGTGCGTGACTACTGCCCGCTAGACGCCAGTTGACAATCTCATTGTCACAGTGTGTGCGTGACTACTGCCCGCTAGTCGCCAGTTGACAATCTCATTGTCACAGTGTGTGCGTGACCACTGCCCGCTAGTCGCCAGTTGACAATCTCATTGTCACAGTGTGTGCGTGACCACTGCCCGCTAGTCGCCAGTTGACAATCTCATTGTCACAGTGTGTGCGTGACCACTGGCCGCTAGTCGCCAGTTGACAATATCATTGTCACAGTGTGTGCGTGACCACTGGCCGCTAGTCGCCAGTTGACAATCTCACTGTCATAGTGTGTGCGTGACTACTTCCCGCTAGTCGCCAGTTGACAATCTCATTGTCACAGTGTGTGCGTGACTACTGCCCGCTAGACGCCAGTTGACAATCTCATTGTCACAGTGTGTGCGTGACTACTGCCCGCTAGTCGCCAGTTGACAATCTCATTGTCACAGTGTGTGCGTGACCACTGCCCGCTAGTCGCCAGTTGACAATCTCATTGTCACAGTGTGTGCGTGACCACTGCCCGCTAGTCGCCAGTTGACAATCTCATTGTTACAGTGTGTGCGTGACCACTGCCCGCTAGTCGCCAGTTGACAATCTCATTGTCAGTGCATGCGTGACCACTGGCCGCTAGTCGCCAGTTGACAATCTCATTGTCACAGTGTGTGCGTGACCACTGCCCGCTAGTCGCCAGTTGACAATCTCATTGTCACAGTGTGTGCGTGACCACTGCCCGCTAGTCGCCAGTTGACAATCTCATTGTCACAGTGTGTGCGTGACCACTGCCCGCTAGTCGCCAGTTGACAATCTCATTGTGACAGTGTGTGCGTGACCACTGCCCGCTAGTCGCCAGTTGACAATCTCATTGTCACAGTGTGTGCGTGACTACTGCCCGCTAGTCGCCAGTTGACAATCTCATTGTCACAGTGTGTGCGTGACCACTGGCCGCTAGTCGCCAGTTGACAATCTCATTGTCACAGTGTGTGCGTGACCACTGCCCGCTAGACGCCAGTTAACAATCTCATTGTCACAGTTTGCGCATGACCACTGCCCGCTAGTCGCCAGTTGACAATATCATTGTCACAGTGTGTGCGTGACTACTGGCTGCTAGTCGCCACCTTTCCAAGAGGAGGATTTCGGCATCTTCCGTCAGGCTTGGCAGGCGGTAGAAATCGCAGTATAGCCAAGCGTGTAGGACGCCCTCAGGCCAGGTGGAGTGATGATTTGCGCAAGATTGCTGGCAGGAGCTGAGGATCGACCTAAGTGGCGTACAATTGGAGAGACCTATGTCCAGCAGTCCACTGCGATAGGCTGATGACGATGATGATGACGAAGCGAAGACGCTGCTGCCCTTCTTCGAGCAGTAATCCTTAAGTCGCCTCTATGACCCACACGAAGTAAATTGAAATCAGTTAAAATCAGTAAATATATTATCTCTGCAAATAGACCCTAGGAGGCGCTTTTACACGTCCCAATATTAGGACAAGTGTAGGCTAGTGCCTCGGCAGCGAGGAACTTGGGCACTATTTTCAGCCGCTTTTTTAAGTGGTATTTACAAAACATATGTGCAGCGAGCAATTTAAATCCAAACTTTTTTTCATTTATTAGCATCTAGCATCGTTACTAACGCGCGTTAGTCGCATCTGCAACGCACTACAGCAGTGTTGCCAACGCGCTACTAACGCGCTACAGCATCGCGACTGTATCGATGTGGACGCGCGACCGTGTCGGACGGCATCGGGGAGAGAACGGGGCGAGGAACTGAAGCGCGTTTGCATCGCGACAGAAGCACGACAGTATCGCGTTTGCATCACGACTGAATCGTGTTTACGTGGGCGAGGGCACATAGCTAGCGACCGCATTGCGACTGTATCGATGCGAACGCGCGACAGTATCGCTACTGCATCGCTACAAAAAGTCGCCGTGGGCGAGAGCCCTTAGAAGATAAGTTAACTTTAACGCGGAGGCACCACATGATACTAAAAACAGTAGTACAGCACTTGTTTCCTTAGACCGGATATTTATTACCGTAGCTCAGTTCCTAAAAAAGCGTCTAAAGCACTTTTTATTGAACTCCCCAATGACACAACGAATTATATTGTCACTGAACCATGAAGATGCTGTTAAAAAAGCTGACAAACATTATTGTTTTCCTGAAAATCGGTTTCGGTCGAGTGGTTTTAAAGCAACCATTAAAATTGTTATAAGAAAGAAATCAACTAACGCAAAACCATAAAATTAACCGCCAATCATGTGTCTGTTTATTGGTCTGGTTGCTCAAACGGGCCAAGATCTTTGGGTCGTGGTACTATTCCTATATGGTAGTTTTGTGATCACCAACGTGAATTCAGCAAGCGTGGTGATTATGCCTACGCCCATCATTGCTGTGGTAACTTGAATTCAATGAGGAGGCCTTTGCCCTGCAGTGGGATGATTTAAGACTTTTACTTTTATTAATTTGGGAACATTGCACTCGAAGTTGTTGATCACTATGTTTACCTGGGACAGACAGTCCAGTTAGGTAAGTCCAACTTCGACAAAGAGATCTCTCGTCGAATCCAGCTCGGATGGGCAGCGTTCGGGAAGCTCCGGCATATATTCGCGTCCGAAATACCTCAGTGTCTCAAGACGAAAGTCTTTGACCAGTGTGTGTTGCCAGTAATGATATATGGGAGTGAGACGTGGTCGTTTACTATGGGTGTCATAAGAAGGCTCAGGATCACCCAGCGAGCAATGGAGAGAGCGTGCTTGGTATTTCCCTGCTCGATCGAATCAGAAATGATGAGATCCGCAGGAGAACTAAAACAACCGACATCGCTTGAAGGATTGCATCGTTGAAGTGGCAGTGGGCGGGACACATAGCGCGGAGAACCGATGGCCGTTGGGGCGGAAAGGTTCTCGAATGGCGACCGCGTACCGGACGACGTTCCGTGGGCAGGCCACCTACAAGGTGGACCGACGATCTGGTCAAGGTCGCAAGAAGCCGCTGGATGCGGACAGCACAGGACCGATCGTTGTGGAGATCCTTGGGGAAGGCCTATGCCCAGCAGTGGGCGTCGTTCGGCTGATATGATGATGATGATGATGACTTTTATTAATACTTTTTATGCTACTATTTGGTTTCCATGGGATAAGTTCAAGTTAATATTTATGAAGCCGCGGGCTAAATATTATTGTAGATATCTAAAAGTCATCTCAGAGAAATGGCTCTGAGTAAGTGTCAAGAACTCAAGACCGATGACACTTTTACATACATCTTGTAGGATTTCCATTTAGACTTTCTAGTACATGTGTTTGCAGATATTATTCTTGGACGCACGATTAACTTTAGAACGACTAACTGACAGTTAACGACACAAAACTAATGGTTAGTGAAGTGACTAAAGTTTCTCAGTGATCTATGGTTTGTCTAAGACGTGTTCAGCTTTCGCGAGGTAATACTTAAAATGTGTTATTAGAGATGTTATTAGAGATACAAAAAAAAATAAGATGTGACATTTTTGACTGTGTTAGGTGGGACTTGAACCTATAAATTTTTACTTACCGGTGACTGCTCTATCCAAGCACCATTTCATGGAATTGTATTTTAAACCCTACCTAGTTGGAGGAGGCCTTTTCCCTACAGTGGGATAATTTTATTATAGGCTGTTACTTATTCGACCGTGATCAGGGCGCGACAGTGCTGAAATATCGGAAGCTCATTAAAAAATACATGGTGTGATTCTCGAAACAACCCATATGATAATAATATCCGGTTGGCGTAGTAGTTCAGTGTTCCTCTGCCTACAACTTCCCGAGTTCATTTACTGGTCGGGTCTGATGCCTTCCTCTGCAACATGAAACTCGTATTTACGGATATATCTGTCTCTTTCAGATACTTTTAGACGTCGGTATGAGTAATAAGGACGGATGGATTCTAATATGACATTATTTTGAAGAGTAAGGCCTCAGTTTAGGATATGATCTTTTATAAATTATAATCATTCTTCGGAAGGTACGCTAAGCCAGACCCGGCTCAGGCCTCACTCCGCATCACAATGTTCGTATATTCGAATCCATCTGTCCCTATCATACATACCGCTGTCTTAAGGCGGCGTTGTTTAAGAGGCAGCGTTTTTAAATTTTTAAAACCCATATTACCTATGAGAACTAGAAAACAGCGTTTTAAAATCTGGTCTAGTCACAGTCGCTATCGGTTATACAATTGATTAACTTGGCTCGATAGAAAAAATCACAAACCTACATATTTTCGAAATGTTTTTTTCAATTTGACGACTAAACTAAGGACATTTTAAACAACAATTTTAAGCTTGTTTTAAGCTACTTTATTTGATATTTTAGCAACTTAATTGCATCGGTGCGGTTATATAATATCAGTATATAACCGCATCTCCCGCATCTCCTCGCATCGAGATGCGGGTTCGAGTCCCGCCTGAGACAAAATTTTTCAAGTTTATATACTGATATTGTTTTAAGCTAATAACTATTTATAGACATATTCGCAGAGTATAAATTTATTAAATGATATATAATTACTATGCTTAAATAACTACAAAATACGTGAGGCGGCTCGCCAGGCCCGTACTGTCGCGCGCTGGCGCTTACGGTGCGCATGGCGCTCCGTAATAGGCGATAAATCCATAAATCACGAACTACTGGGCTTTAAAGTATCTGAAAGAGACAGATATATCCGTAAATAAGAGTTTCGTGTTACAGTGTAAGGTATCTGCCGCAAGATGGAAGCCGAAAGAAGGTAGGTCATAGGAGACTTGGAACACTCTGACATTTGATCACCCTCTGAGAATAATCACACGATAATATTATTAGGGGTTAAAGTATGAAATTGCCGTTTTGTATGGACGAAATCGAGAAAAGTCATTTTCACAATTTTTTAGTTTTTTTAAAAACGCCTGAACCGTTTTCGATGCAATTAAAGGTGAAAGTTAGATGGTTATAAAGCTACAAGCTAAATTTCTGAAAATCAAAGTATATAATACAAATATACTTAATTGAAGCAAGAAGGTCAACTGACACATTGTAAGGGGTCTTTTCAACGACTTCCTTTGAAAAGTAATAGGCACTAGTATTGCATTTTTTTTTTAGTCAAAAGTTACTTTATTTAGTTTTTGATACAATACAAAAAGAATTACGCAATAATATGACTATACTTAAGAGCTATAAACAAAATAAAAAGTGGGAAAATAATCGGAAATTTCATACTTTAACCCCTATTATAAACTGAAACCGAATTCAAACGTTTTGATGCAAAAATAAACTTTAAATATTATATCAGCACCGTGTGTAAATTTTGCAAACGTTAAGTGCATGTTTCTTATATATTTAGTAAGTTTTTTAGTTGGTGTAGTAATTTATTGCAGTCTTAAAAATTGAAGCTAAAATAACTCGGCCAGTTTTTGTCGAAAAGATTTCAAAAAATTGATAAACAATTACATTGTTATACTAACAATATTGATGAAAATGTCTGTCTTTTTCTAGAAGCTTTATAGTAGCTTAAAACTAGTGCAAAGACAGAATGGGGGCTATCGCTAGTGAATTTGCCACTAGAGGCGCTAGTGTCGCGTGAGGTCCAATATCATTCACTTTGTACTGGTTTAGCGGAATTTGTTGCATAAATTATAATTTCTTTTATTTACCTGCTGGAAAGTGATCTCCTTCGTAAAATATCGCAAATATGGATTATTTGGCGATTAAATTAAAAGCTTTAAAAGCGGAATTAACAAAAAGCGCAAAAATAGGCGGCCTCAAGAGCAACTATTTCAGAAGTTAGTTTGTTGATATCAAGATAGTTATTTATAAACAATATAACCTTAATTAGATTCAACATATAACACTTTGTTTCGGCGCCAATCGCCTTTGACAGCTATACCTCCGGACCTCAGTCTACAGTGGCGCCAACTGGTGAGCAAAGAAACGGTAGTCCCCATTGAATGAAACTTTAACCTGAAGTACTGTCTCTACAATGTTTTTCTTTTGTAACACGACATTACTTTCATAACATTCCACACGACACACACGACTTAACTCTGTGACCCTCCTTTAAGCCCCCTACGCATAATCAAAAACCTGAGAGCAACGGCTATTTGAGAAACAAAACATTAATCTTTTGCACAAAAGGACAATTTGCGCGAAGAAACACCTAATCCCTACTAATTATAAATGAGAATTTCAGTTTGTTTGTAACGTTATCACGCAGAAACTACTGAACAGATTATAATAAACTGGCCAAGTGCGAGTCGGACTCGCGCACGATGGGTTCCGTACCAAAAAGGCCAAAAAAACGGGATTGTTGTATGGGAGCCCCCTTAAATATTAATTTTATTTTGTTTTTAGTATTTGTTGTTATTGCGGTAACAGAAATACATAATTTGTGAAAATTTCAACTGTCTGGCTATCGCGGTTCTTGAGATACAGCCTGGTGACAGAGCGACGGACAGACGGACAGACGGCCAGACGGACAGACGGACAGACGGACAGACAGCGAAGTCTTAGTAATAGGGTCCCGTTTTTACCATTTGGGTACGGAACCCTAATAAAAATTGGCACAAAGGTAGATTAAACACAGAGAAAGGACACAGGCTATTTCAGGCTTCTACTTGTGCCCAGCAGTGGGATAGTCTTGCGAAATAACGTTTATTTGAAGCGGGCAGAGCCGAAACACTAGTAGGTACCTATTATTTATAGCACACTAACGGGTCGTTATCGCGTTTAATATTATGAAGGGATAAATACCTATTTATTTACCCGACGTTTCGACTGGATTGCACCAAGCCGTGGTCACGGGTCAATCCAGTCGAAACGTCGGTCGAAAATAATATGTCGAAAATAATGTGTTCAAATCGCGAAAATTTAAAATCATTAGTAGGTACCTATATCAATTGAATAAAAATTATTTTATATAATAACATTTAAAAAATGCAAATTCTAATCTGTTCTGGCTTATTTATTTGAGCATTGCTATCATTCGGAAAATGCAAAGTGTTACAACAGTAATTTGTTTTGCTTTACTTATTTAAAAGCTCCATTATTTAATTTTAGTACTCTGTTTTCTGTCGAAACTCTTGACTAATGTATATGCTGAGCGCATAATAGAAGAGCGACGCCCGTTCTCTTCCTATGGGTGTCGTAAGAGGCGACTGATAAAGTACTGTTAGAAGAGACTGAGTTTTTAGGGTTCCGTACCCAAAGGGTAAAAACGGGACCCTATTACTAAGACTTCGCTGTCTGTCCGTCTGTCCGTCACCGGGCTGTATCTCAAGAGCCGCGATAGCTAGACAGTTGTAATCACAAATTATGTATTTCTGTTGCCGCAATAACAACAAATACTAAAAACAAAATAAAATAAATATTTAAGGCCATTGAAGCTCCCATACAACAAACAATTTTTTGCCTTTTTTTGTTCGATATCAATAATGTACACTCAGTTGTATTTTTACTTTATAAATAAATAATAAAATTAAAATTAAATAAATATCCCATACAAAAAACGACATTTTATGCTTTTTTGGCTTGAGATCAATAAATGTTAACATGTAGGCACTTATTTCATTATTAATAATTTATGTACCTACTGTTGTTTACCTAGTCAATGGTACGGAATCCTTCGTGCGTGAGTTCGACTTGCACTTGGTCGGTTTTTTTTTCTAAGCTCTGGACAGCCTGTGGTTGCTATTCTATCTGCTTGGCGTCATGATTAATAAGGAAAAAATCTTAATTTTGGTGTCGCATGTGTATGCTAAAACTTTAAATTTCAATTAAATAAACGCTATTCATGTATGCGTTTATAAGACATATAAATAAATAAATAAATACATTATTTTAAAGCCTACGGAAACAAAACTTCTTTGTAAATAAGCTCGTATGATATGATTCTTCTTTGACTGTGTTAAGACCAGAGCTAAGTGCTGTCCCAAAAAATACTACTTAGAGGTAATTTGCTAAAATGATAGTGTTCTAGTTTTTTGAGAACTGATTTTGCTTAGAAGTAATAAAATTAAATCAATTGGAGCAGCACATAGCTCTAGTACTCCCATTAATGGGTATACACAAATAATAGGGGTTAAAGTATGAAATTGCCGATTATTTTCCCACTTTTTATTTTGTTTATAGCTCTTAAGTATTGTCATATTATTGCGTAATTCTTTTTGTATTGTATCAAAAACTAATTAAAGTAACTTTTGACTAAATAAAAATGCAATACTAGTGCCTATTACTTCAAAGGAAGTCGTTGAAGAGACCCCTTACAATGTGTCAGCTGACCTTCATGCTTCAATTAAGTATTTTTTTATTATATACTTTGATTTTCAGAAATTTAAATACTATAACGCGTAGCTTTATAACCATCTAACTTTCACCTTTAATTGTATCGAAAACGGATCAGGCATTTTAAAAAAAAAATTGTTAGTATGGAAAAATGACTTTTCTCGATTTCGTCCATGCAAAACGGCAATTTCATACTTTAACCCCTAATATAATTGATTAATATTATGTAATGACTACGCATAACTACCGCATGGTACATATTGTATCTGTGAACTATCCATTACCACAGATAATATAATACTAGTCCATTAATGTAACTTTAGCTCAGAGACTGTAATGTCACAATACTTTTTAAAACGTAACAAGACTCGTAGAAAGAATCTGTTATAGTGTCATAACACTATATTTAATACTAATTTAGATAATTATCTTTTGCCATTCGGAGCGTGAAGTGTTCAAGCTATTTTAGACTTTATTAGTGTATAACCATAATAGAGGTGGAATGCAGTAAATTTACTGTACAGCGTGTTATAGGGTATAAATAACTGTTAACATATGCATATACCTAAAAGCTATGGTGATGTCAGAAATATGATATCATCAAAATTCAAAAAAATATTATCTTAAAAATCGGTATTTTAAAAATTTGAGCTTGTATCAAAGTCAAAGTATAGTCAAAGTATTTATTTGCGAAGAATAGGTACATAAGATGTCAGATACAATATTTAGATCTCTATTCAGTTAATAGTATTTAACATGCAAAATTAAAACAATAAATTAAGTCATACAATTAAAAAATTCAGATAAATTATAATAACCCTTATTTACAAGCCATTGGCGTAGTTTTTTTGTCATCACAACACAGGTCCACACATAAATTGATTTGGAATATTGTATGAAAATGAAGTAATTATAACATCAAATTTCTGCCTTCACTATACTGTTTATATGCATCGGTAACTAAGACTAGTTTCTGTTAGAAATACCATTAACCCAACACCCTGTACACTGCTCGTAGGTACGGTGTGCCAAAAGTAGTATAGTACCCTAAGGTTGAAAATCATTCGTTTATCTCTATAAAAATATATCCGCCATTTGGTCGGCATTCACAGGTCAAGTGTCCTACAAAAAAATCTTATCCTTTTTTTTTCATTAAAATTTAACGGCTTCGGACGAGTCCATACAGCCTAGTCTTTAATTATGATGTCAATATAAAATACATACGATATCATAAATACTTACTTAGACATAATAGCCTAACCTAGCCTAAACCTAAACTAACCTAACTCATTGAAATGTATGGGTGGTTAATACATTTCAATGATTACAGGAGTTTTACGCGAGAACTTGGATCAGAGTAGAATAGGAGCGCCTTGCCTTGTTTATCACTTTTATTTGATTTGTCCTACTTACTGACACATTATTATAACAATGCCACCGCTTTTTATCACAATAAATGCCGCTTAGGATAATTTCACAAAATTATGAAACAAAGTCCATCTTTCTCTTCTCGTTTCCCGCGCAAAACCCCAACCTTATCCTTCCTGTTATGTCGTTCCGTTACGCGTTTCGATTCACTAAAGTAATCGATTTAATTGGTATCAACCAATGACGCTTAAATAGAAGGAATCCTGATAAATTAAGAAATAGCCCTCAATTCCTTTATTAGAAACGAACCAGAAAAAAAAATTATAATATTAAATAAATATTCCAAACTTGAAATTGGAAATAAAATCGGTCAAGTGCGAGTCGGACTCGCGCACGAAGGGTTCCGTACCATTGACTAGGTAAACAACAGTAGGTAGCAAAAAAGGGTAAAAAAATAGCGTTTTTTGTATGGGAGCCCCCCTTAAATATTTATTTTATTCTGTTTTCAGTATTTGTTGTTATTGCGGCAACAGAAATACACAATCTGTGACAATTTCAACTGTCTAGCTATCGCGGCTCTTGAGATACAGCCTGGTGACAGAGCGACGGACAGACGGACAGACAGCGAAGTCTTAGTAATAGGGTCCCGTTTTTACTCGTTGGGTAAGGAACCCTAAAAAGGAATAAGATGAGATGACACAATACGGCGCCGCAGCGACGAAACCAAAAACCATCAATAGATGTCGCTAGGCGTTCGAAAATCCAATTACAAACTCAAGCTGCAAAAAAATTTGCTTGCGTGGAATTTGCGTCCTTACACGTCACAGAAAAACAGAGTTGATTTTCCCATGCAAAAATATTCTGACTACTAAAACTAACACGTCATAACTGTGCATCTCTTGTTCATGAGTTCAAACTTGAAAAATTATGTCTCAGGCGGGACTCGAACCCGCGTCTCCATGCATACCGGGCGCAGCGCTATACCATTAAGCATTAAGCCTGAGACATAATTTTCAAGTTCAAATACTGATATTTATTTTATTTTATTTTATTTGTTTATTTAAATCAGGCAACAAAGGCCCATACAATATATACCTTAAAGTCTAACATACATAATATACATAACTAAAAAATAACTATTTATTGTATAATACACGTAGAGAAGGCGGCGACGTGTTGCGCAATGCAGTGTCCAGGTATCCGACCGCGGAATCGTCGAAACAAAACACCTCTAGGCCAAAAATCTTCTTTCACGAAGGTCGACAGATGTTCGGTTGGCACTCTCACCACAAACGAATTAAAATTTACATTATGGCGGGAAACCAGCCGCTCGACCCTCAGAGTAAATTTGGCTTTCACTCTGATGTACTCCACAATATCTTCTGATTTCGTCGAGTAATGCAGGCGGGACACATACAATCGCGTTGTCGGGATAGCCGGACGCAGCAGGTGGTTCTGTCCAGTCGGGGCGGTGCCACAAAGGTTTCGGCGGGCGGGCTTATAATTGCCTCCATCATTGAACGCAAGTTACCACAGCAATGATGGATACAGGTATATCACCACGCTTGCCGAATGCGGGTCGGTGATCACGAACCCGAGGAACGTCGAAGGAAATCCGCAAATCTTGTTGTTCGATCCGGGGATCGAACCGATGACCCAGGATCTTGGTCTGGTATTTATACCTTGACCAATGGGGCGTTGATTTAAATGCAAATGGGTTATTTTTTTTATAAATGTTAATGTTTATATATGTATAATCTTTGTGAGATGGTATTGTTTGCAGATGACACTTCAATAATTTTTAAAATTAAGAGGGGCGAATTATCATTTGACGATGTTAACAATACCCTCTCTAAATTATTGCATTGGTTTGCTACGAATAATCTTTTGCTTAATGCAAGAAAAACAAAATGTGTTAAATTTACTTTGCCTAATGTAAGGTTTTCCGCCACAAATGTTATTGTAAAAGATGAGCCATTAGACACAGTAGACTCCTCTACCTTTTTAGGTATAACTGTAGACTCTCGACTGCAATGGGGTGCTCATATCAGGTCTCTGTCTGGAAGACTTAGTTCTGCTGCTTATGCTGTGCGAAAGATAAGACAATTGACTGATGTTGGAACGGCAAGATTAGTATATTTTAGCTACTTTCACAGTATAATGTCATACGGTATTTTGTTATGGGGCTCAGCGGCAGATATTGAGTCTATTTTTATATTGCAAAAACGTGCTGTGCGGGCTATTTACGGCCTTAGACCCCGTGACTCTCTAAGAGAGCTATTCAAAGAGATCAACATACTAACAGTTGCATCTCAATACATTTTCGAAAACATTATGTACGTCCGTAAAAACCTCGAATTTTTTGTCAAAAATAGTGACGTACACAATTTCAATACCCGAAATAAAGATAAACTTGCCGTTCCAGGATTCAGACTGCGAAAAGTAGGTAATTCGTTCATGGGAAATTGTATCCGTATTTTCAACAAATTACCACTATCAATTGCTGACCTCCCTGTACATAAATTCAAATCATATATCAAAGTTGTTTTAATGAAAAAGGGCTATTACACTATTGATGATTATATAAATGATAGGAACGTTTGGCTTTAAATTGTATCAGCTCGCACTGGCATATATCTTATGTAAACATGTTTATTTAAAAAGAGGCTGACAATAGTGACCGAGTTTCTTGCGCTGCTTCTTCTCGGCACTAGCCCACATTTGTCCCGAAGCAGTGGTAGGTTAAATATTGGGACGTGTAAAAGCGCCTCCAGGGGCCTATTTGCAGAAATAAAACTGATTTTAACTGATTTTAACTGATTTTTATACAGTTGTTGCAAATGTTTTTTAGTATCACAAAATTCAGGTTTTAGAAACACCTAGACCCAGACATAAAAGGCTTACATTGTAATAATAATAATAATAAATAAATAATAATAAATATTTAAGACATGCCTCACTGGGCCACACTGAGCCATCTAGTCCCAAATTAAGGTACTATTTAGTACCCTGTCGTATGGGGTACTAGACAACCGATAAACTTACTTATATACTTTTTTTTTTTTGTAAATACATACTTATAATACATAGAAAACACCCAGACCAGTACAAGCAGACATGTTCATGCACACAAATATTTGTACTGTGCGGGGATCGAACCCGCGACCCATGGCTCAGAAGCAGAGTTAACTACCGCTGATCCAAATGGTCGTCAAATATAGTTACATTGTAGCTCCTTTTTTTAGAGCAAGATCCCGTGAACCCCAGACCTTCGTTGTTTTATAAAAGTTAAAAGTCTCAGCGCATGCTCCCAACACAGGTAAGAACGATGGACCATCATGAAGTTTGGGTCATCGTGGCTATGGCAGGTACGCGTTACTAAATATGTGTAAAATACTCACCCAAATTTATAAAATAAAAGGGTGATAGTCTCTGACCTTTCAGAATGCAAGAAATTATTTGGTTTGGGATTAAAAAAAGTATCTGCCTATAATTCAATAATCCCAGTACTGCAGGCCATTAAAAGTTTCCATATTAGAAATGATGGGTATGCGGACCACCAGTTAAATGATGGATAAGACCGAGCAATATTCGAAATCGATATAAACCACTCGATATCGGGGCGTTATAAAATTAAGGCTTATGATAAAAACAATTTTCAAATCTCCTTTCCTTCAGTCGGTTTAAAAGTCTTCTGTGTCTGACTACTTTATGATAACGGTTCTTAAGGCATCGTATAGTGCAGGCCAGTGTTCACGGGACGTAACTTTTTGGGTTTCTTAGCCAGTTTGTCCAAGAAGGTAAGTATTAGAGCGTGTACTAGATGTTCCGGTTTAAATTTGAGGTAACCTTAATAGGGCAACATTGACTTTGAAATTAATTAATGAGTGAATGAACAAATGAATGTGTACCTAAATAAATGAATGTATGACAAGACTAATTAATGATTAGATGAGTGAATGAATGATCGAGTGAATGACAGAAACTACCAAAAAAAATACCTACATGATTAACATTTCGGTATCAAACAAGCATATTAACTTATTACTTTTTTTTATTCTATCGACGACGACAAGTAATTTATTTTTTTAATTATTGGAAAAGATTCACCAGCTACATATCAGTAAACATTAAAATTCAGAGTATATGATTAACATGTGTAAAACATATGGCTATAAAAGTAAATACAGCGTTTATCATTAGCCACTAGTGTTCACTGGTTCAAGGTGTAATTGAACTGGTATCATTTTAAGTAGTAATGACTGAATTGTTGTCAAGTTTTTACTGAAAACAATAAAAATACAGAAGCCTTTATCTATGAAGTAAGATTTTAAGTCAAAGCAAATCTAAAACTTATTAAAAATCAGACAGTTTAAGCTAAGCGGATTGGAATTTTTAGAGAATTTCAAACAATACAATCAAAATCAATTCCGAACGTTGTGATACTTTCAAATGTCCATTCAAATAAATTACTTACTTTGGAACAAAGGAACTCTTTAGGAAACTGGTTTTCGACGTTTTAATATGCAGATAAATCTTATACAGCTAGAATAAAACCTTTGTCCCATGTTAAAGTAGTTAAAATCAGTTTTATTTCTGCGAATAGTCCCCACGAGACGCTTAATATACTAACCTGCCACTCTACTTCGGGACAAGTATGCGTTTAGTAAGAAGCATCGCAAGAAACTCGGTCACTATTATAATTGTCAGTCTCTTTTCAAATAAATATGTTTTCAAAAGATATACACCGTGAAATTTTAGTGGTTGTTTTCCCGCAACAGAACGATTTACCTTTAGTAGCACCATCGAATCGTGCAAGTTAATTTTTGAAAATAAAGATGTGGTTGTTTTAACTAATCAAAAAAATAATCATCAACTCGAAAGCGTGAGATACGATAGTATCTTTACAAAATGTGACGTGTTTGGGTACTGCTTGCCGCACGAAATCAATGTTCAAAGCAAAGGAAGCTCTACGCACTAAGTAATACAGCATAAACTGCACCGCGCGAGGGGCAATGACCCCGACCGGTGACCGGTTGCGGCGCGGCTGGTACCATTGGTTCGAGGTTGCTTTCGAGTTTCGTTTATCACAATCGTGAAACTGCTATTTTTTTATTTGAATAAAAAAAAACTGCACAAATCTATTGTACTGCGGGAAAACAACCACTAAAATTTCACGGTGTATAAAATAAATAAAAATAAAATAAAATAAAATCAATTTATTTCAGACTTTAGGGTCCATATTTAACAGTATTGAATGTACAAAATTTAATTCATATATTTAATTCAAATATCTGCCCCGGTCTAGGGCGCCGGGCACACTTGTGCTTTTACCCAGTGCCGCAGAAGGGGGCAGTCCGGCTTGTCGCTCAACACGCTCAGGATGCAGTTGGGGCTCCCGCGCGCGCGGAGCATGAGCGAGGCGATGCGGCGCCGCAGCACTGTGTGGAAGCCAGGAATATATGCCAGTGCGAGCTAGGACAATAAAATCTTATCACTGAACCGGGATTTACAAAGCAATTGACGACCTCCGTGGCGGAGTGGCGTACACACCGGTTTTCAAGGTGTCGCCTGCTCCAAGGTTCCGGGTTCGATTCCCTGACGGGTCAATGTAGAAAAAATGTGTTATTCTACATTTTCTCGGGTCTGGGTGTTTGTGGTACCTTCGTTGTTTCTGGTTTCCAAAATACGAATGCTTTAAATAGTTATTCAAATTGGGATTAGAACAATGTATGTGATGTTGTCCACATTTATAAAAAAATGTTATAATTTATAGGCAAAATCGTATTTACCTTCCCGACGTTTCGATCCGATTGCACGAATCATGGTCGCGGGCAGAATCCCGGTTCAGTGATAAGTTTTACGTGTAACAAGTAAGATAAAAAACCTATAGAACTATTCAGCCATACGTTCCTAACACTTATCTATATAATATAATTTATAATTAATATTATAAAGCTGAAGAATTTGTTTGTTTGTTTGTTTGAACGCGCTAATCTCAGGAAGTACTGGTTCGAATTGAAAAATTATTTTTGTGTTGGATAGTCCATTTATCAAGGAAGGCTTAAGAGTATATAACATCACTATGCGACTAATAGGAGTGAAGCAACAGTGAAAAATGTTGCAAAAATAGTTGCGATCATAATAACAGAAATTGACGCGGGTGAAGACGCGGGCAACAGCTAGTATATAAATGTTAGGAACATATTGTATCATAGTATATGTATATATACACCGTGCATTTTGAACCTCCTGAAAAACGAAGCCCACTAGAGTTATTTAATTCGGGATTTATACCATGTACCTTATTTATAGCGGCAGATATTGAGTCTATTTTTATATTGCAAAAACGTGCTTTGCGGGCTATTTACGGCCTTAGACCCCGTGACTCTCTAAGAGAGCTATTCAAAGAGATCAACATACTAACAGTTGCATCTCAAAACATTTTCGAAAACATTATGTACGTCCGTAAAAACCTAGAATTTTTTGTCAAAAATAGTGACGTACACAATTTCAATACCCGAAATAAAGATAAACTTGCCGTTCCAGGATTCAGACTTCGAAAAGTAGGTAATTCGTTCATGGGAAATTGTATTCGTATTTTCAACAAATTACCACTGTCAATTGCTGACCTCCCTGTACATAAATTCAAATCATATATTGTTTTCATGAAAAAGGGCTATTACACTATTGATGATTATATAAATGATAGGAACGTTTGGCTTTAAATTGTATCAGCTCGCACTGGCATATATCTTATGTAAACATGTTTATTTAAAAAGAGGCTGACAATAGTGACCGAGTTTCTTGCGCTGCTTCTTCTC
Source organism: Anania crocealis (assembly GCA_949315895.1). Lineage (NCBI taxonomy): Eukaryota > Metazoa > Arthropoda > Insecta > Lepidoptera > Crambidae > Anania > Anania crocealis. Next base: position 1,582,928 of record OX438877.1, read on the forward strand.
GGCACTAGCCCACATTTGTCCCGAAGCAGTGGTAGGTTAAATATTGGGACGTGTAAAAGCGCCGCCAGGGGCCTATTTGCAGAAATAAAACCGATTTTAACTGATTTTAGTTTGAGTTTAATCCCGAATTAAATAACTCTAGTGATAGTGACCATGAAAGTTTAAATCAGTATATGAACGAAGCCCACGATATGTAACGAATATATTATATAACATAATTAAATTGGAAAATGTTTTGACCGAATTTCTTTTGACCGAAAATTCGAAATTTAACTTGTAAGAAAACTTGAGAGGTGTCAAGGGACACCCGGATGGAACGAAGTTCCTTTTTAGTGAAGGAAATGTAATAAAATTTTAATTTATTTTTAAATCTCTCTCTCTCTTCCGTTTCCGTCTAGCCCCCGTTCGCAACGCGAACAAATCTCTCTCTCTCTCTAGTCCGTCTCCGTCTAGCTAGCCCCTTTTCGCAACGCGCGATAAGGAACTTCGTTCCAACTAGAAGTCTATAAGACCTCTATATTTCTTACGTCTCAGTAAGCTAACGGTATATGAGCTAAACAAAAAACATCCGATTGAAATCTATCAACACATCGAAGCCAAGTCGGACTGGTAAACGAAAGCGAATCCATGTTAAGCGCGTAGTATGATCGATGGAGGTCGTCTGATCAGTGTAAGGTGTGTTATCCAGCAAACCAAAGATATTATTAAGCTACGTGTACTCGTATATGCTTTAGCTCGAAATATAGTTATAATTTACACTTATCATTTTTAAGTTAACTTCTTCAAACGTTCTATTTTATCCTTACCAAGATTATAATTAAGTAATTCTGTCTATTTATGAATGCGACAGTTTGTCATGTTGTCTGTTATGCAGCGAAATCGATTTTGATGTATTATCTACATTTTTTTTACAATAATGTATTTTGTGTTGCATGTAGGCCCCGTATACACTTTCATACGATTTAAGTAAATAGCTGTAAATCTGAAATTCCAAACAGAAATTAACATTTTATTTATTTGTTAATATAACCTATACCCGTGTCACAAGTCCCAGAATTTACTCGGAGTTTTTCTTTCTGCCACACGATGGACCCGGCGGCCGCACGGGTGAATCCATGGAACGCTAAGAAGTTTGTCTCTCGATATCATGTTAAGTTAAAAGATAAGTAACGGCTTAAAATCATCCCACTGCTGGGCAAAGGCCTTCAACATTGAATTCAAGTCACCACAGCAATTGTAGGTCTGTATCATGTCGAATTATGTCGTTGTTAACACTAATATGTTATCAGTATATAAACTTGAAAAATTATGTCTCAGGCCCGTCATAGACATGAACAAGACAAGGTCCCGCCTAAGACATAATTTTTCTAGTTATATTGATGTTATAATTGCTAAAATATCATATACTAGCGGCCCGCCCCGGCTTCGCATGGGTGGACCCGTTAAGTTAAGTAAGGATCCCTAATCTTTTCTAGCAATAAATAGAGCCTATATTGCAACGTTTTGGGGTTGGAGAGGGTGTTGGGGGTGATGTAGATGAACAGAATGAGGTGGTAAATAAAGAGACGAGCATGAATTGACAGAATATATTTATTTTTACGGCCAAGCTTACCACCTCTTAAAAAGCTACACAGAAATCTCAGGCGTGAGTCCTTTGTAAGGCTCTGAATTACCCCTACTTCTGAGCGAGTTGTACCACCAAACTTATCATGTAAATTATACTAAACGGAATAATCTGAATTTAATTATGAGCACTGAATGTAGCTTTCCAATCGTAAAATATTTTTTGAAATTAGCACAGCAGTTTATGAGTTTATTCATTACAAACATACACACACACAAAAATACAAATCTTTCCTATTTATAATATTAGTGCAGAAAGTATACTAATATGTTACTTAAATATTCATTAATTTTTTTCCCTGCTCTGTTTAATAAAAATAAATAAATAATATTTTAAGACATGCCTCACCGGGCCACACAGAGCCATCTAGTCCCAAATTAAGCTACTATTAAGTACCCTGTCGTATGGGGTACTAGACAACCGATAAACTTACTTATATACTTTTTTTTTGTAAATACATACTTATAATACATAGAATACACGCAGACCAGTACAAACAGACATGTTCATGCACACAAATATTTGAACTGTGCGGGGATCGAACCCGCGACCCATGGCTCAGAAGCAGCGTTTACTACCGCTGATCCAAATGGTCGTTGTTTAATGTCGTCCATGTTTAATGTGCAGCAAAAAGTATTATATCTTTTACTGGATACCAAGTGTAAAATGAAGACCAAAATTTATGACAAGACGATTGCCCAACGCCCCAAGGCCGTAAGTTGCGAAGAATATAACTGTATTAATATATAACTGTTTTTAAACGTAATTTTAATAGCTTATTATAATGACGTGTTTTTCGTCATAAGTTCAGTTGCTAGTATACTTATTAGCGGTTACCTTCGTACGCGTGAATTTTTTTTTTTATACAGTTTGTTAGGTTTTTTGACGTGATAACGTCTTTAAAATCGTTTTAGTCGGGTGACATGTTCAGAAACTTGTGTCACACCAAAACCTCACGAGCGCGATCGCAGGTATAACGAGAGAGAGACGGACCGATCTCCCGTCTCATCTCGAGCGCTGCCAGTCATTCCGTGAAACTTGTCACGCGGAATCCTCACGAGCGGAGGCTGGCATAGCGTTCGAGTGAGTGGACCGATCTTCCGTCTCTCTCAATCTAGCGGCATACAAACGAATGGAGATTTTCTCGTGCGGTTAAGTTTTCGTTGAATGTTTAAGATGTAATTTAAAATTTGAAAAAATTGTTATCTTCATTAATTCCTTACTTCCCAAAAACTTATATCACCAATAAGACGTTATCACGTAAACATCTCGATCGTAAACCTACTTTACAAACAACCAATTTTTTTTTTTTAATAATCCCTCAGTTTCCAGAAGGGACTATAGTCCCTTTTATTATATGACTAATAAGGTTTTGGGAACTGAGCGACGAGCGAGCGAACTAATGGGCTTGCTCTTGACTACATACTTAACTGTACGGTTAAGAAGAAGCCTAAGATGGAGCGAGCTTACCCAGAGGTACTGGTTCTCGCACACACCAGCGGAACACAAAGGCACTGTTTGTCGCTGGACTCCGGCAGGAGGGTGGTAGCATCCAGGCGGCCTCTTACGAAGCCTACCACCGCACAGGGATCTGTTAGCCGTCATCATTGGTTAGCAAACCAAAGATGCCGTTGCCCAGGGTGGACCACTAGGAGGTAGATCCCACCACCCCTAAATGGTGTATCAAGCAGAAACTAAGTAGTCTAATTATGCATACAGAATGACTTTTTCACCAGCTACAATTTTTTTTATAGGCTTTCAGTATGGTATTTAGAGCCCATTTATGAAGTAAAAAATGTAAATCAAGTTTTCATCAGAAAATAATTTTCGCAACATAGTTTTCAACTTTTACGGTCCTAAGCCTGTTAAGGTATGAATGATATGCGCATCGCGTAAAAAAAGTGTTACTAGGAGGCTGTATCAAAAATTTTAGATTTTTGGCTGACATTTTCTAAGTGCTTTATCTTCACATTTTTGTACTGGGCTATACCAAAAGAAAAAATACGTCATTTGTTTTTTGTGTCGTAGATTGATATATTAAAATTTTGAAGGTGGTTAAATTTGTATCCTGAATAAATAGTATATTGAAGTAAAAAATTTGAAATCATCATTTTTATTAACAAAAAATTCACGCTCCGACGCAGTGTCTCGGTGGCTAAATTGGTATAGCGCGTCGCCCGATATGCATGGAGATGCGGGTTCGAGTCCCACCTAAACTATATTTATTTTCAAGTTAAAAATTGATCTATCAATTTACAATAGCAATCGTTGGAAGAACAGTAAGTATAACATATATCTGTCTATAATAGAAACGTACAGACAAAGCACGTCAACCTACCACAAAACGTCAAATTTTCTCAATTGATATTGATCTCTACTTGTTGGACTTAAAGTTGAAAATCAATTCAATGACCTCTAACTTTTTGGGTAGGTTAAATAAATTTTATTTTATAAATAAATATTCAAGACATGCCACACTGGGCCACACAGAGCCATCTAGTCCCAAATTAAGGTACTATTAAGTACCCTGCCGTATGGGGTACTAGACAACCGATAAACTTACTTATATACTTTTTTTTTTTTGTAAATACATACTTATAATACATAGAAAACACCCAGACCAGTACAAACAGACATGTTCATGCACACAAATATTTGTACTGTGCGGGGATCGAACCCGCGACCCATGGCTCAGAAGCAGCGTTAACTACCGCTGATCCAAATGGTCGTCAAACTTGTGACTTGCCGCTGTCTGTACATACCGACAGTACTACATCCGTTAGAAATATTGTTGCAAATATTTAACTATCAATTATGATGATACTGCAATTTATGTTTACCGAATCAAAAACCAATTCTATTCCTATTGTCATAGGTCTCAAGATAAATATAAACCCATGTGCAGTGTCCCAAAAAAATTGTATGCCAATTTACCGCTAAGTTATTCATCTGAAGGCAAAGTCAAAATGGCGGGTAAACTCCGATGATTGGTAGTGTTGCCAATGAATAGTTTTTAAAACTCCCCGCAGCATGTTGAAATATACCCCGTTTTCTATAAAAGTTTTCGTCAAAGCCCAAATTTTATAGGAATAAAAAGGTTTATTGGAGAATTTATTCAACAACTGCCTTATTCTTTATACGTGTTCAACTTAAGCATAGTTGCTGGCTCAAATTGCACACAATCTTTTTTGGCGTCTTTTGTATTGCATGATAGCAATTATCGTATCAGTTTTGAGTCGGTCATTCTTAATGTTTTCAATCTAAACAATCATTCAACAGAGTTGCCTTGTTACTTTTACTGTCGTCGAAAACAGTAAAGGTAAAAAGGCAATTATAACGCAAACGAAAAGTTTTCAATCAAGCAATTGCAGTTTCAATACTTATTCCCCTATCTTTTTATCCTTTTTTATCCCTTATTTAAAAAAAAACCTCCCAAAAGGGGAAATCTTTCAGATAGGCAACACTGTTGATTAGACGGACCCCATGTTAAGTCGACACACAATAAGATTGTAAGATTGCTTTCTATAGATTACCTACTTCGTAGTTCATTAGACATCTCTTTGGGTTGATGATAAAGAGTAATTTAATTTGTCTAGAGATTTAATTTGACGGTTTGACGAGCTCCATAATGGAAAAGAATCCAATGTTCGCTTTCCGGGGAGGTCAATGTGGGATAAGTGATTTCTAAATTTTTTCAGGTCTTGGTGTTAAAGTACTTTCGTTTATTCATATTTTTATTTAACAAGTGCTTTAAATAGATACTGACTTGAGTATCAGCTCTATTCTTGTTCATTCTTGCTCAGCATTTTGAAATTGATTTATTTGCAGACAGTTTTAGACATCTTTGTAAGTAATCAATTTTATAGAATCCTAAATGACATGTAAAATTTATCTACTTAATGCATTTTTAGTTTTTTACCTATTGACATTCCTTTTATTCATAATTATTTTTGTTTGTTGTAGTAGTAGTAAGTACATTGTAATATAATATTGACTTCTTTGTATTTGACAATCGTTATTTGTGCATTTTTTATTTTGCTATTTTTTAACTATGAACCTATTATTATTGTTTGACATGTATCTGTTTAATTTAATTTAATCTAATCTAATCTTTGAAGCGTTTTGGATATATTCTGTTAGCTTTTAAGATGTATTTTGGAAATAAATAAATAAATAAATCAGAACAATTTAGGTGATGTTGTTCACATTTATTTATTTATTTAATTTGTGTTAAGTTTCGCACTGACTTTCTGGAAATCAGAAACATCAAACAACGAAGATACCACAAACACGCAAACCCGATATAATAAGGACAAATACTTTTTACTAGGGATATTAAGAGTAGGCGACACCTTGAAAAACAACGTGTACGCCACAGAACATGGGAAAAGGTTAGAAAGGCTCATGCGCCATTTGTTTGAGAACCAACGTCGTTGCTTGCGCCTTACTACACATAAACGAGTTCAAAGAACGCCAATCAAGCGAAAGATACCAATCACAGCGCTCACTTACATTCATGTTTGTTCAGAAGTATGGGCATTTGCTCATAACCTCTGTGGCGCGCCTGCCCCCGCCTACATCGCCTTTCCAACCTTTTTTCTGTGTTCTGTTGTATTTGTACGCCACTGCACCACAGAGGTAATCAAATAAATTATCTCGCTAACATGGCGGCCGTTTTTCGTTACACAATTTTCTATTTATACTATAACAACTGAATGTTCAGGAACAATCTGCGTTTCCATCCCAAGTAAACGAGAATTATAGGTAATTATTCAATACTAACTATTAATTGGTGTTTTTATTGCTGCCAGCGGATATTTCATCAAGAGCCCTTGATAGTCTGTATTACCGCCAAGGCTCAAGCTAATTGGTCGGAGGATATACCTATAGGCTTTGTAATAATGCATTCAGACAGTTACAGAAGTGTTCATAAACTCTCTGTGTTTCCCTGTCAAAAAAACTCTCCCTGTAAAAAAAAAGTAATTTTAATGAAAAAGTTCTGTTACACTATTAATGACTATCTTAATGATAGGAACGTACGGCATTAAATTGTCCTAGATCAACTTGCATAAACCTATAAATATTTAAAAAGAGGCTGACAATTAAGTGACCTAATTTCTTGCGCTGCTTTACGGCACTAGCTCACACTTGTCCCTAAGCAGTGTTAGGTTTGAACATTTTATTTTATTTATTGCACACAATTAACAAATGTACAAAAGGTGGACTTAATGCCAAGCGGCATTCTCTGCCAGTCGACCATTGGGCTAAACAGAAACGTCTTGTGGGCGGTGCAACAGATATGAAATAAACAAATTATTAAAAAAGAAAACTAAATACTAATGCAAATTTATATAGCTACATAAATACAATATATAAATAAATACAGTACCGTCAATTCGGGTAACTTTGAACATTATTTACAGTATTTGTGATCTTACAAACTGATTTATATTTATAACCTTTATTTTATCGAATGAATAGTGTCCTTTTAAAATGAATTAATTTTCTAACAACACGAATTTACGGAAAAACCTATAGAATTAGCCAAAGTTTTACCCAAAAGTCAAATTCAAAGTTATCTTAAGTTTTGGGTAACTTTGAATTTATTTTTGTTTGGAAGAAAAAACCTATAATATTCGAATATTTGAAGGTTTGGGTAAAATTGTATGTTGTATTTATGAAATGAAAAGCCCAATGTATAAAATGATATCCGTACACTGACGTATACATGTAACAGATTGCTTGGTCTTGCCATGTTAATCAAAGAGTACCAATTTTGTGGAAAAAATGATCGTCATATTTATTAATATTATTTATTAAAGTAAGATAAAATAGAAAAATGTGTGAAACATAAAATTTTACGTTTATTTGGCTATCAAATGAGATCAAAACCGTAATTACCAAGTAACATTTAACTTAATCAGTTATTAATACACAAATCATTCACCCCATTCCATGAACAACATGTCATCGTCAATATAAATTTGACCACCTTTTCTGGATAGCTGTTGCTCTTTTAGAGTACTTATTATATTGGCCTTATCAATCTGACATATGTCAACTTTGGAGGGCCAAGACCAACCTCCTAAAAGGATTTTTGGAGCACAGAGACTTGTAAGGGCCTATCTTTTTGTATCCTTCCTGGGAATAAGCTGCCCTCTTCTCGAAATACACAATATGCACCCTCTTTTAGTTCTTCGTCACCCCTGTCTGCACACTTCCCAGTCATTGTAACCAGTAAATCCCCACTTATCTCATCTAATATATATTCTTCTATAATTTCCTTATGCATTAAAATCATTTCACTACCTATGTCTGAGTCGGGAGTTTCTTTATTCATAATTTATATTTCCTGGGTCATATCATTTGCTTTGACTTGGTTTTGGAAAGTGTCACTAGCAGATATCTTAGAGAACTTAGGAGGAGGAGGTTGGTGAACTAAAGCTTCAACTACTATAACTTCACATTCATTTTTTTTAGATTCGCTATCATTGTTTTTTTTAGTCATTGTACTTTTGACAATCTCAAAGTCTTTATTTCCTTCTTTTTCCTTTTCTTTAGTGATCTACTTCTTTTTTTTGTTCTTTGATCCGAGAGGTCGTCCTCGTTTTCTAGATTGCGCGCTGTTTTCATCTCCTTGTTGTCCGTTGCTTTTGTTTGTCTTGTTTCTTTCTTCATAATATTTTTCAACCTCCTCAGCCGAAACGCATTTTCCTGCCGTGACAGGTAATTGAAATTTTGCTCCTTTCTTCACATTCAAATCTCCTTGCCTTATTTCTTCTATGTAGCTAATGAAACTTGTACTAACAGATTCACAAACATCTGGCTGAGACGTGTACGTTGGTAATTTGTTTAAAACAGTAGCAGGTGAAAGTGGTTGCAAGCCACAGCTCCGAAATCCAGCTTTCACATTATCAGACGACGTACCTTCAATGAGATCTAGAGACTTTTTGAGCAGCTGGGCAAAGAGAGGCTTTGAAAGTACTTGTAACTTTCTTCCTCTACTAGTCTGTCGATAATCACTGAGAACTTTTCTCCAGGCAGTTTTTAAGCCAGAAAAATAACCCACATCTAGCGGTTGCAACAGGTGGGTTGAATTAGGGATCAAGCAAATAATTTGATGTTATGTTCATAGCAAAGACGTAATGCTTTTGGCGATATGTGAGCACTGAGATTATCGCACAACAAAACTTTTTTGCCATCTTGTTTGTCAACATGTGGGATAAAATGCCTTTCCAACCACGTCTCAAAGATTGAAGAATCTATCCAGCCAGATTCGGACACAGCCATTCTTGAACCTGAAGGAGCTTGAAAGAACCAATCTGACCACAGTTTCTTCCCTTTAAATATAAAGAAAGGAGGCAGGACTTCGCCGCCAGCATTTGCACAAAAGACCACAGTGTTACAGGATTTACTCGTATTTTTTATTACTTAGGGATGTCGAGAGTCTCTTCGAAAAAGCAACTTTTTCTTTCCAGGATCGTCATGAAAACCCGACTCATCCATGTTGTATATATTTTCTGGTGAGACTCCTTCCATTTCAGTTTTAATATTTTCAAAGTATTCCTTGATCATTTCTCGAGTGACTTGAGCCCTCTTACGGGATTTATGGGCAATTTTCGTTTTTAAGTTCTGAATGTCTTTCCAGACAAAGCACACCCCATTCATAGCCGGGCAAGTTATGTTTAAATTGAGGTTTTGTTATTTTTTTTTATGTTATGTTATGTTTATGTTATGTTGGCATCTAAATAATGTTTAACGACGTATCTAAAGTCTAACATGCTTAATGGTATGCCCAGATCACTAAGTAGCAGCAAATGGGCTTTAAAGCTTGTTTCTTCTTCTTGACTGAGAGTAACAAGCTTGCCCACGGGTTTAGTATGCTTGTATTTTAATTTATAAAAAAGGGTCACCGCGGGTATTTTGTAAAATTTCGACGCAGCAAGTCTCGACGTCGCACCAGATCGAATTTTACTCAGAGCTTCCGCGAGCGTTTCAGGAGAATAATTGCTTTTTAATCCATACCTTCTAATGCCAGGGTTAACTTTTTGGCCTTTTCTGGGCATATTTGTATAAAAACTGTAAAAAGGAAAATTTTATTAGAACTGAGCTTCATTATGTACGTATTCAAAGTTACCCGACACAAAATTTTTATAATACGGGTAACTTTGAACCATTCAATGTTACCCAAATTACTTCAATTTTGGATGTCGTCAATACTTTATCAGTCTTACGCAATATTTTACATCAAATATGGATAACGATTTAAAAATAATAATATATTTACTACATATTAAAGATAAACACATAAACATACCTGTTTAGAGTAAGTTTTATATTTTTAATCAGGATTTCAAATCCGAGCAACAAACACTTCCATTAACATCAATACGAAAAGGCGGGCTTTTTTCAAAATTATGACATTGACAGTTTATTTTATTATTTTTCGTTTGCTACAAAACATTTTGGCAATTCGTTTAACGCAGTCTCCAAAGTGAGAAATCAAAAAGTTTACATATAAAAAAATAATGAATCCTTTTTACAATTTTGTTCAAAGTTAAGCCACAATTCAAAGTTACCCAAAACGACTGTAATATAAATAAATAGAATACAATATACAGGGTGAAATTTTAACCACCTTCCAAATTTTAATATATCAATCTACGAGACCAAAAACAAATGACGTATTTTTTCTTGTAGTATAGCCCAGTACAAAAATGTCAAGATAAAGCACTTAAAAAATGTCCGCCAAAAATCTAAAATTTTTGATTCGGCCGCCTAGCAACACTTTTTTTATGCGTTGCGCATCTCATACATTCATTACGATACTATTTATAAGTTTTTTATTTTCCTTTTATACCTTAACAGGTCTAGGGCCGTAAAAATTGAAAACTATATCACGAAAAATATTTTCGGGTGACAACTTGATTCACATTTTTTACTTCTTAAATAGGCTATAAATACGATACTGAACGCCTATAACATTTTTGGAAAGTGGTTAAAATTTCACCCTGTATTAGTAAATACAAAAAATGACGAAAATAGTGGAAGTAAGGTCTATGATGACGATTCCAACTTACATAGAAAATGTGATCAAACATGTTTCTTAAAAGCGTATTTACTTGAAGCTTGTTTAGTACTCTCGGGCAGTGAATTCCAAAGCCGTGTGGACTGAAGGAGAAACGAATTGGAGACGAAACCAGGACGGTGAAAAGGGATAGTAAGTTTATCGGAAGAGCGCAACTGGCACGAATGTGTCGAACTGAGAATAGCAAATCGGGATTTAAGATAAGTGGGAGAATTTATTTTAGGATCGGTTATAGAAAAAAAGAGAACATAACATTAGGACATGTAAAATGTCTGATTTTTGTGTTTAAAGACGGCCTGTAACCATGCACTGCAGGGCAAGGCCTCCATCATTGAATTCAAGTTACCACAGCAATAATGGGTACAGGCATAATCACCACGCTTGCCAAATGCGGGTTGGTGATCACAAACCAGAGTAATTAAGGCGGCGTAATTCTAAGTCATGACATACGGAGCCGAAACGTGGAACATGACGGTCAGGCTGGACCACCGACTGCATGTCGCTCAGCGAGCTATGGAAAGATCTATGCTCGGTATTTCGCTGCGGGATAAAATCCGTAACGAGATTATGCGGCAGAGGACCAAAGTTATGGACATAATCCAAAAATGTAGCAAGCTGAAGTGGCAGTGGGCTGGCCATATTTGTCGCAGAACCGATGAGCGTTGGAGTAGACGGGTTCTCGAATGGAGACCACGTCTCGGCAAACGCAGTGTAGGACGCCCCCCTGCCAGATGGACCGATGACCTGGAGAACGTCGCTGGTAGTGGCTGGATGAGGAAAGCAGGGGATCGTGCACTGTAGCGTGCCCTTGGGGAGGCCTACGTCCAGCAGTGGACTGCAATAGGCTGATTGATTGATTGATTGATTGAATTCTAAGAGGCAGCTTTGTTGAGTTTTTAAAACTCATCTGAGAACTAGAAAACAGAATTTTAAAGTCTGAAAAAAATATATTTATTAGTTGAGAACTGTGACTAGTCTAGTCACAGTCGCTAACGGTTACACGATTTGATAAACTTGACTCGATAGAAAAAAATTACAAACCTACATATCTTTGAAATGTTTTTTCAATTTCACTACTAATCTACGGAAATTTTAAATATATTTTTTATACTTGTTTAATGCTACTAAATATTTATGGACATATTCGCTGAGTTTGAATTCATTATATTATAATAGGGGTTAAAGTATGAAACTGCCGATTATTTTCCCACTTTTTATTTTGTTTATAACTCTTAAGTATAGTCGTATTATTGCGTAATTCTTTTTGTATTGTATCAAAAACTAAATAAAGTAACTTATGACTAAAAAAAAAAAAATGCAAAACTAGTGCCTATTACTTCAAAGGAAGTCGTTGAAAAGACCCCTTACAATGTGTCAGCTGACCTTCTTGCTTCAATTAAGCATATTTGTATTATATACTTTGATTTTCAGAAATTTAAATACTATAATGTGTAGCTTTATAACCATCTAACTTTCACCTTTAATTGCATCGAAAACGGTTGAGGCGTTTTTAAAAAAACTAAAAAAATTGTTAGTATGGAAAAATGACTTTTCTCGATTTCGTCCATACAAAACGGCAATTTCATACTTTAACCCCTAATACTTATTGGTTTAAATACGAGTAACTACAAAATACGTGAGCGCGGCGGCTCGTCCGGCCCGTACTGTCGCGCGCTGGCGCTTACGGTGCGCATAGGCGCTCCGTAATAGGCGATCGATGGATATCGGATCCATAAATCCCGAACTACCGAGGCTTAAGTTGGAAATTTCGAATCTCTTTTTGCCCAACCGTACCTCAACTAGCTGACCAACGGGGTGTGTGTCAAGTCTTTGATTGAGATAAATTAAACAATGAGGAATGATATCAATGTTATAAGGCCTATGTCCAGCATTGGGCACAGTTTGGCTGAGATTATGAAGACATATTGTGTTGAATTTTCGAACACTTTTTCTGTTCAATTTATCTCTAAATATACCTTCATACTTCCATCGTATTATTTCAGCTATTTCAAAGTGCTAAATACACATAAGACCGCAGAATGCTAACGTTCTTGTTGCATAATCAAATTACGTGAAGCAATGTTTTTTAATCACAAGTAGAAATTTAAAATGTTTGTGTAGGTACTTACCTTTTTAGGGTTCCGTACCCAAAGGGTAAAAACGGGACCCTATTACTAAGACTTCGCTGTCTGTCCGTCGCTCTGTCACCAGGCTGTATCTCAAGAGCCGCGATAGCTAGACAGTTCAAATTTTCACAAATTATGTATTCCTGTTACAGCAATAACAACAAATACTAAAAACAAAATAAAATAAATATTTAAGGGGGGCTCCCATACAACAAACCCGTTTTTTTGGCCTTTTTGGTACGGAACCCTGCGTGCGCGAGTCCGACTCGCACTTGGCCGGTTTTATTAATAATTTTGTAACTTGAAATCTAAACCCTAGTTTTGAGTTGTATTTTTTTTCAATTTATATTAAACCTACATAGAGAGTATAAGTAAGTAACTATACTTCATTAACAAAAAAACGTTTACACAAATTGCTTGATGATATTTTGATGTTCCTTGTTTGACACTTAGTACTAAAGTCTATGCCCTAAACTAACTTAACTCATTTAAATGTGATGCCACCATAAACGTAGAATATAATAGACGGACAAAGCCTGCGAGATAGAAGAAAACCTCTTATGGAAATCTAGCAAGATAGAAAAAGAAAACAAATCTTTTCGTTTTGTGACCTGTCGTATTTGACAGAGTGACATCCAGTGGCATATGCGATATAAGGTTCAACATTCTATGTAATTATCTAGTACATCGTAGATTATCTAAAGTAAATACAGTTTTATCTAACAATGGTCACATGTTCTGTGAGTGCCTGTGGAGTCAACCACAAAAATAATCCAGAAAATTGCTCATTTCACAGGTAAATACGTAGAAAGTCGTCATCGTAAAAACGCGTTATTTTTGTTGAATTTGATCTTGTTGTAAAGTTGTAAATATAAAATTATTTCAATCCACTTGTTCATTTTAATATTTTGTATAGATAAAGTTCTATGTATTGATTATTTACATTATTTTGGTGGATAAATAATTTATCGAAATATTTTACATGTACGCTAGAGCTTGACTCAAATTTATCGATACTATTGTCGACATTTATCTTGAATGTTTCCGGAAAAAATTGATGTTATTTTACGTTTAGCGTCTCAAATGAATGTCAACTTAACAATTTGAAGAAGGAAACTGAAAGGAATCACATAACTAAGATAATCTTGTTTAAAAGTCAAAGTAGGTGCATAATCTCGAGATAAAAACAGTGTGACAGTAAACATTATTTTCCAAACGACAAACTGCAATTATTATCGATAGTCTAAAAATGTTAAAGGTAACGTCACTAGTTAACACACACATTGACAAATCAAAACTGGTCACGCATTCTCGGGCTGTCAGTGGATCTACTTGTATCCTATATCTATGGATGCCACTTACAATAACGTCGTTCCGAAACAGAGGGTAGGCGAGAGTCGTACCTACTTTATTTCTCACTTTTATTAAATTTTTTTTACTTACTGAAACCTTAATGCAATATAACCATCAACCACATTATTTATGAAACAAACTCTATCATCTTTCGTTTCCCGCACAAAACTCTACTGACAAATCTGTCACGATGCTACGTTTTATGATTTTTTTATTACAAGTTTCATTGTCTCGGGCTTATCGATATCTTTTTGTTTTTCTCGTCCACAGAACACAACCCGAATGTCAATGTCACAATGGCAAATACTGACTGTTAGAGTTTTTGGCGGGAGTTCATGTGATACGTTTGGAGTCCGTTTATTTTATCGAATTTATATTGTTTATAGTGATTTTTGGGTCGTAAAAATGGTGTTATTATGCGAAACAAAGTGTCGTGCGAGTGAACAATATACAGTTCGGTGAAATAAGATGGTGTATGGGTCGTGACCAAGAAAAGTGGACCGTGAATTTTGCGCGGGAACGCGAACAGTTCACCTCTTTCTTGGGGACTTCTCTACATTCCTTCAATCTTTCGATTGTCTCCAAAAACTCCATCAAAGCATTAAAACGTCTAACATCAACGTTATAATGTAAAAATAAAGACAATATTACTAAAGAATTGGCTGTATGGACAAGTATCCGAGGCCGTTAAACTTAATAAAGAAAAATAAAACTGACTGTTACATTCTTTCTTTTTGTCCATAAAACACAACCAAACGTCAATGTCACAATACTAAATACTGACTGTTCTTTCTCTTTGTTCACAGATCATAACCGAATGTAGAATCAAAGCGTTCCTAATATGGGCCACGCGCAGTACCTGGCGGCGGGGCAGGCGGCCCGGGCGCGACTGTTCGGGCTGGCCCCGCGTGGCGAGCGCGCTGTACCGCTCAACATGCTTATTTCGCAGCAGGGCAAAATCACAAGAGGTACGTAGTTCGATCTGTTATTGATAGATGGCGCTGTATTTCATTTTTTAACTCTCAATGGAACAATCCCAGCAAGACGAGATCACAATAGGAATGTAGTTCAATCCATATTGTTATTAATACATGGCATTATTAATTGAAAGCGGATGCTGCAACAGGCACCGATATACAACGTGCTGTGCAAACCATAAGATAAAAAAAACGTTTCCATGCAATGACATTACATACATATTATGATAAGGCTAGAGCATCTTATGTAGACGAAATAAGTGCTATTTTGCAACAACTATGTAGTACAGTTTTATGTGCAGGCCATTGGCCATTACATACCTAACTTCAGGCTTGGTGTTATACCTTTTAATGTTTATAGACCTGATAATTACTACAATAATATAAAATTACAACTCAATGAAACCTAAACGATTTACTCATAACGGCTGTTAATCATAATTATGCTAATCTTATAATCAACATAATCATTTTATGTCACTTTTGATTATGTCAAGATGATTATTGAAGATACATTTCCTCTCTGTATTAATAAAATAATATACATTTTATAGATGATAATTTTATTATTGAAACGAATATTATTTCCATGAATTCACATTAAAAACAAAATGTGACATCCATACATCCAGACTCTATACGTATTCTTATAAATAACTAGCTGTTGCCCGCGACTTCGTCCGCGTCAATTTCTGTTATTATGATCGTGACTATTTTTGCAACATTTTTCACTGATGCTTCGCTCCTATTGGCGGCAGCGTAGTGTTAGCCTAAAGCCTTCCTCGATACATGGACTATGCAACACAAAAAGAATTTTTCAATTCGAACCAGTACTTCCAGAGATTAGCGCGTTCAAACAAACAAACAAACAAACAAACTCTTCAGCTTTATAATATTAGTGTAGATATGTAAAACGCTTCAAACCCCAAGCGACAACCGGTTGTCGCGATAACAATTGATTGTAATTGTGTCTGGAATATCCGATCGTCAAAGGGCTGAAACCTCAGATAAATTTAAGTATAGGGATAATTTATGATCGGGTACCTATTATTTAATTGATTGCTATTGATTGCTATTGAACTCTTTTATGGGTAGACAAAAACTAAAAGTTAAAATCAGTATTATACATTTCATTCCGCATGTAGGCTCCAGGAGGCGCTTTTACGTCCTAATAATAGGGGTTAAAGTATGAAATTGCCGATTATTTTCCCACTTTTTATTTTGTTTATAGCTTTTAAGTATAGTCATATTATTGCGTAATTCTTTTTGTATTGTATCAAAAATTAAATAAAGTAACTTTTGACTAAAAAAAAATGCAATACTAGTGCCTATTACTTCAAAGGAAGTCGTTGAAAAGACCCCTTACAATGTGTCAGCTGACCTTCTTGCTTCAATTAAGTATATTTGTATTATATACTTTGATTTTTAGAAATTTAAATACTATATTGCGTAGCTTTATAACCACCTAACTTTCACCTTTAATTGCATCGAAAACGGTTCAGGCGTTTTAAAAAAAACTAAAAAATTGTTAGTATGGAAAAATGACTTTTCTCGATTTCGTCCATACAAAACGGCAATTTCATATTTTAACACCTAATATTTAAACCTACCACTGCTTTGGGGCAAGTGTGGGTTAGCGCCGAAAAGCAGTGCAAGGAACTCGGTCACTATTGTCAGAATTAAAATAATTATATTCACAGAAAGATATGCCAGTGCAACTACATTTTAATGCTATACATCTTCACCATTTATTTGTATAACTTTTGCCTTCGCACACGTGGAATTTTAAATCTGAGTATATCCTACCTAATCGTATATGTTTTAGGATATGAAGTAGCCCATAAACTGTTTCTGTCCAAAACCTATCTACTATCCAAATTTCATCGAGATCCGTTATCATCTTTACAGCGTGATTCAGTAACAAAAATCCACAGCTCTTAAAAAATAATGTTACATAAAGTTTGTTTAATTTTTACAAATAGCCAACATTGGATTTGCATCTTATTAAAAAGTAATATTTAGAGAACGTCCGTTAAGCCTACTTAGTGCATTACTTACAGATAAATGATAAGGTGTGTGTGTGTGTGTGTGCACGTACAGCACCATGTGTGCTTAGTGCGGGTCTCATGCTTTTATTTCAGTAAAGATACCCAAAATGCCCCTCTTAAACGAATGTTTACTTAAGTAGAAAGGGTCCACTGAACAAACTGCGACATACAATTGAATTATGTGCATAATTAGTTTTGGTATTAGGGACATGGAATAAAGTGCATGCCGTGTGTCTGGTGCGATATGAAGGAGTATTAAAGTTTAAGAACAGTGATGCAAGGTCAGTCGGGTCTATAGATCCACAACATACATCATACAGAAATGACATGTCCAAAAAGGTACGTCTATTCTCAAGAGACACCAATCCGTGATATTAGTAAGAATAGTTGCCCCTTTTCATTAAAATGACTTGAATTTACAATTTAAGTTCATATATAGGTAGTTCAGCAAGAGACTGTGGTAATTTGTTAAAAATGCGAAACAATTTCCCTTGAACGAATTTTTTTATTCAATTCAATTTCGCAGTCTGAAGCCTGGAACGTCAAGTTTATCTTAATATCTGGTATTGAAATTGTGAACGTTACTTTTCTTAAGAAATGAATTAAGTTTTTTCGTATATAAATAAAATAAATAAATAAATGTGGACAACATTACATACATTGTCCTGATACCAATTTGAATAACTATTTAAAGCATTCGTATTTTGGAAACCAGAAACAACGAAGGTACCGCAAACACCCAGACCCGAGAAAATGTAGAGAAACACTTTTTTTCTACATTGACCCGTCCGGGAATCGAACCCGGGACCTCGGGGCAGGCGACACCTTGAAAACCGGTGTGTACGCCACTCCGCCACGGAGGTCGTCGTATATGGATAATACATGATAATACCTAATATTCGTAAATGTATTGAGAAAAAACTATAAATGTCATTGATATCGCTGAATAGCTTGGGAGTTTTTAAGAAAATTAATAAATCTACCGATTTACGTTAAACGTATTTATTTATTTATTTATTTATTTATTATCAGTAGGTACATTAATTTATATTAGAATTTGTGCCTCGCAAACCACTTTCGTGGTTGTCTGCGAGTGCGAATCTCGTATAATTGACAATATTATATATATTATTAAATTAACATTTAAAAACACTGGCGTTAAGCGAACAGGCCAATGATAGGTGGTCGGAAAGGATATGTCCAATTTGTATGATGTATGTTATGTTATATTTAATGGTATGTTAAACGTAGTGTAGTACGCCCTCAGGCCAGGTGGAGTGATGATTTGCGCAAGGTGGCTGGCAGGAGCTGGACGCGAGAAGCCGAGGATCGACCTAAGTGGCGTGCATTTGGAGAGGCCTATGTCCAGCAGTGGACTGCAATAGGCCGATGATGTGATGTGATGTGATGTGATGTATGGTGATAATAGTTTACTGCTTTCCTGCTTTTAGGCAAACACTATACATTGAAATGAAAGATATGATTACGGATTTTAATTTGCGTTTATTTTTGATTATCCCCACGTTTCGAACACTTTACAACGTCTAGCCGTGACCACAAACGCTGTAAAATGTTCGAAACGTCGGGATAAACTAATTTTAAATCTTTCATTTCAATGATAACAGTATTTAAACTTGAAAATTTATGTCTCAGGCGGGACTCGAACCCGCATCTCCTCGCATGCCGGGCGCGGCGCTATACCAAAGCCACCGAGAGACTGCGTCACAGCGCGAATTTTTCAAGCATATTCTTATCGCTGTAAGCCAGCTAGCGTGTTAATGGTGCAAACTCCTAGCATTTGATGAAACAACGCGACGCTGGCTTACAGCGATAAGAATTTGCTTGAAAAATTCGCGCTGTGTCGCAGTGTCTCGGTGGCTTAATGGTTTAGCTTCGCGCCCGGCATGCGAGGAGATGCGGGGTCGAGTCCCGCCTGAGTCATAATTTTTCAAGTTTAAATCCTGATATTATAATTGCAATTAAATTGCTTAAATATCATATAAAGTATCAATGATAACAGTTTCAATCCTTTAAAGAAAACGACATTAACTTTGCAATCATCGTTTAACCTTCGGAAAGTCAGGGTGCATCGCTAGTATTACAATATTGTAAATCAATACCAAATCGACTTAAAATAGCAAACGTAAATGACCGACTAACATAATATCGAAGCAAAATGCATTCGCGCAATTTTTTGCGTTGCAAAATTATAGCATGTTGCAACTCTGTTGACAATTTATAAGGTGTAAGCGATTTTAGTTTTAGTAAATGTATATCGAATTTTCAACTATCGAAAATAGGGGAGGTTTGTTAAAATTGTCATCATTTAAATAACATACCTTAAATAGAAATTATTGAAGCAAATGAATTGGAAATACTATTTGATGAATAAAAAGTAGTTGAAAATGTCTACTGTCATTGACGGATTCGGACTCACAAAGATGCACGTACGTCGAAAATAATTCAGCTTTTAATTTAATTTAACACTAGCCAAATGATTACTTTAAAAATAAAAAAAATACATCATTGGGAATTTAAATTGACGGTGGATCAAATGCAAGGTATCAGATAGTAATAACTCGGCTTATCAGCTTAGCCAAGATGTAGAAAGAAGCTGCAGCCTACCTTTTTCAAGCAGAATCACTTTCAGTCGTCTCTTACCCTTAGGCTGATTTTAGAATCACGCTGATCGTACGATGATCGTCGGCGCTGACCGTCAAAATGTATTAACTTGAGCGCTGACGGCGGTCAACGCTGACAGCGATTTCCACACATTCCGGTGCTTGGCGCTGATGGTCAGCTTACGATCAGCGTGCTCTAAAATCACCTTAGAGAGGTGCTAATCCTATTTAGATCGACATCACATGACACAGTTTTACCTTTAAAATCAGTTAATTTTTTAGTCGATATTTTTATTATGATTTATCCTGACAAACACTGTAAAACGTTTATGGATAGTTAGATGTCAGCAAACGCGAACAACGCTGTAAAGTTTTTGTTAGTTAAATTTAATTCAACGAATAGTGTTCGCGTACATTGATAAAACCGTTTAAAAATAAGCTCTTTCATGTATTAAGAGTATCTAATTCGTTCTCAATACTCAATTAAATATTGTGAAACCTTAATGTGTACAAAAAGATAGATATAAATACAAATAAATGGAAACAAGTGGAGACCGCGTCTCGGCAAACGTAGTGTAGGACGCCCTCAGGCCAGGTGGAGTGATGATTAGGGCAAGGTGGCTGGCAGGAGCTGAGGATCGACCTGTACAACTGGAGATTGTGCTCGAGTACATTGTGCTCGATTCGAGAAGCCGTGGATCGACCTAAGTGGCGTGCATTTAGAGAGGCCTATGCCCAGCTGTGGACTACGATAGGCTGATGATGATGATGATGATGACGATGACAAATAAATAGAGAGATAGATAGAAACTTTGTTGTATGTATGCTACGAGTACATACAATGTGAGACCAGTGTTATAGCCTTGTTAAACCTGAGTATCCATAGTCAAGTAACCCCATTCTCCCCTTGAAGTTAGATTATTTGTAGTTAAACATATTACACAGTGTAGGTAATGAAATCGCTATAGTTCACATTTTACGCCGCGTTCGCAGTTTTGCACGCATTACAACACTTCCTGCGCGCGCGCATGGCTACAGCATAGAGATGGGCAATTTTTACCTACCCGGTAAAAATTGGGTGGGTAAAAATAGGTAGGAAAGGTGAAAATAAATAAATACCCTTTTTCA
The DNA here is from genome assembly GCA_949315895.1 of Anania crocealis. NCBI lineage: Eukaryota > Metazoa > Arthropoda > Insecta > Lepidoptera > Crambidae > Anania > Anania crocealis. The sequence goes on from OX438877.1 coordinate 1,603,893, forward strand.
CCCGATATTTATTAATTTTACCGGATAAAAATTAAGACTTATGTAGATTGATTCATTTTACTTTGACGTATATGTTGCGAGGGCAAAATTATTGTTTTTAACACACTTACTAGTTTTACTCGCAAAAACCGATCAATTTTCGAATTTAATCTACTTTTAATGTCGTATCGATTTGATACTTTAATTACTTACGTCTATCCGGATAATCCTAAGAATTAAAAAAAAAGACTTGTCAATGAAATGAGTCTATGATAAGTATAAATCATTAAATATTGTTTGATTAATTTATTTAGTTATACAGCATTATAATAACATACAAAACTTTTTTAGTCTATTTTATTTATTTGGCATATACGACATACATCCTATATTTTTATCAGATGTTAAATAATTTGTGTTAAAAAACTAAATATTGCAGATTTCTAGTTAAATAAAATGTTTTTAATTTTTACCCGGTAAAAATTGATAATAGGTGGGTAAAAAAAGGATATTAATTGATATTTACCCAAAGTCGTATTTTTACCGGGTAGGCGCCCATCTCTACTACAGCATTTTTCGGTCCGATGCTACTAATATTGTTATTAATAACATTACTTATCTACATACAAGATGTAATTGGGATATTGCGAAACGTCTCAGTGGTCGATTCTGATGCTTTTAAACACTTTTTTTTACTTGTTTTTATTGCCACATGCTGGTACAATGATCTTAACAAAATATTGCAATATTGTGTTTTGATTGTAGTTAATAACATAAACTAATATGATTAATTAGACGACCAGTTGGATCAGTGGTAGTAAACGCTGCTTCTGAGCGATGGGTCGAGGGTTCAATCCCCGTACTGTACAAATATTTGTGTGCATGAATATGGTGTTTTTTATGTGTAATAAGTATATATTTACAATAAAACGTATTAAAGTAAGTTTATCGGTTGTCTAGTAGGTACATACGCCAAGTTACTTAATAGTAGCTTAATTTGGGACTAGATGGCTCTGTGTGGCCCAACGTGGCGTGTCTTAAAATATTATATTATGTCATTATACAGCATGACATTATATTTCGTATTTAGACCCTATTTATGTAATAAAAAATTTAAATCAAGTTGTCACCCGAAAATAGTTTTCGCGATATAGTTTTCAATTTTTACGGTCCTAGGCCTGTTAAAGTATAAAGGGAAAATCAAAAACTTATAAATAGTATCGTAATGAATGAATGAGCTGCGCATCGCGTAAAAACAGTGATGCTAGGCGGCCGTATCAAAAATTTTAGATTTTTTGCGGACGTTTTCTAAGTGCTTTATCTTGACATTTTTGTACTGGGCCATACCAAAAGAAAAAAATACGTCATTTGTTTTTTGTCTAGTACATTGATATTATATGAAAATTTGGAAGGTGGTTAATATTTCACCTGTATATTGATAAAAGTAGTAGTAAAGGCCTACAACTATCCCACTGCTGAGCAAAGGCCTCCATCATTGAATTCAAGTTACCACAGCAATGATGGGCACAGGCGTAATCACCACGCTTGCCAAATGCGGGGCGGTGATCACAAACCCGAGCAATGTTCGAAAAAATCGAAACTTTTTATGCCCGACTCCTTTTTTAAAGCTGATTGGCTATAAGGTCTAAATATTATATCAATGGACAGAGGATTCCAACGCAAACAAAGCCGCGCGTAGTATTATATTATCTGTGCCGCGGGCTACTAATTCGTAAGAGGAAACACTAAGGGCGAGACAATTGAAAAATAGGTATTTGTAAAATCTATTGCTGACGCGCAGTCCCGAATGCCTGCCCGCAGAGTGCGATAGAGACAACTTCATCTTGCACCGAAAATACCTACTCAAAGCACACAAAATCAACGTTTCGTAGTCCCCTGATTCCTTTTCCAAAACTAGACCGATTTAAATAGGTACTTTTTTCATTAAAATTTTAAAAAAGGCTTTGGCCGTGTTCGTATATTATTTTGTTTTTTTCTAAAATTTAGCTAAATTTGTTTTCTGGATGTTTGAATACAGCGGAAAATCTGGCGATTTTTTTAGAATTTTGAAGGCTCGTATCTTGTTTATTAATTAATAAGTATATGAAAAAAAGGAAACATAGAAACATGTAAATAGTGGCCATAGATTTTTGTAATAAAAAATATTGCTTTACTGGCATTATCCAGGGAGGTAACAGGGGACTACGTTTGTATGGAAAAACGGCCCTTGCTTCCTCTTAATAATGACAATCGTCTTTACGGATGTAAAATTGTATCTATTTAATAATATATAACGTTATTTTCTGGGTCAAGGCCCGACCTTCCCTATGTCCGCGTTTGACGAAATATTAAAACGTAATAAAACAGAGTGGTCGCTCAGTGGTCGTAGTTCGACTATAATTAATTTTAATTATTGAACTTTTTATACACAATAAAAAAAAACCATTCTGCACTCCTTCCTTATATAAACTATAAGTGTGCGAAATTTCATAATTTAATGAATCATAATTAAATTAAATTTCAATAAAAGACCATTTTTGATTTCATAAACTACCCATTCTCTCAAATAAAATCAAATCAATTTCCCTAGAAACTGACAAAGGATGATCTACATGAAGCAAGTTATTGACTTTAATCTTTGCGCTGATTCGGATGGACAAGATACAATCTTTATAAACGAAGTTCTGCATACGCGTTATGGAAAACTTGCTAGTCTATCTATACATATAAAAGTATGAATGGAAATGTTGGAAGGGGAAGGCCTCGACGAACTTATCTTGATCAAATCGGGGAAGTTCTAAAGAAAGGTCAGGTCAAGAGTACCCTAAACCGGCGAGCGTGTTTGAAAAGATTAATGAATGTAGATGAAGCGAAAGTAGTCTGTAAGGATCGTAGCAAGTGGAAAGATGTGGTCTCTACCTACCCCTCCGGGAAAAAGGTGTGAGTGTATGTATGTATACATATAAAAGAAAGTCGTTTTAGTTACACCACTTATGACTCGAGAAAGGCAGGACCGATTTTATGATTTTTGTGTGTTTGAATATGTATTCGCCGGGAAAAGGATAATAACTATCAAATCATTGGAAAACTAGCGCTAAATAACGTATAATAAGGATCTGTTTTCTTCATACATTTATCCAACGCCGCCATATTTGATGACAATGACATTAAGACGTCAAAATCAATTCTGCGGCGACACGAAGTTTGTAGGGTCCACTAGTTTAAAATAAATATTACTATTTATTTTAATGAAATCAGGATTTTAATACGTAGTTTATTAATCAAATAATTATTTAAACGCTAATACTTAAAGATAAGTCTCTAAAATAGTTTTTATCAATATATTTTATAGCCTGAAACATATTGCGAACTAATCAAAGGGCAAACTGAAACCAAATGCCAGTGACCTAAGATAAGCAGAGAAGCAAAAAATTGTAACAAATTTATTGATAATTTGTCCAGGAAATGATAAAACATTTGCCATTGAACTTGGTTTGACCTACTGATATAGAGGGCGCTGGTCAAAGCCCTTCCTTTAAGCACAGATTTGTTAAAGTATGTCGTCACTGCTATCTAGCAGAGACAATTTTCGACAATATGTATGGGTATTTCTTTAAGCTAAGGCAATCAATGGGAGTGGGCATGTCTGTAGAATGCACCCCGATAGGTGGGCTCAAATCGCAACACGATGGGTACCCAAGGATGGCTATATCGCCGAAGAGATAGACCCAAGAAAACGGTGGTGCGACGATTTTGTCCGGCTGTTGGGGGAATGGGAGTCGTAGGCGAGTGATAGAGACCAGGGCCCCAATTCCGCTAATTTACAAATGGTTCAATAGAATTGCAATTGCATCTCAATCATATATATCGTATCATCTCAATAAAATATACAATTGAGATGCAATTGCGATTTTATTGAGCCATTTGTAAATTAGCGGAATTGGGGCCCAGTGGCGGAGAAGGAGACCTTTGCCCAGCTGTGGGACTATATAGGTTCATTAAAAAGAAGGCAATCATTCTTGAACTCCCCATCGAGAGAATTGGTTGGTCCAAATTACCTAATGTCTCAAAACGAAAGTATTTGACCAGTGCGTGTCCCCATTAGTGGAGAGAAATGTCTGTTTTATTCCGACATTACTTCTGTAGTCGCCTCATCATGTAACGATGGATGTTGTAAACTAGTCGCATCAGAGGTCTGAAATAGACGGCTTGGAATAATCTGACCCGAGACTATCTTCCTTTTTTTATAATCAATGGGCTTGCTCTTAACTACATACTTAACTCTACGATTAAGAAGAAGCCTAAGATGGAGCGACCTCACCCAGAGGCACTGGTTCTCCCACACACCAGCGGAACACAGAAAAACTGTTTGTCGCTGGACTCCGGCAGGAGGGTGGTAGCATCCAGGCGGCCTCTTACGAAGCCTACTACCGCAGAGGGATCTGTTTGCCGTCATCATTGGTTAGAAAACCAAAGATGCCGTTGCCCAGGATGGACCACTAGGAGGTAGATCCCAGCACCCCAAAATTTCTTCGAAGTATAGTCATAATTCAACGATCCGTTAGTGTAGAGGTATAAGCACCGGGTCCGGAGATCTTGCGTTTGATTCCCGGGTTGGGCAACGAAAGTCTCAAATTTTCGTACATTGTTTGGGTGCGTGATTACCAAACATAAGGCAAGCGTTGTGATTATGCCTGTACCCATCATTGCAGTGGTAACTTGAATCAAAGATGGAGGCCTTTGCCCAGCAGTGGGATGATCATAGGCCGTGACTTTACCTACATAATCTAAGAAGTATAATGATTTCCTTCTCTTGTATGAAAGAGCAAAGATCTAAAAACAAAGATCGGAATACTTCTAGGACCTTTGTGTATATGACCTTTCACATGTTACGTCGTAAGACATTATTAAATTTAATGGAAATTTTCTACGTCTACAGAAACTACGTCAAAAGTATAATAAATTACACCTTAATAGCATGTTACTTATAATTGAGAGCCCAGGTCATAGAGTTACGTGCGGCTGTTGTATTATTTGCAAAATGTCGTTGTTGATTTTATGACATTATTCTGCACACAGCACAATAGATTAATTATAGTAAGTTATGTCACATCTACGTCATTGAAATGAAATAAAAAAACTAATACACGGGCAAGCACGTCAACTTACGACAACGCGTCAAATTTCCTCAATTGATATTGATCTCTAATTGTTGGACTTAAAGTTGAAAATCAATTCAACGACCTTTTGACAATAACGAACAGACAACGGCAAGTCAAGCTACCCAAAAAGTTAAAGGTCATTGAATTGATTTTCAACTTTAAGTTCAACTATGAGAGATCAATATCAATTGAGGAAATTTGACGTTTTGTGATAGGTTGACGTGCTGTTGTCGGTATAAATAGTTCAAAAACTGTGACCCGTCTACGAAAATGCATTGATTTTAAAGTCATCCCACCCTGTATATTTGCTGTATTGTGCGACATTTCTGCGCTCAGATTTTTGTCTTTTTAGGGTTCCGTACCGAAAGGGTAAAAACGGGACCCTATTACTAAGATTTCGCTGTCTGTCCGTCTGTCCGTCGCTCTGTCACCAGGCTGTATCTCAAGAGCCGCGATAGCTAGACAGTTGAAATTTTCACAAATTATGTATTTCTGTTTCCGCAATAACATAAATTACTAAAAAAATATAAAATAAATAAAACAAACGCGATTTTTTTGCCCTTTTTTGCTCAATATCAATAATGGCAACAGATAGGCACTTGAAATATTCACAAAACACTCAGTTGTACTGTTACTTTAATAATTAACAATATAATTAAATTAATATGAATATTTAAGGGGGGCTCCCATACAGAAAACCGTTGCTTACCTAGTCAATGGTACGGAACCCTTCGTGCGCGAGTCCGACTCGCACTTGGCCGGTTTTATTTTACTTGCTATGACTGCGAACTTTTATTTATCAAAGTACCCCAATAATGTCGTAGCTTTCACCATGCAGCTGAATTTTAAGAAAAGGTAGCCTATGTTACCCGGACTATGATAAGGAATAGGTACTCGTAGTTTAGCCGCAAATGTGGTACATAAACACCCTCATACATATACAGGATGAAATTTTGGGTTTTAGTTCGTTTCGGACCACGAGTGTTTCGGACCGCGGTATGAATCGCCCAAGAGCTCTTTTCGAATGGGTCGTTTCGCACCGCAAGTGTTTCAGTGGTGTGAATGGCCCAATGTGTCTTTGGAATGGGTCGATTCGGACCACGGGAAAAATGAACCAGTGCTTTTTTTTTCAAATTTAAGGCTTTTAATGATATGGGTACCGGTAAGTAGAAAAGTGTTTAGTGAAAAAAAACACAATTTAATAGGTAAAACATATAATATTTAAAAAAAGACTTAAACATGTCATTATCACAGATTTACTTATATAAAAATCAGTCACGGAGTAACATAATCACCACAAATTGAGTAAACCAAGGGGGTGTCCACATATTGCGTCACACATCAAGGGGGGAGGGGGTCTAACTTATGGTGGCATTGGGCAAAATAGTATTGGAATTTTCGTAAAAATGCATGACAAGGAGGGGTGGGGTCCAAGGAGGGGAGGGGAGGAGTCCAAGGAGGGGGGGGGTTAAAGTCATCGTTTAAAATCACAGCCTGATCAACATCATACATTTTACTTAAAATATGTGAAAATTACATAAAAAATACGGATAATGTTTTTAAATAAATTTTTATTTAATAATAGGGGTTAATGTATGAAATTGCCGATTGTTTTCCCACTTTTTATTTTGTTTATAGCTCTTAAGTATAGTCATATTATTGCGTAATTCTTTTCGTATTGTATCAAAAACTAAATAAAGTAACTTTTGACTAAAAAAAAATGCAATACTAGTGCCTATTACTTCAAAGGAAGTCGTTGAAAAGACCCCTTACAATGTGTCATCTGACCTTCTTGCTTCAATTAAGTATATTTGTATTAGTACTTTGATTTTCAGAAATTTAAATACTATAATGCGTAGCTTTATAACCATCTAACTTTCACCTTTAATTGCATCGAAAACAATTCAGGCGTTTTTAAAAAAACTAAAAAATTGTTAGTATGGAAAAATGACTTTTCTGGATTTCGTCCATACAAAACGGCAATTTCATACTTTAACCCCTTTCAGTAATCAACATATTTAATGTCTGTAGTAGGAACATAATAATGCGTTACCTACCAAGTCAATTTAACCGTGCAACACCACGATTACGTCACTACTCACAAAGTAGATATGAGACCATTTTGCATCTATTTAAATAATAATCTTACAAACAATCTGTTAAGTTGGTAAAATGTTCAGTAATAAATTAACGTATATAACGAAAGAAACACTCTCAATTTCAAGACATTTTTAACTTATTTATTTTCTTTAGTGGTTTTGTGCCTGGTTGTACTTTAAGGGATATGTAAATATTTTTTTCTTCTATTTTGTTCACTGCCGGTCCGAATAGATCCCATCACAAAAAGTTATTGGGCGATTCACACCGCGGTCCGAAACACTCATGGTCCGAAACGCCCCAATACCCGAAATTTTAACCACCTTCCAAAATTCTAATATAGCAATATAAGCAACAAAAAACAAATGACGTTTGCCTAGATTGGAGCATTGGACAGATTTGATTAATTGGGCTGGTGATAAGTCAAACCACTACAACGAACTATTCTATTCACAACCAGTTGGATCAGTGGTAGTAACCGCTGCTTCTGAGCCATGGGTCGCGGGTTCGATCCCCGCACAGTAAAAATATATGCGTACATAAAAATGTCTGTTTGTACTGGTCCGGTTGTTTTCTATGTACAATAAGTAAAAAGTATGTAAGTAAGTGTATCGGTTTTCTAGTACCCATAACCCAAGCTACTAGCTTAATTTGGGACTGGATGGCTCTGTGTGGTCCAGCGTGGCATATCTGAAAAAACATACTTCTAAAATTATGTCTCAGGTGGGACTCGAACCCCCATCTCCTCGCATACCGGGCGGGCGCTATACCATTAAACCACCGAGACACTGCGATTCAGCGCGAATTTTTCAAGCATATCTTAACGCTGTAAGCCAGCGTTGCTTCATCAAATGTTAGGAGTTTGCACCCTTAACACCCGAAAGGAACATCTTTGCAAATGTTTGACAGTCAGTTAAGATGAAAAAGCTAATTATATACTTTATTTGATAATTTAGCAATTCAACGAGATGCGGGTTCGAGTCCCGCCTGAGACTCAATTTTTCAAGTTTATATACTGGTATTATAATTGCAATTTAATTGCTAAAATATCAAATAAAGAACATACTTCTAATCTCCCCTACTTGTATTATTTATTAGTTTACACTTTAATGCACAATTAAAAACTAAAGTACAAAAGGCGGACTTAATGCTAAAAGCATTCTCTACCAGTCAACCTTGGGGTCAAGCAGAGATGACTTGTAATACCCAACTTGAAAATATCAAAGCCTATATTAGTTTACATACATATGCGATATTACTCTCGGCCAGTTGACCACGTTACGTAGCGATTACGCAACGGCCCCACAGCGGTGTCGCAACGATCTTAGCTTTACACCTCATAAGATAAATATCTAGGATGCCGGTGGTTTTGAGACTAATTTTATAAACAAGCTGATGTAATATAAAAAACCGGTCAAGTGCGAGTCGGACTCGCGCACGAAGGGTTCCGTACCATTGACTTGGTAAACAACAGTAGGTGGCAAAGAAGGGCGAAAAAAATGGCGCTTTTTGTATGGAAATATTTATTTTATTTTGTTTTTAGTATTTGTTGTTATTGCGGTAACAGAAATACATAATTTGTGAAAATTTCAACTGTTTAGCTATCGCGGCTCTTGAGATACAGCCTGGTGACAGAGCGACGGACAGACGGACAGACAGCGAAGTCTTATTAATAGGGTCCCGTTTTTACCCTTTGGGTACGGAACGCTAAAAACTATAACTTGCCTTCGAATATGCAGTGATTTAAAATTAACTCTGTATATTTGCTGTAATATACGGGGTGAAATTTTAACTACTTTCCAAATTTTAATATAGCAATCTACGAGGCAAAAAACAAATGACATATTTTTTCTTTTGGTACAGCCCAGTACAAAAATGTGAAGATAAAGCACTTTGAAACTGTCCGCCAAAAATCAAAAAAATTTGATAATGCATCCTAGTAGCACTTTTTTTACGCGATGTGCATCTCATTTATTCATTACAATACTATTCATAAGTTTTTGTTTTTCCCTTTATACCTTAACAGGTCTGGGACCGTAAAAATTGAAAACTATATTCGGAAAAGTACTCGTATTTTCGGGTGACAACTTGATTTACATTTTTTACTTCATAAATAGGCTCTAAATACGATACTGAACGCATATAAAAATTTTGGAAAGTGGTTAAAATAATACAGGTTATTGTAGCATTTACCATGTAGCTTTTTTTTAAACAAAAGGTAGCCTATGTTACCCGGACTATAGTAAGGAATCGATCGATACCTCATTCAAAAAAATGTGCTCAGTAGTTTACCCGCAAATATGGAACCCACATACTTACATAGACTCCTGTAATCATAACCCTTCTTGTTGGCTTTGCCATATTCGGGTAAAAAGTAACCTATGAGCTATTCCAGCGTTCAAACAGTCATCCGAATCCTTATTTTATCTAGATCCGTGGTGTGATTTAGTAACAAATGTACATCCTAAATTTTGCATTTCAAATATTATTAATATAAACAACTGATATATATAGAGTCAGATTAAAATGATTGTGAATATATCAAAGGTAATAATTTATGTTTCTAAATTAATATTTATGTATTGCTATAAAATATATGCGGCCTTCTTGTGCAAGAGATCAAAGCTTGGCTGTAAAAGCCATTGCACATGCTCCATCCAACCATTTAAGCTAGACGAAAGACATCTGTCAGGTTTTTAAATTTCCAGGGCATGACAAGACCGGCTTCGTCCCAACTCTACCCGAGATGATAAAAAGTACTGTCAAAATGAAAAACCTTAAAACGGTATAATTTTTTTTAATTATCAACATTTTTATCATCAATTAGAACAATCGACATTTAAAATGATATAATGAAAATAATATTTTTAAACAAAACACGTAATAACGAAACAACTTTCAAATAAAAAATTGACTTATCACGCAAAATCACAGATTGTGTTTGGAACGTAGTACGATGATTGCTAAACTATGATCTTGACTACTTGAACTACAAGTATAACATCGTCTCCCAAATCATAATAATATCATGATTGAAACATTTTCTTCATACCTAAAATTTTTATATTTTTCTTTTTAACTTTTTCTATTAGCAAAAATGAAATCGGGTAGAGTTGGGATTTTTTGTTAAGTAATTTCAAATCGGGTAGAGATGAGATCGGGGAGAGTTGGAACGAAGCCACAAGACCTAAGCTTCCAGCAAGCATCCCTAGATCCCATCAGTAAAATCTGTTTTTTTTCTGCGAATAGGCCCAAGAACGCTCTTTACACATCCCAATATTTAATCTACTGCTGCTACTGCTTTAACTAATACTGCTTAGGGACAAGTGTAGGCCAGTGAGAAGCAGCGCGAGATACTCTACCTACCTATATACCCCGATACCTTTATACCTAGTCTTCCTACCTAGATACCTTTATACCCCGGGAAGAAAAACGTAGGACTCACAGCCAAAAGCTGTACATAATAAAATCAGTGTTATAATAATACCGTTGTAAATAAAACTAATCCCCGTTGGTCTAATAAATAAATACTGGGCCAAGATCTCGGGTTTCCAGGTTCGAATCCCGGGTCGGGCAACAAAAAGTTTCGAATTTTCGAAAGTTGCTCGGGTTTGTGATCACCAACCCGCATTTGGCAAGCGTGGCGATTATGCCAGTACACCCATCATTGCTGTACCACAGTAACTATAATGTGCAAGAGCTTAAGTTAACAAATAAATCAATGCAACGATTAGTCAAAGCGTAGCTACAAAGTAGTAGCTACTTAAAACAATATTGAATTACAGGAACTAGATGTGATCGTAATTGCTGTATGTCTAATTTAATAGTCTTGTTATGTTGTTTTTGATGTATTTGTGGAACAATTTAAACAAGATACCATTATTATTTTCCTTAGTTTACGACAACACATACATTGAAATGAGAGATACATCACGGGTGGGCTGACGGTCTACCCGTCAAACAAACAAACAAACAAACTCTAAAGCTGAAGAGTTTGTTTGTTTGTTTGTTTGAACGCACTAATCTCTGAAAGTATTGGTTCGATTAGAAATTTTTTTTTGCGTTGGATAGTCCATTTATCGAGGAAGGCTTTAGGCTATATAACATCTCGCTGCGACAGATAGGAGCGAAGCATGAGTGAATAATGTTGCAAAAATAGTCGCGATCATAATAATAGAAATTGACGCGGGCGAAGTCGCGGCCAGCAGCTAATTAATAATATTAGTAAGGATGAAAACGAAATTATATTCCGCTAATTGTTATAATTAGTCACGTAACTTTTTTGCAAAAAAAAACTCAAAAAGTGAAAGTTTATTCATAACGAGATGAAGTGTCGAAATATTTATAATTCTTGGCACTTAAACTTACTTTTAGTATTTTTGTGGGTAATTTAATTTAATGATAGCTTTGTAACGTAACCGCTTTTTGCACAATGATAAATGTTACTGATGTTTAAATTGGAGACAACATTTATCTATATCTATACTGTAACGTTGACGACCATTTGGATCAGCGGTAGTTAACGCTGCTTCTGAGCCACGGGTCGCGGGTTCGATCCTTGCACAGTACAAATATTTGTGTGCATGAACATGTCTGTTTGTACTGGTCTGGGTGTTTTCTATGTATTATAAGTATGTATTTACAAAAAAAAAAAGTATATAAGTAAGTTTATCGGTTGTCTAGTACCCCATACGACAGGGTACTTAATAGTACCTTAATTTGGGACTAGATGGCTCAGTGTGGCCCGGTGAGGCATGTCTTAAATATTTATTTATTTATTTATTTATACTAATTATAAAGCTGAAGAGTTTGTTTGTTTGTTTGAACGCGCTAATCTCATGAAGTACTTGTTCGAATTGAAAAAATATTTTTGTGTTGGATAGTCCATTTATCGAGGAAGGTTTTAGGCTATATAAGATCACGCTGCGACCAATAGGAGCGAAGCATCAGTGAAAAATGTTGCAAAAACGGGAAAAAATATTCATATTAATCGGGATCATAACAACAGAAGTTTTAGGAAGTATTTTTGCTTGGTGACCTTAATGTCAAGTGTATGCGGCAGGACGGGGTTATCATACTACCAAGTTGCTTTTTCTTCTTAACAACCGCGTATAGTTTACGACAAATTATAAAAGAGACAACTCGGGTTACCTCAACGACTAAATCGCTTATCGATGTAATTTGCACGAGGGAGTCCGTGAGTCCGTTGTCTACTGAAATTATACAGTGACCTAAGTGACCATAGACTTGTTGTAGCCAAATTTAATTTTAAAACTCATAAACTACCACCGCGTTTGGTTACGTACAGGTCTATATACGCCTTGGGACTTGATTTCGTCTCAACCCAATATTGATGGTATGATCAATACTTTCAACTTTATGGTACTAGATCTGATAGACACGGTCGTCCCTAGGAAGACACAGGTATTCAGACGTCCTCCTATCCCCTGAATGACTGATACTCTGAGGGAAATGAAATCTTTACGGGATAAAGCATGTCAGCGGGCCAAGACTACGGGCTCTGCCTCGGCATAGAGGTACTATCAGGATCTTCGTAATTGTTATAACCATGCCTTGAATACGGAGAAAAAACATATTTTAACAGGTTTGTTAATAACAATAAAAATAATCCGACGAAGATGTGGCGTCATATTAATAATCTAATAGGTTCAAAAGGAAAAAACTCTGTCCTGACCATCTTTTGGATAATATTAACTCTCTTAACCAGTACTTTATAGATAGTATACCTAAGATGCAACTTAACGATAGGATGTTTAAAGAGATGGAAGGGAAGAAAAACTCAAATGCAACCTTCGATTTTGAACCTGTTTCCCTGGGGGCTATAGAAAAATACATTAGAGAATCCTCCTCAAATTCAGTACGATCTGATGGCATCTCAATGTCGATGTTGAGGTTGACTCTCCCTCACTCGCTTAAAGCCATACACACTATTATTAACAAGTCTCTTTTGGAGGGAGTCTATCCGGATGCATGGAAGTGTGCAATTGTAACACCAACACCCAAAAAACCTGACGTTCAAAACTGGTCAGATATCAGACCTATCTGCATATTACCAGCTTTGTCTAAAGTCGTAGAGAAATGTGTTTTATCACAGATAACCCCTTTCATTGAAAATAATAACATATTGCCACAGTTTCAGTCAGGATTTCGTAAAAATCATAGCACGATCACAGCACTCACGACCATCATAGACGATATACTTATGGCATCGGATGAAGGTAGAGGAACCTTACTGACCCTGCTTGACTTCAGCTGAGCCTTTGACTGCGTAGACATACCGCTTCTGCTTAAAAAATTGAGATATTATGGGTTCAACGACGTTCACGATGGTGCTTGCAAATGGTTTAGCTCATACTTTCGAAATCGAGGTCAAAAGGTCCGTCATTCCAACAACAAGAGCAGGAAGGTCATTTCAGGTAGGCTTAGTTTGGACAGAGGCGTGGTTCAGGGTTCGATTCTGGCACCAACATTATTAGCGATTTATACAGCAACTATTGCTGAGGCAGTCACTCATAGTCGTTTACACTTATACGCTGATGATCGACAACTATACATCCACACTCGACCATCATGAGGTTTCCCTCAACACCCAGAAGCTGAATCGTGACCTGCAATTGGTAGCGGAGTGGTCAAGGGAACATGGACTGGTTCTAAACCCCGATAAGAGCGTGTGCATTACACTCGGAACGATCGCACAAGTCAGGTCTATAAATGACAGGAGACCGCCTATTAAGGTACTTGATACGCCCGTGCCGTACGAGGAATGTGTACGCGATTTGGGATTTATGTTGGATGAGTCATTAAAGTTCGAACAACACGTTAGAAACAAGATAGGAAAATGTTTCGGTTCCTTGAAGGCTTTGTACAGAATAAGGAAATATCGACGATCATTTCGATCAGCGGTAGTAAACGCTGCTTCTGAGCCATGGGTCGCGGGTTCGATCCCCGCACAGTACAAATATTTGTGTGCATGAACATGTCTGTTTGTACTGGTCTGGGTGTTTTCTATGTATTATAGGTATGTATTTACAAAAAAAAAGTATATAAGTAAGTTTATTGGTTGTCTAGTACCCCATACGACAGGGTACTTAATAGTAGCTTAATTTGGGACTAGATGGCTCAGTGTGGCCCAGTGTGGCATGTCTGAAATGTCTGAAATATTTATATCTAAAAGTGGAAACTCGAATGATGTTGTGTAATACTTTAGTCCTATCACATCTTAACTATGGCGATACTGTGTATAGGCCTTGTTTGTATAAAAAGACAGCCAAAAATATACAGAGGGTGCAAAATGCGTGCATGCGCTTCTGCTATGAGATACCCAGACGGCATAGAATCACACCATACCTAAATGAAAAATGTATCTTAAATATGGCTAATAAGGTCATACTAAAGCACGCTTGTTTTCTGTACAGATTGTTGAATACTAAATATCCTGTATACTTATACAACTAAATTGTTATTAAAAAGTGTATATCTTCACTAAGAGATAGAGGGTACAGGTTATGTGTACCTGCTATAAAATTGCGTGGAACCAGGGGTTGCTTCAAATATGCTGCTGCCAAAATTTTGTATGACTTGCCTCCACCCATTCGCAAGACGCTCAGTCGATCACTTGCCACGTTCCGTAAAAAATGTCGCTGGTGGCTCTTTGAGAGGCAATCCATGGTGTCCACGCAGGGCTAAAATTTGTGTGAAGTACCCTAATGAATTAATTCTAAAATCATGTATCTGTAAAGAAAGGGTATGACTGAATAACAGGGTTTGTGGACTATCTCCGCAATCACTGAGTCATACACCGTTTATATCTTTTAACACTTTTCTGTTATAGTATCTTGTATGCATATGTTGTGAAAAGGCAAAATAATAAAATTTATTATAATTAAATTTATTATCAGAAATTGCCGAGAAGAAGAAGCGCTCATAGCCCAATGCTTCTTCGTGATCAGTTTCTGTCACGAATGTCAAGCAACGATGGGAGCGGTCACTAATTGGATGGGTGACCGTTTGTGGCATCGTACCTTGAGCGCTTCCGTGCTCCGGAGGGCACGTTAAGCCGTCGGTCCCGGCTGTTATCATGAGATAACAGTCGTTAAGCCCTGTTGGAGGCCTTCGGGCGGCTTGAGAAACGTCCAACGGCGGGATGATGTTGCCACAGCGTCGCCCCCGCCGTCCACCAACCCGCACTAGGCCAGCGTGGTGGTACTAAGGCCTTAAGTCCTCTCCTTAAAAAAAGGAGAGAGACCCGTGCTCAGCAGTGAGCGAAAATGGGTTGTTACATATATTGGAAATTGACGCGAACGAAGTCGCGGGCAACAGCTAGTAACATCATAAAAGTAAAGTAACGGCCTATAATCATCCCACTGCAGGGCAAAGGCCTCCATCATTGAATTCAGGTTACCACAGCAAGATTGGTACAGGCATAATCACCACGCTTGTCAATGCGGGGCGGTGATCACAAACCCGAGCAATGTTCGCAAAATTCGAAACTCTTGTTGCCCGACACAGGGATCGAACCCGGGGCCCTCATAGTGCAGTAAGTAATAAACTAATATGTGATGATGATGATAAGTTTAGTGTTTATAATTGCAAAAGAAAATATTTCATACCAATTTTTCCAATTGTAATGCGCTTCATACAAAAGACATCAACGAGTTATTATTAGAAAAAAAAAAAAAATCTTTTTGTACGGCAAAAGGCGAATCGAGTCATTGCCAAACGAAAATTCACCGACGAACATGATTTGTGGCTTATTTTATTCATCGCCAATCTTAACTGTTGTTAATTATATATATTATTTCCACAGACAACACAGACATTTAGACTACCTTAATCACCCTGTATTGCATTCTTTTGATTCAGTAAACCAGTTTTGCATTGAGCTTAAAATAAACTGCACATTATGTTATTACGACAGGATTGCCTAACTTTATAATGTAGCATCGCACACCTTGATAATAAATTTTATATTAAACTAGCTGTTCCCCGCGACTTCGTCCGCGTCAATTTCCTTTATTATGATCGCGATTATTTTTGCAAATTTTACACTCATGCTTCGCTCCTATTGGTTGCAGCGTGATGTTATATATCCTAAAGCCTACCTCGATAAACGGACTATCCAACACAAAAATATTTTTTGTAATCGGACAAGTACTTCCTGAGATTAGCGCGTTCAAACAAACAAACAAACAAGCAAATAAACAAACAAACTCTTCAGCTTTATAATATAAGAATAGATGTAAATTTGGACAACATGACATGACATTTTTTTGATCCCAAAGTAAAGAACTGTTTAATGATCTCGTATAGTGGTAATTTTTTTTTTATTTAACAATATCCTTCCGGAAAATAAGATTGTCTTTAGGTCGTTTTGAAAAATCAAATTATAAAGTTATAAAAGGCAAAGGGGTTAGGGTTGTTGCCCCCAAAATTTACGCTTAACATAGCATCGCCCTGCTCCTGTGGGTGGAGGAAGCGCTTTCACACGTCTCAATATTTTACCGCTGCTTCGGGACAAGTGTGAGTTTACCGAGGATTGCAACCATAGGATGTGAATTCAGTAAATTCTGTTTTATTTTCTGCAAATAGGCCCCAGGGGGCGCTTTTACACGTCCCAATATTTCTTCGGGACAAGTCTGGGCTAGTGACGATTTATTAAGAAAAGCTTTAGGCTATATAATATCACGCTGCAACCAATAGGAGCGAAGTATCAGTTAAAATCAGTTAAAATCAATTTTATTTCTGCAAATAGGCCCCAGGGGGCGCTTTTACACGTCCCAATATTTAAACCTACAACTGCTTCGGGACAAGTCTGGGCTAGTGACGATTTATCGAGAAAGGCTTTAGGCTACATAATATCACGCTGCAACCAATAGGAGCGAAGTATCAGTTAAAATCAGTTAAAATCAATTTTATTTCTGCAAATAGGCCTCAGGGGGCGCTTTTACACGTCCCAATATTTAAACCTACAACTGCTTCGGGACAAGTTTGGCCTAGTGACGAAAAGAAGCAGCGCAATAAACTCGGTCACTATTGTCAGGCTCTTTTTAAATAAATGTTTACATAAATTAAGGTTTAAGCAAGTACGAGCTAGGAAAATGTATATATATTGCTATTGTTTAAATAATCATTAACAGTGTAATAGCCCTTTTTCATTAAAATTACTTTGACATACGATTTAAGTTTATGTACAGGGAGTTCAGCAATACCCTGTGGTAGAGATCGTCTAAGCTGAATTGACGCGCCCCACTATCGCATTAACGCACACAAGCAAATTAAAAGTATGGACGCAATACATATACAAATGCCGTTGTAATTGGTCATTCAGTTGCCGGTGAGATTCAAAGCTTTTCTTGGGTTTGTTGTCCTACTTGTCATAATTTGCCTTAACGCGCGAGAGAGCGGACGTCTTGTTTCATACAATACGCCAGCGCTGCTCCCTAAGAAGAGCGTTGTCAGATTTATCACGCGACTAGTCGACCGTGACGTAGGCATACAGATCGTAGTTCGTGGAGCAGTTGACGCTCCCACACAGATGAAGTGTCATTATTAATATTTGCACTCACACATCGAAATCAACTAATTAAGTAGCGGGGCGCGTCATTTCATCTTAGACGAGCTCTAATTTGTTGAAAATACGAATACAATTTCTTATAAACGGTTTTCGCTACTTTTGTCAGTCTGAAGCCTGGAACAGCAAGGCTATCTTTATTTCTGGTATTGAAATTGCGTACGTTACTTCTCTTAAGAAATAATTGTATGTTTTTACGAACGTAAATAATATTCTCAAAAATGTATTGATATTGGCCGACCCGGGGATCGAGGCCGGATCCCGTGCTCTTGGCCAGGTATTTGAACCACTAGACCAAGAGGGCGTAAAAACACATACTCCACCATAATTATTTCCACACAGCAACAAGAATCTCATGCATGACCAAGTGACATAGTTATTTAAAGTAGAGTTTGATGAAATCGTGACGTAATAAGTTAATTAAGACTGTTTTTTAATTAGAATGAACGTTTTAAATAACAATGATGCTTTAACCAGTTCAAATTCAACTAGCTGTTGCCCGCGACTTCGTCCGCGTCAATTTCTGTTATTATGATCGCGACTATTTTTGCAACATTTTTCACTGATGCTTCGCTCCTATTGGTCGCAGCGTGGTGTTATAGCCTAAAGCCTCCGTGGCGGAGTGGCGTACACACCGGTTTTCAAGGTGTCGCCTGCTCCGAGGTCCCGGGTTCGATTCCCGGACGGGTCAATGTTGAAAAATTGTGTTTTTCTACATTTTCTCGGGTCTGAGTGTTTGTGGTACCTTCGTTGTTTCTGGTTTCCAAAATACGAATACTTTAAATAGTCATTCAAATTGGGATCAGAACAATGTATGTGATGTTGTCCACATTTATATATTATTCATTTATTATTTATTATTAAAGCCTTCCTCGATAAACGAAGATCCAACACAAAAAAAATATTTTCAAATTAAACCAGTACTTCCTGAGATTAGCGCGTTCAAACAAACAAACAAACTCATCAGCTTTATAATATTAGTATAGATATAGATTTTAAATTTTCTTTACTTTTCAACCAAAACTTACTTATATAATTGTTGTTAGTTAAAAAAATAGCTATACAAATCAACTTTCAAAAAGTGTCCCACCTAAAAGAACACTTTAAGTACAAACTTCATTAATCCAATAGAAACAACATGTCATAAAATTTGCGTGTCAACATAATTTGGCCGGGTTATAAGGTATTGGTTTAAGCATAAGATGAGTGATTTGAAAAAACAACCAGATTGCTATGAACCATTTTATGATGACGTTTGCAAATCATTCAAATCATCTTATCTTAAGATCTACTAGAGCCAAGAACTGCCCTCAATTGATTTAATTTTATTACTTCTAAACAAAATCAATTCTCAAAAAACTAAAACAGTATCATTTTAACAAATTATCTCTAGTATTTATTGAATGACAGTAAACTTTTCATTTAGTTGTTTTCAAAGTCGAATTTGATGCTAACGCTAGAAGCGGCCGCTTTTAGCAATAATGTACAATACGAAAGTATGACAGAATGAGAAGCAGTTCACAGTGATTCAATAAATACTAGAGGTAATTTGCTAAAATGATAATGTTGTAATTTTTTGAGAAGTGATTTTGTTTGGAAGTAATAAAATTAAATCAATTTGGGGCAGCAAATAGATCTAGTAGTCCCCTTAACTTTTATCTGTACGTTGAACAACCAGCCTTTATGCATAAAAGAAAATACTTATACAAATAAATAAATAAAATACTTTTACAAATAATAAACGCAAGTTAATCAGTAAATACCTATACATCTTTTATTGATTTTATTTAAACTCGTTATATACATAAATTGAAATTGCGATTACGGCAAAATCATTGTTGCCTAGTGGTTTAAATACCGAGCCATCTCAGAGACCCGGGTTCGATCCCAGGGACGGGCAACCAAAAGTTTCGAATTTGAGAACATCGCTCGGGTTTGTGATCACCAACCCGTATTCGGCTAGCGTGGTGATTATGCCTGTACCCATCATTGCTGTGGTGACTGAATTCAATGATGGAGGCCTTTGCCCTGCTGCAGTGGGATGATTATCAGTTGCTACATTATTTTAGAGAGCTATATCCAGAGAGGATGAATGAGAGAAGAATGACTAGACAGATCTATAAGACGAGTGTGAAAGGAAACGTTGGAAGAGGAAGGCCTAGACGAACTTATCACGATCAAATCGGGGATGTAATGAAGAAAGGTCAGGTCAAGAGTACTCTAAACCGACGAGCATGCATGAAAAGATTGATGAATGTGGAAGAAGCGAAAGATGTATGCCAGGATCGTAGTAAGTGGAAGGCCTTGGTCTCTGCCTACCCCGTTGGGAAGGAGGCGTGATAATATGTATGTATGTCCAGCAGTGCACTGATATAGACTGATAATGATGATGAAAATCTAATCTATATTAGTACCTTTCATCAAATTCATTTAGCAATTTAGTCGTAAAAGCTTAACAAGTGTGTCTGTCACATTAACTTCTGAATTTACAACTCAGTAACAATTTTTACGAGTATTATGGATAAGTAACATTCCTCATTCTGTAGTCACCTAACGACACCCGAGCCGAGAAGAGGTGGTGCTATATTATTTAGGACTAGCAAATTTCCCTCAATAATTTCATGTTAAAAGTGAATTCCTCATACAATACAGCTTAAGCAACAAGATTGTACTATTAACCCAGATACGATAACCAGTTTCTGCGTATAATGGCTTAACAAACTTCAATAGGACATTGAACCTTGTCCCTATGGTCATAGAGTCCAGTAAAAACTGTCATTGAAGAGCCATGGAGTGTCATGTCATGTCATCATGTTTATTGAATGACTAGTTTTTGCGTTCGGCTTCGCTTGCGATTATATTCCGTTGGTATAACGTAGATTGTTTCAAGTGGTGTGAAAGGCAACAAAATCAGATGTTACGGGATCGAATCCCGTTGGAGGTTGGGTGATGACCAGAGGCCTTAGTCCGTAACATAATGTCTGTAGGTATATAAAATAAAAAAAGAATTTGGACGACATCACCCCAAAGAAAATAACTATTAAATAAATAAATAATAATAAAAATAAATGTGGACAACATCACATACATTGTTCAGATCCCAATTTGAATAACTATTTAAAGCACTCGTATTTTGGAAACAAGAAACAACGAAGGTACCACAAACACCCAGACCCGAGAAAATGTAGAAAAACACTTTTTTTTCTACATTGACCCGTCCGGGAATCGAACCCGGGACCTCGGAGCAGGCGACACCTTGAAAACCGGTGTGTACGCCACTGCGCCACGGTACTATTGAAAACACTGTTTTGTGGAAATCAGAAACAACGAAGTGGAAACAATACGAGAGAATATAGAAAAATACTTATTTTTTTCTACATTGACCAGGCCGGGAATCGAACCCGGGACCTCGGGGCAGGCGACAACATACGATGACGTCAACATGTCTTTTTTCGGTATCTAAAGTACCCTCTATGATAGCGTTGCCCATTTGCCGGGTCGCGACCCGGTACCAGGCCATCAAAATAAAATACCGGGTCGCAACATTCCCACCTTGTTTATAAATATGTTATACCTACTATCGATCGTTAATATTCTTCTTAAACTTTCGTCATTTTTGGGGAACTTGAATTTTTTCGTAAAACATAGGCAGCTCGTCAAAGCCCATCAAAACTTTTGCATTTATAATACATATTAATATTTAATACATATTAATATTTATAATATTATTTATTATTACTAAGACACTTTGGTATTGCGAAAGCGACAATGCCTGTTTGTTTGTTCTCACGTGATACGGAAGTTCGGGAAAGACAAAGCAATTGTAATCAGCTAATTATTAGTCACGCAGCATTGGACTTCTGCCAAATTATTGTCAACGCAAACATTACGAGGCCACTCGTTGTTTGAACTGGGAGAAAATGTATGAGAAAGTCAAGTAACTGCTGGGCCGCAAGTAAACACATAAAAATTTTTGCTATATTATATAAAAATAAGATATATAAAACTTCATAGGTATACATTGTTTTCTAACCAATGATATTTCAAAATCTATAGTAATATTATAAAGCTGAAGAGTTTGTTTGTTTGTTTGTTTTAACGCGCTTATCTCAGGAAGTACCTACTGGTCCAAATTGAAAAATTCTTTTTGTGTTGGATAGTCCATTTATCGAGGAAGGCTTTAGGCTATAAAACATTATGCTGCGACTACTATTAGCGAATCATCAGTGAAAAATGTTGCAAAATAATCGGTATCATAATAACAGAAATTGACGCGTACGATGTCGCGGGCAACAGCTAGTACAGATATATTACCTTCATAGTAATTCGCGTATTAAATCTGTTCCGAGCAATCCAAAACTGCGACATTGACAAGTTTCACTGATAACCAGGACAAAAGATGCGAAATGGCACGCAAAAAAAAAGAGATGGCTATAATTTTTAATGATTACCGCTCGTGACTGCACGACGTGGACGTTGTAAAAAACGCCCTAATTGCCTAAAGCCTAACAGGCTTGCTCTTGACTACATACTTAACTCTACGGTTTAGAAGAAACCTAAGATTGAGCGAGCTTACCCAGAAGTACTGGTAACCCACACACCAGTGAAACACAGAAAAAATGTTTGGCGCTGAACTCCGGCAGGAGGGTGGTAGCATCCACGCGGCCTCTTACGAAGCCTACCGCCGCAGAGGGATCTGTTAGCCGTCATCATTGGTTAGAAAACCAGATGCCGTTGCCCAGGGTAGACCACTAGGAGGTAGATCCCACCACACCAATAGTGGGTGTCGTAAGAAACGACTAATGGAGTACCGCCTGCAGAAAATATAAATCATGGCACAATCCATGGCCTCTGCCCAGCAGTAGAAAGATATTGTCTGATGAGCTGGTGTTGATAATTATCTTAGAATCGTTATTAATCTGTCCGTCCATCTAGTAACGAATCAAGCAGCAAGATCGATGTCAACGGAAAATTAATCGTTGACCTGACCTCGTATCGAATCCGCGACCTTCCGCGAAGTAAACAATTATTCTTCACGGTCACCAGCCACCCATCATATTTCAGTTCGCAGAAATGTTTGCTTATGAATCAGAAGTTATGACAAAATAAAGTAAAGAACAGTCTGTAATCATCCCACTGCAGGGCAAAGGCCTCCATCATTGAATTCAAGTCACCACAGCAATGATGGGTACAGGCGTCATCACCACGCTTGCCAAATGCGGGTCGGTGATCACAAACGCGAGCGATGTTCGAATATTCGAACATCTTATTGCCCGACCCGGAATCGAATCCAGGACCCTGAGATCTTGACCCGGTACTTAAACTACTGGACCAACTTGTTTGCTCTTAGAACTACCAATTAAGAACAATGAAATCATAAACATTTACAGCAGATTTATATAAAAATACTAGCTGTTGCCCGCAACTTCGTATGCGCCAATTTCTGTTATTATGGTCGCGATTATTTTTGCATCATTTTTACTGATGCTTCGCTCCTATTGGTCGCAGCGTTGTTATTAGCCTAAAGCCTTCCTCGATAAATTAACTATCCAACACAAAAATATTATTTCAATTCGAACCAGTACTTCCTGAGATTAGCGCGTTCAAACAAACAAAGAAACTCTTCGGCTTTATAATACTAGTATAGATTATAAAAAATACACAAGAATATAATATGGTTGTGACGTTTACAGACTCTAATCCAGAATTAAAACATTGGAAGCAGACACACACAGCTTCTTTTAATGACCCAAGCAACAGTGGCGCTTATTTTACGGTCACCCATCCATAGCCAGGCATAGCGACAGTTGCTTAAGTTATTGGTACAATGCGAGCCTCATCTGCAGCCAAATACCTTTCCCTTAAAGGGCTGGTTCGTTACTTAAGAGGCAAGGAGAACTGGTGGGGTGGCGACATACGGGTTGATAGTGTGGACTTGCATTTGAGATTTATTCTGGCTCTTAGGAGTTGCTTCTTATTACATTTCCGACAATATTACGTTCGTAAAAACCTTTATTTCTATAGAAAAGTGACACAATTTTAACACAATTGCAACTTGGTGTTCCAGAGTTCAGACTACAAAAAGTTCAAAATTATTTCATGGGAAAATGCCGTCCCTGCACGTACCTCAACATAAATCACATTAAATTGTCCTAGCTCGCATGGCATGTGTCTTTCTGCAATTTTAAGAATAGGCCGACAATAGTGGCTGATTTTCTTTGTGCTGCTTCTTGGCACTAGCCCCACATTTGTCCAAAAGCAGTGGTATGTTGTTTGGTTGAGATAGCAATGATGATAATGATATATGAATCAATAAATTCGGTCATATTTTCATGGATTATACCTGTAATGATCCCAAAGTAAGTAATTTATAAAGCCTAGTGCGAGCTAGGCTTACGATGCTATTAGCGGGTGTAGGTAGATATGTAAATCAAAGTCCAATCCGAATGACGTCGTATATAATTCAGGCAGCGATTCGATCCGTACAATGTTCAAGCAGAGAATGACAGCGATTATGCTAGCGCACAGGCTAATATGGCTGACTACGACGCTCCCCTCCAGACATAGGCTGATGGCTGGCGTGACTTGCTCGGCAGTGGGCGCGCTCGGCGGCGTTGGCAGGGAGGGAAGTGACGTACGGCTCGGCTCGGCTGGCTGGCGACATCTTTTGCCACGTTACAAATTATTTGTTTTTTGGAAACCATAAATTATGAAACTACAAACACCTAGACCCAGAAAATTTATATTTTATTTCTACATTACTTACTTATTTATTTAATCTTTCTTTCACAATTTAGAAAAACTACAAATTGGACTTATTAATTGTCCCCGGAAATTTAACACAGAACCTCATAGCTAGCAAAGCCAAGAAAACCGTAAGGCATTTCACCACGAAGGTCGTCAAGATGCTGAAACATATAATTACTAATTATTCATCCCTCATGCTTCAATAAATATTTAAAATAAAAAATATTCAAGTAGCGGTCCCGCACACAATGCTCATCTGTATATTTCACAAATAATTTTCAATATGCCTTTTTAATATCGATAATGTCTTACTAGGTCACCGCAGTGAGTCACGTAAACGAATGTTTATTATAATTACAATACTGTACAAGATCAAAGATATAATTGATATAAATTTACATACTTACCGCTATCAAAGGCTTAGGTAAGTTGACAAAGATTGTGTTAACTTAGCTCTGACTCAAAGTAACATTTTTGCCTATCTTAGAAATTACTTTGAAATGTTTCTAAATGTTCATAAGCTTTGCACTGCAAACGGTGCCTCCACAAAACAGAGCAGTACCACCTCTTCTCTCTTTAAGGGTGTCGCTAGTAAATAAATAAATGTGGACAACATCACACACATTGTTCTGATCCCAATTTGAGTAACTATTAAAAGCACTCGTATTTTGGAAATCAGAAACAACGAAGGTACCTCAAACACCCAGACCCGGGAAAATGTGGAAAAACCCTTTTTTCCTACATTGACCCGTCCGGGAATCGAAACCGGGTCCTCAGAGCAGGCGACACCTCGAAAACCGGTGTGTACGCCACTCCACCATTAAGGTCGTGCTATGTGCTACCTAATTTTATTACTTCTAAACAAAACCAATCGTCAAAAAAACTAGAACAGTATCATTAGCAAATAACCTCCAGTATTTATTGAATCACAGTAAATTTTTCATTCACTTAGTTGTTTATAAAGTCGAATTTGTCGCTAACGCCAAAAGCGGCCGCTTTTAGCAATAATGTACAATACGAAAGAATACCAGAATGAAAAGCAGTTAACAACGCTTGTCGAATGAAGGTTTGGTGATCGCAAAATTCGCAAACCCTAGCAATGTTCGAAAATTCGAAGCTTTTTGTTGCCCAACTCGGGACTATCGAAATCTTTTTTTGTTTATGGTCCCTGTGATAGTCCCTGGAAGGTACCACGGGAAGCGTTTTACCCGTGGTCCCTGAATTTAGTATAAGCCAACTAATTTAAAAAGGTATAATAACTTAACTGTATATTATTACAGACAATAACTAAATAAAACATAAGTACCTACATATAGGTACACTCCATGCGTTTGTGCTCTATTATATAAACAAAATTAAAAATTAATTAATAAAGTAATTAAATAAATTAAAATTAATTAATTAAATTAAAATAAATAATATCAGTATACAAACTTAAAAAAATATGTCTCAGGCGGGACTCGAACCCGCATCTCCTCGCAATTGGAAGGAAGAGGAGATACGGGTTCGAGTCCCGCCTGAGACATAATTTTTCAAGTTTATATACCTACTGATATTATAATTGCAATTTAGTTGCTAAAATATCAAATAAAGTACAAAATAAATAAATTTAATAACTAAATATCTAATAATAATTTTATCATTAATTAATTAAAAATAAGATAATTTCATAAATTAATTATTTATTATAAATTAATTAACTGTCAATATGCTGGCCACTAAAGACCCTGAGTAGTATGTTTATGTTGTTAATTTTGTTATTATAGTAGAACACAAACGCATGGAGTATATATTATGTAGGTATTTATGTCTTATTTTGTTATAGTCTCATAATATACAGTTAAGTTATTAAACCTTTTTAAATTTGTTGGCTTATACTAAACTCATAATATACAGTTAAGTTATTAAACCTTTTTAAATTTGTTGGCTTATACTAAATTCAGGGACCGTAAAATACTTCCCGTGGTACCTTCCAGGGACTATCACAGGGACCATGGACAAAAAAGGATCGAAACTAGAAAGCTGGAACCACTAAACATTGATAAGAGCGAGTTAATTCCATAAGTCTATCAATTCAATGTTTAGCGTCCGCATAAATTCAAGAAACCAATGAATTTATCTAATTAACTTACAATGAAGACAATCAACTAACATTCTGTTTCGTCAAAGTGCACACAACAAATCACAAGAAACACTTATAATTGCATCATTAGCTTTCGCTGAACTTTCCTTGAGCTTTCAATTTCGTTTGATTGCAAAAAGCTCGTTGATCATGTTACAGGGAAATCGGTCAATGCCATCTCAAAACAGGTTTCATAGTTATTTGACGTAAGATTTTTTATCCAGACGGCTTTCCATCAAAGATGGAGTATATTATTATAATAATAATTCAATAACAATGCAGTAGGTTACTATGTATATATTCGTTTAATTTGTTAATAAAAGGATATTTAGTAACATAGAAAACATAGGATCCATAATCATAGAAAAAAATATTATAAATAGTTGACATAAATATGTCAGTAAAGTACTAGAACTTTGTAAGCTAAAATATTTATGATATTAAAAAGCACCACATAAAATATAACTAACTACAAAGGAATTATTAGCAATAAGTAATTTCAGTCCCTCCCCGCTGCCTGGCCGATCCGAAGGTTCCCATTACGCTGCATGCATTGCGTTGAATGGCAATGGAGACCTGCTGAACCAACCAGGAGCTAGCTAACTAACTATGTATGTGGGATTGTGAGTGAGTTTGAAGGAATGATTAATCCAGTTTATTTTTTGGTACTAATTAACTTATTTATACAAATACAAATACAAATATATTTATTAACAGGAAACGTAAATACATCTTTTGGTTACTAGCAGTCCCCAAACTAGGTAATCCTGTTATTTGAGGACTAGCGAGTTGCTGATTTTTACTTTCATTTACGTTACAGCTAAAATTTGTAGAAATGAATTTGAACATGCAGAATCAAACAAAAACAAATGTGGTTTGTGTTTGTGCGTGTGGTGTGGTGTGGTGTGCGTGTGTGTGTGTGTGTGTGTGTGTTTGTGTATGTGCGCGCGCGCATGCGTGGGTGTATGTGTGTGCATGTGTGTGCGTTAAAACTTTACAGTTGCTCAGCCCTACGTAAGGAACATACTTGGGATCGGTTTCTAATACCACTGAGTGTGACGTTTCCAGTCACGATTAAGAGGAGTGATTGATCGGTATGAACGAGGAAGCAGTGAAATGATACGTCATGGTTTGAAGATGTGAATGAAGATGCAAGCATGACCGATGACTGAACGATGGTTTGAATAAAGAATGAAAGAACGAAGAAGAGTAGATGATTTTGAAATGATAAGAATGAAAATGGCAGACTGAGAGGATCGCGGTGAAAGGAAGATGTCGTGTTCAATATTTTATTTTGTACTTAAGATTTTAGACTTAGATATAGAGATGTAAAGACGTGTTAAAACGATAAAACCTAAACGAGTGAAGACGTGTATTTTATTTATTTCCCCAATCCTACATGTATTTAAAGTTTTGTACATTATAAGTAGTAAGTAACTATGTATTTAAAGTTTTGTCGAAACTAAAAGCAACGAAGGCAGCACCAACACCCAAACCAAAGAAATTATAGAAAAAAAAAAGTTGCGCGTGTACTAGTGTACACACGTAAGAAGTGAAACTTCTTTATGGCCTTATTTTTCGAAAAATGATCTACATGCAACTTTCCAGAAATTGGTTAAATTGGTTAAATTGGTTATATTGGTTAAATTGGTTAAATTGATTAAATTGATTAAATTGGTTAAATTGGTTAAATTGGTTAAATTGGTTAAATTGGTTAAATTGGTTAAATTAGTTAAATTGGTTAAATTGGTTAAATATTATTTCACTTTACCTTTTTGCTATCGTCTGAACCAACCGTGGTAGGGGCAAGAAAAAGATGGCGCGTAACCGAAAAATCTGACGCGTCAATGTGACGCAAAACGTGACGGTAAATTTTTTCCAACGCCCATAATAAAGTTTCACTTCAAATACTTTTTTTCTACTTATAGAAAAAAAATTTTTTTTGTTCCGTACGAGACTCAAACCCGGGACCTCGGAGCATGCGACACCTTTAAAACAGGTTTCCACGCCGCTTAGTCACGAAGGTCGTATAAAAATAAAAGAACACCACCCGTTCTTTTCCTATGGGTGTCGTAAGAGGCGACTAAAGGAGTACTGCCAGAAGGAGACGGGCAGCAGCGTCTCTTCCTATGGATGTCGTAAGAGGCGACTAAAGGAGTACTGCCAGAAGGAGACGGGCAGCAGCGTCTCTTCCTATGGGTGTCGTAAGAGGCGACTAAAGGAGTACTGCCAGAAGGAGACGGGCAGCAGCGTCTCTTCCTATAGGTGTCGTAAGATGCGCCTAAAGGAGTACTGCCAGAAGGAGACGGGTAGCAGCGTCTCTTCCTATGGGTGTCGTAAGAGGCGCCTAAAGGAGTACTGCCAGAAGGAGACGGGCAGCAGCGTCTCTTCCTATAGGTGTCGTAAGAGGCGCCTAAAGGAGTACTGCCAGAAGGAGACGGACAGCAGCGTCTCTTCCTATGGGTGTCGTAAGAGGCGACTAAAGGAGTACTGCCAGAAGGAGATGGGACGGAAGTAGCGGCTTTTCCAACTAATAGTTATATTCATAACTATAGACACATAATATAATTGCACAAACTACAAATAGCACATATCAGCGAGATTTGTAAGAGCAACAAGAAAAACTTATTTAATTATATAAATCACAGAAATAATTTTATTTCTGAAAATTTAAATTGGAAATCCGAAAGCCGCCGTGATGCAAGATACTTGCAAAACCATCTCTTGGTGACTGGAGGAAACCTTGTCTTAAAGACTTTATTAATTGAGAACACTGATGCAGCATTCAAAACTAAAACACAATTAGCTTTTATTTTGCTACCTATTTTTGTACACCTTAATCGGCCTAGAACTCTGGGTCTCGACAAATAAACGTTTCTTTCTTTCTTTCTTTCTTTCAGCTTAAATAAAGTGTCCCAACTAAAAGTGCACCCATTTGACCCAGTGCAGACATGTTCATGCACACAAATATTTGTACTGTGCGGGGATCGAACCCGCGACCCATGGCTAAGAAGCAGCGTTTACTACCGCTGATCCAAATGGTCGTCAAAATTAAATGAGGACAGTTTTTTTGGTTTTTGGTGTCATTTTTGTAACGGACTAATCCAGTTCTTGTTTTATTAGGGGTTAAAATATGAAATTGCCGTTTTATTGTAATAGGTTCTTTGAATTGACATAGAATCTTCATGGTTTGAGGTTTTCGAATGAAACTTTTTTCACATGGTTTCTATGATGTTCTTCTTTTAAAAAATGTGAATCATTTGAATATCGACTTTTAATTGTTTTTGTTATTTAACTTAGACAGGAAAGATGGATACTGCGAAAATTCGAGTGATTTTTGAATACGAGTTCCGACGCGGAAGTAACGCGGCAGAAACAATTTTTTTTTTAAACGCTTTCGTGGATGAAAACTTCGACTTGAAGAACGAGCCACGAGGAAGACCGCCCACACAGGTGATTAACGATGAATTATGAGAGATGGTGGAAGCCGATCCTAGTCAAACTACCCAGGTATCAGCGGCATGGTTTAACGTAACCTTACCCACAATATTGACTCATTTGCGTCAAATCAATAAAATAAAAAAATACGAAAAGTGGGTGCCTCATGATTTAACTGATGTGCAGAAAGAAACGCGTGTTGAAACTTGTGTTGCCTTGTTGAATCGGTACAGAAATGAAGGAATATTAAATCGAATTGTGACATGTGATGAAAAGTGGATTCTTTATGATAACCGTAAAAGAAAAACGCAATGGCTGACCCCAGGTCAAACGCCACATCAGTGTCCTAAAACAAAACTTACCAATAAAAAGGTAATGGTAACTGTTTGGTGGTCTCAGCATGGTGTTATTCACTATAGTTTTCTTCGATCTGGTCAATCAATAACGGCAGATGTCTATTGTGCCGAACTCCGAACAATGTTGGCAAAACTAGCAGTAAAACAGCCCCGACTCATGAATCGATCTTCACCATTATTGCTCCATGACAACGCGAGACCTCATACAGCACGAGAAACCGTTTTGACCCTTCAGGAACTGCAATTAGAAACCATTAGACATCCTCCGTATTTGCCAGACCTTGCTCCAACGGACTACCATTTTTTTCGTGATTTGGACAATTATCTACGTGACAAGAAGTTTTCTTCCCAGGAGGCAGTACAAAATGCTTTCACAAAGTTTGTGCAGTCTAGATCCTCAGAGTTCTATCACAAAGGCATAAATGACCTTCCTATTAGATGGCAGCAATATATAGATAATAATGGTAACTATTTTGATTAAATAAATTTGTTAAAAATTAAAAAAATAAACAATTTTGATTTTCAG
Source organism: Anania crocealis (assembly GCA_949315895.1). NCBI lineage: Eukaryota > Metazoa > Arthropoda > Insecta > Lepidoptera > Crambidae > Anania > Anania crocealis. The sequence goes on from OX438877.1 coordinate 1,634,911, forward strand.
TACAAATCGGCAATTTCATACTTTAACCCCTATTAATACATACTTATATCGATAACTAAATGCACTGTTGCACCCGCTCCAGTTAACGTTGGGAACATTGCACTCGAAGTTGTTGACCACTATGTTTACCTGGGACAGACAGTCCAGTTAGGTAAGTGCAACTTCGAGAAAGAGATCTCTCGTCGAATCCAGCTCGGATGGGCAGCGTTCGGGAAGCTCCAGCATATATTCGCGTCCGAAATACCTCAGTGTCTCAAGACGAAAGTCTTTGACCAGTGTGTGTTTCCAGTAATGACATATGGAAGTGAGACGTGGTCGTTTACTATGGGTCTCATAAGAAGGCTCAGGATCACCTAGCGAGTAATAGAGAGAGAGCGATGCTTGGTATTTCCCTGCTCGATCGAATCAGAAATGATGAGATCCGCAGGAGAACTAAAACAACCGACATCGCTCGAAGGATTGCATCGTTGAAGTGGCAGTGGGCGGGACACATAGCGCGGAGAACCGATGGCCGTTGGGGCGGAAAGGTTCTCGAATGGCGACCGCGTACCGGACGACGTTCCGTGGGTAAGCCCCCTACAAGGTGGACCGACAATCTGGTCAAGGTCGCGGGAAGCCGCTGGATGCGGACAGCACAGGACCTATCGTTGTGGAGTTCCTTGGGGTAGGCCTATGCCCAGTAGTGGGCGTCGTTCGGATGATATGATTGATGATGATGATGATGATCGATGACTAGCTGTTGCCCGCGACTTCGTACGAGTCAATTTCTGTTATTATCATCGCGATTATTTTTGTAACATTTTTCACTGATGCTTCGCTCCTACTGGTCGCAGCGTGATGTTAACCCTAAAGCCTTCCTCGATAAATGGACTATCCAACACAAAAATAATTTTTCAATTCGAACCTTCGTACTTCCTGAGATAGCGAGTTCAAACAAACAAACAAACAAACTCTTTAGCTTTATACTAGTAGTATAGATTGAGAAACGTAAGCCACGGCAACGTAGGATCAAAGCCATCTTTTGGTGAATTTCGGTAACTATATTTCATTTGTTTTCTTTGATGCATGCATTGCTATGCATGCATTTTCTTTAATTCGAAAAATCATGTAAATGTATTCTTTTGTGTTATATGTTTATGTTGTTTTTCATTTTATATCTACGTTTTCCAATTACAATTAAATGAGTTGTGTTTGTCATAAGAAGTAACAAGAATATAATGATAACTGTTTAGAAAAACAGGGGACAATTTAGCTTGAATTATTATGCAACATGTCAGTTACGTAATATAATAAAATATATGTTAGCAACAATGTATTTCTACTGAGATATATAGGGTGTTAGGCAAAACTGATGTATTTTTGTATTAAATCTAACTTTTACTGTCAATCAAATACTTTAATTTTGCCTACACAATGAATATTTAAAATGGAATAAATAAATATGAAACAGTGGCTTGTTCGCGACAGTTTAGATATATTAATTAGAAAGCAAACGTCATTAAAATTATTGTGAAAAAAAGCATCAATTATCTTGCCGTCAAACGATTTATTATAAACAAAATTTTAGTAACGCATAATTCCAATAAAAACTATACAAAATAACTACAAAAGGACAGATTATAATTGTATTCTTGCTTATTATATCCCTGCATAGAAATGCATAGCAATTTGAATATCAATCAACAGTCATTGTCCGTCCACTGCTGAACGTCTGCCTCCTTTAGGTTACACCACAAATCTCTGTCCTGGGCTTTCCCCATCCAGCCGCTGCCAACAGTTCTCCTAAGGTCATCAGAAACAAACTATATAACATCACGCTGCGACCAATAGGAGCGAAGCATCAGTGAAAAATGTTGCAAAAATAATCGCGATCATAATACTTAATAGCTAGTTTATCATATGATAGTACGAAACAACGAAGACTCGATGCAGTGGCGTAGATACCGGTTTTCGAGGTGTCGCCTGCTCCAAGGTCCCGGGTTCGATTCCCGGACGGGTCAATATGTAAAAATATTTTTTTATGTATTGTCTCGGGTCTTGGTGTTTGTGTTACTTCGTTGTTTCTGATTTCCACCGAACAAATTCATTAAACAGCTGCTTTAAGATCAGAGCAATGTATGTGACGTTGTCCACGTTAATGTATATATTTATAAGTATGTCTTCACAAGTATATAGTAGTATACTGTAAAGAAAATAAGTTTTATATTTGTTTCAAAATAATAAAAATATTACTCAAAAAATGAGAGAATCTCTTGTTTTTCATGGTCTTAATAAATCTTTTATTTAATTTTATTTAGTCCAGATAACCGAGGACATTTTTAGGCGTCCTTTTTGTATCGGTCTGTATACCTACTTAGTTCTTATTATACAGAATGAAATATTACCCACATTCCAAAATTTTTATAGGCGTTCAGTATCGTACTTACAGCCCATTTATGAAGTAAGAAATGTTTAAGCTTTCACTCGAAAATATTTTTCGCAATATAGTTTTCAATTTTTACGGTCTAGGCCTGATAAGGTATAAAGGGAAAATCATAAACTTATGAATAGTATCGTAATGAATGAATAAGATGCGAATCGCGTAAAAAAAGTGATGCTAGGCAGCCGTATCAAAAAATTTCGATTTTTTGCGGACATTTTCTGAATGCTTTATCTTGACATTTTTGTACTGGGCTATACCAAAAAAAATACGTCATTTGTTTCTTGTCTCGTAGATTGATATATTAAAATTTGGAAAGTGGTTAAAATTTCAGCCTGTATAAGTAAAATCAGTTTTAATTTTGCAAATAGGCGCTTTAACATTTGTCCCATAGTCTTGCTTTATGTCGGGTCACGGAGTAACAGCCAACCCAATATTTCTAGTAGACTGTATTATATGCGGTGAGGTGGCTGTGTATTCTATGTTCCTATGTTCTTCTTATGATCTTGTATTGATCTTCTAGGGCTCCTCCCATTTGCTTAGGAGAGATGATTCGATCCATGTCGCGTCGTCCCATATCGAAGTGGGTCGGATTCCAAGGCAAAACCCATAAAATGACTGTGCTATACAGGTTTTCTTTTTAAATAAAACGGATATTGCTCCGAAAATTAAAAAAGCTGACCCCATGACATTAATTTACCTTAATTTTAACCGTCTACTTAATATATATGTCAAGAACAATCTAGATCGTACTTATAGATAGGAAAAATAAATGATAAAACACTAAGAGTTTATAGGTCAATGCGATTCATGTTTAGCATAAATGCAGTCGGCTAATTGTATCTGTGGTTTGCAATTCTTTCAGAATAATGACAAGCTTGTTTTATAGGGGGAAAACATGACTTTATATCATTCCGTTTCTCAGTAATCTGCGGTTAAAACCGGTGGCGAGGTTGTGGAAACGTTTGGTTGAAGAAATTGGTTTAAAAGTACAGCAAAACCTTGTTTAAGTATTGCAAGAAAACTTTTTGTAACAATTTGGTGTACTTTTTTTATTTTTACCTACTGTAACACTGTAAAGTGCTAGAAATGTGTAAATGTCAGTTAAATCTGCAAATTTAAAAGTTGCTTCATCTTAACTGACTGTCAAACATCTGTGAAGATGTTTCTTTTGGGTGTTTAAGAGTGCAAAACTCCTAACATTTAATGAAACAACGCTGGTTTACAGCGATAAGAATATGCTTGAAAAATTGATGCCAGTGACGTAGTGTCTCGGTGGCTAAATGGTAAAGCGCTGCACCCGGTATGCGTCTAGATGCGGGTTCGAAAAATAATCATCCCACAGCATAGCAAAGGCCTCCATCATTGAATTCAAGTAACCACAGCAATGATGGGTACAGGCATAATCACCACGTTTGCCGAAAGCGGGTTGGTGACCACAAGCCTGAGCAATCTTCGATAATTCGAAACTCTTATAGCCCGAAGGGGATCGAACTCAGTACCCCCTGATATCTTGGCCCAGTGTTTTAACCACTAGACCAATAAACCGTAAAATTAAATATACACTACACGTAAATCCTACCTAAGTAGTAATAGTTACAAACTAAATCTATACTAATATTATAAAACTGAAGAGGTTGTTTGTTTGTTTGAACGCGCTAATCTCAGGAATTACTGGTTCAAATTGAAAAAATATTTTTCTGTTGGATTCGTCTATTTATCGAGAAAGGCTTTAGACATAATCACGCTGCGACCAATAGGAGCGAAACAACAGCGAAAAATGTTTCAAAAACCGGGAATATTATTCATATTAATCGGGATCATAATTACAGAAATTGGCGTGGACGAAGTCGCGGGCAACAGCTAGTAAGGTTATGTAATGCATAATTATATGTATAATATATCACCGTAAAATTGTGAGATCTGTCAGTTTACAAAACAACGCGTGAGATTATAAACTGAAGATGGGTTAAGTTAGGTTACATTGTAATCCGCCGGCGTTAAATTATGACTGACGAACTTTACAATTTTACGGTGACATAATATAAGTACATCAAATATGAAAAATAGATAAATAAAATTACGAATAGGACTAAAACTATGTTTACGATGACAATAGCAACTTGAGGAAATGAAACATAAGAAGTTTCTTAAAGCAGAATGTTATAATGATACGAGTAACATATAAAAATTTCGTGTCACGTTGTTTTTCCGCAATGAAATCCTAAACTATTAAACCGATTTGAATCAACATTTGCACACTGTGTGCATTTTGATTCAACTTGAAAGATATGATACTTTATAACTCAACTAGCTCTTCGCCCGCGGCTCTGTCCGCGTGAACTCCACGTCATATCGCGCGGTCGGAAACCTGAGCCTAGCAGTGGCATGTAGAAAGAAAGATTGGAGGCTTAACACATTCGTGTCTGTGAAACTATGGAAATATACATACAAAATTTCAACCCAAATCGGTCAAGCCGTTTAGTAGTTGACATACCGACAGCAGCGCCACCTACCGGGTCCTGCGGTAAAAAGTAGCCTATGTTCATCAGGGATAATGTCGGCTTCTAATGGTAAAAGATTTTTTCAAATCGGTCCACTAGTTTCGGAGCCTATTCAATACAAACATACAATCAAATCTTTTTTTTTTTATAATATTACTTAAGATTATTAACCTTTTTTTTTATAATATTACTTACTTAAGATTATTAATAGTGTAGATTTTATTAGCCGCCCTTTTTTTGCAAAGTATTTTTTTATTATTTTTTTATTTTCTTTGAAAGGACCTATGCTGTGGAAGAAGGCCGTTACAGCTTCACTGGGCGGGTTTTAGGCTAGTGCGGAAGGCACTCAGCCCAAAAGCGGCCTGCTAGCGGGTACCTCGAGCGCGAGGCGAGTCCTAGGGCTCAAATTCAAATTCAAATTCAAAATATTTATTTGCTTTTAAATAGGGTAGTTACAAAAATATGTGGATGGTCAATTGAACAGTAAGCATCTTAAGCCTATTTGGCTATGCAGATTCATAACATGCAAATAATTACATTTATTAAAATGATTTACTAATACAATTAACATAGATCCATTATTATTATAATTCAATTTATTACCATCATTCAATTCCGTAAATAAAACAATAAGATTTTCGTAAAGTCAGTATACATTAATAAATTATAACATTGGTCATTATTATTAAATTAATTTGTTTTATGCTCAAAGAATTCGTCGATTGAGTAGAATCTTTTTTCCATCAGCCATTTACTTAATGTGATTTTAAATCTATTAAAAGGGAGCTGCTTAAATTCTTCAGGAATTTTATTAAATATTTTAATGGCCATCACGTATCCATTATTATTAAATCTTCGTGTTTTTGGGAGACAGTTTAGAGTTAGTTTGTTTGGGTATCGCAAACTTCTGCCTGTTGCGTTCGTGTCCTTTTTTTCTACATAAAGGTGTTTGTTTTGCTTCACAAACTTTGCCATTTCCAATATGTATATACATGGGAGTGGAAGTATATTTAATAATTTAAAAAATGGTCTACACGAAACATCTGGTGCGATGTTGCATATTGCTCGAACACATCTCTTTTGGGAAATAAAAACCTTATTTATGTTAGTGCCATTTCCCCAGCTAACAAGGCCGTATCGTATTATGGATTCTACATGTGCAAAGTAGGCCATAATAGCCGTCTTTTTATTTGATATTTTTGCGAGTCTGTATAAAGCGAAAGCAAACCTATTAATTTTTTGGAACACTTTTTCTATTTGTTCTTTCCACGTAAATTTTGTGTCTATAATGAGTCCTAAGAACTTAACACTGGTATCACATTTTATATTTTGTCCTTTAATATTAATGTTAATTGATTTATTTTTAAAATTGTTAAAATTCATTATATTAGTTTTATTTAAATTAATTTGAAGATTATTTTTGTTTAACCAGTCAATTACGGATGTCAATGTATTCATAATGTCAATTTCATGATGTGCTCTTTCGCGCAAGGACCGTATCTTTATTTTTATTTTTATTCCTTAACAAACTTTGAGTTCCATGCGAATCTAACAGAGGGCGGTGTATGGTAATTTGGTAGGTAAACGCCATATTTATATTTATAAATATTTAAGACATGCCTCACTGGGCCACACAGAGCCATCTAATCCCAAATTAAGGTAGTATTAAGTACCCTGTCGTATGGGGTACTAGACAACCGATAATCTTACTTATATACTTTTTTTTTTGTAAATACATACTTATAATACATAGAAAACACCCAGACCAGTACAAACAGACATGTTCACGCACACAAATATTTGTACTGTGCGGGGATCGAACCCGCGACCCATGGCTCAGAAGCAGCGTTAACTACCGCTGATCCAAATGGTCGTCAAAATTATATTTGATAACAATGACGGCAAAATCAAATTTTATAATCTGATATTGATCTGATACGGGTCTAAGTTCGTAGGGTCAGCTAGTATGATAAATCTTTCTCTAATTTGTAGTCTCGCCATTATAGCTTCGTTGCCCACAGCTGGGATTGTGGCTAACGCGTAAAAACCAGCACGTGAACGATACATATCAGCACCGTGACTGCAGCCGCACAATTACTGGTATGATAAGGATTTATTAATGTGTGGATTTGACAGATGGGGTAACTGATAAGTGATGGCGTAAGAATAGTTGTAAACATTTGAAAGAAAGGAAGGAAATTGATTTATTTGTCATCAATAACAATAATATAGCATACATAGCATTAATAAAAAATGAAATAAAATAAAAACAACAAACAAAATCACAATTTGTATTTATTTTTATATATTGTATTTATGTATACAAATTTGCATTAGTATTTAGTTTTCTTTTTTTAGTAATTTGTATATTTCATATCTGTTGCACCGCCCACAAGAGGTTTCTGTTTAGCCCAATGGTCGACTGGCAGAGAATGCCGCACGGCATTAAGTCCACCTTTTGAACATTTGTTAATTGTGTGCAATAAAGTTTTAAATAAATAAATAAATTTAAAAACAAAGACGCCAAAAAGGTCTCCCGCTCAGCATTTGTCGCGGCATGTTACATGCATGCATGCCACGACGCTGATATTCTGCGGGCTGTACATAAATAAATTAAAAATAAACAAGTGTACAAAACAAAAAAAAAACAAAAAGAAAACAACAACACAAGAATGAAATTGATAATACAAAGAAATAGATATTAAAATACACGAAATAGTTTAAAAAGTAATAACAAAGTAATAATACAAAACATAACGAAATAATAATAAAAAACAAAAAGACAGAAAGAATAAACCACACGGTGCGGCACCGACTATGACGCGCGCGTCATTTAGTATATTTTGTAGGTAGCCTACATTAATGTAAATATAAAAAACAAGATACACAATCAGCCACAAAACTGTGTCACAACCAGCGATGGCAGACGTCCCGATTTTTAAATTAAATATAAATGTCCCGCGCGGACAGCCTCAGTCCCGCTTTTCGGGAATAACTCGACCATGCGAGAAGAAGAGAAAAAGGATACTTTAAAAGAAGAATATTATGAATAAGTAATTCTTCTAAATAATTATTATCTTATTCTAAGTTGCAATTTGTAACACTCACTTCCCAGACTATTATTTGAAATGCCATATTTTTATAAAGAAATAAACTTTTTTGATTATGATTTCTATTTTTTTTTATTTCTTTTTTTATTCAGAATAAGACTCAACTTTTTAACGACTGGGTAAATCTGATTTAAAATTTCATATTTTTATTAAAATACATATTTTATGGATATTTTTACTATCTTTTGTAACGTAAACGTAATTTGAACTCAAATCAAAAGATAAATATTCAAAAACTTTTGATTATATACGTTTTTTTACTATGCTTTTATTTCGACGAAAAAAATCCCGCTTTTTCCACTCAAAAAGTTCCTAAATCCCACCTTGGCAAAAAACATATCTGGCAACGCTGGTCACAACTAAATGTATACCTATTTGACATAAGGGTGCACTTTTAGTACAACCTATATCAATCGAATACATGCAACATGGCATAAGTATCCATAATATTGCATGCCGTCTTATTTTGGCCGGGCTATAAAGTTGACACTGACGTAAAATCAACGTCGATCATTCAGCTTTGGGTGTCATTTTTGTGTCGGACTATGTTTCTAGTTCATAATATGTATATCGATGGAAGTAAGCCAAAGTTCAGAACTTACGAAGCCGCAGTACCTGACTGCTGCCTCTCATAACTTGGACTTAAACATTTGTAATAGTGTATAATGCGTCTTTTCCTTCGAATCGAAACCGTGCATCCGTTTTAGAGAACTATTCGCATAATCACGCTAGGTTGTGGTTGTTATAACCTCGCCTCAGTACTACTCGTATTAGAAAATATGTTATTTAAATCGACACCGTTGAACATTTGCGTTGAGCCCGCGCGCTTATAGATTAAATAAATACTTAGACGACTGTGCTCCCCGTTGGTAATACGCATCGCGCGGTATGCTTTAGTCTTTTAATAATTTGATGAGTGTCTCGTGTCAATAGGGAAACTGATCTGTATCACGAGATTTAGTCACATTTTGAAATATAAAATCATAGATAAAAAATAACTGGGTATTTTTTTACATTTATAGTAAACAGTCCCGATTAACAATTACACTTCAAATCTACGTAGCAAATTACTGAGTTACTACTAATGAAAATTTAACCTTAATGAAGTAAAGTGGAATGCTATGAAGTAGAAAACAAACAACACTCAAATATTTAGGGCACGCATTTGGTCAGAATGTTTTTCGGTCACAGATTGTGTACACACATACCTACACAATCTTTTTTTTTTAAATACCTTATGAGCATGCTCTTGACTACATACTTAACTCTACGGTTAAGAAGAAGCCTAAGATGGAGCTTACTTACCCAGAGGCACTGGTTCTCCCACACACCAGCGGAACACAGAGGCACTGTTTGGCGCTGGAGTTCGGCAGGAGGGTGGTAGCACCCAGGCGGCCTCTTACGAAGCCTACCACGATCTGTTAGCCGTCATCATTGGTTAGAAAAACAAAGATGCCGTTGCCCAGGGTGGACCACTAGGAGGTAGATCCCACCACCCCAAATATTTTATATTATATTCCTACTAATAATATAAACGTGAAGTTTTGTGAGTAGGCATGTATGGATGTCTGAAATCTAGATGACTCAACGAACCTGAACGAAATTTGGCATGGTGTTAGTTTATTAGCTGGAATAACTTATAGGTTACTTTTTATCCCGGTAAAAGGTACAGTTTCCGTTTTTCTTTTTATTCAAAATTTTAACTAACTCTATCGACTGTCCCCAGCTTCTCAGTAGGTTCGGCTTCAAAATCCCGTTTCACTATCCCCGTAAAAAAATTAATAATTTACTGAATGCTCCTCATCGCAGAACGGTCTTGGGTGCCTCGTCACCCGTTCCGCGTCTCTGTAAACTGTATAACAAACTTAGTGGCCACTTGGATGCTCACTTTGACTCCATCCGCCAATTTCGTAAAAGTGTTTCTGATAGTTAAATATATAAGCAATTTCTAATTTTACCTAGGTTGTAGTTCAAATTTTCATTTTATGTGTGATTCTAGTTTAAATCTGTTAACTTGTGTGTATTTCAACGCAAGCTGTGTTTATCTGTAAACCTGTAGTACAATTTATTCAAATCCTATAATATTATGTACCGCTAGATAAGAATTATTGTAACCACAGTTGATAAACCAATAAAGGGAAAAAAAAAACAATCTAGATGACTCAACGAACCTGAACGAAATTTGGCACGGTGTCAGTTTATTAGCTGGAATAACTTATAGGTTACTTTTTATCCCGGTAAAAGGTACAGTTTCCGTAGGATAATATTCGACGCGTTCGAAGTCGCAGGCAACAGCTAGTCTATGTATAAAATACTAGATATACGCTCTGCCCGCGTGAAGTAAACGTTATATCGCTCCCGACAGTAAGGACGTACGTCAGACAGAGGTACATACTTCAACATTTATAATGTCAGTAAGGAGGTACTTACCCTATCCTCTGTTTTACACTTTGTGTTAAGTTCGCTTAAAGTATAGTAATATTACCATTATCTCCTTATTATCTCTCATAATATCCGTGTAACAGCTGCATACGTGATTCTGGCCGAACAGTTTACCCACTTCGGGAAACACAAGTTCGTCGCCATAAAAAGGAAGAAGAAGAAGTATTGAATAACTGTCAGAATTTTGACTTTAGCATTGTATTTTAACTGTTAATTATAACAACGGTATAAAACAATGTACATTGCGCAACTGGTACTATACCACTTACTTCTTTGACATTTTAACCACGTCACAACGGACGTGAGCACAAAGCGACTGATGCCACGGCAGCTGTAAAACGTTTTTCTAAATAACAATTATTTATGAAATATAGTCATAAAGGGACGTTTATAAGCCCCATGGCATAATGGGTGCATATCAGATTAGGATGTATTGGGTGCTTATACACGTTTGCAAGATGACTCTTTTACGAGAGAGTACAGTAACTCAAGAATGTTCTATGATTGTTCTCAATACATTTAAGTACGAAAATATTATTTATGTGCATAAAAACCTAATTTTATCTTTTATTAAAAGTGATGTAGGTACTACATAATTTTAATAACATAAATAAGAAAACTTGCCGTCCCAGGTTTTAGAATGAGAAAAGTCGGAATAATTCGTGCCTAATAAGCTGTATTCGAATTTTCAACAAATTACCAGTCTACAGCTGATCTTCCGATGTATGAGCTTAATTGTTTGTTAAACATTGTGAAATGTTAATTTTAAAGAAAAAGGCTACAATACTAGCGATAGAAATGCATGGGGCATTACATTGTCCTGGCTCGCACTGGCAAATCATGTGGTAGACACACAATGGTTAAAGTAGTCGCCAGGCAAGCGGAAAGTTGTCGGTTTGAGTCCCACCTTAGACAGTAGACATTTTTATTCAAGGAATTTTATTTTCGATTTACACTATTTTATTTGCTTCAATAACAGTTTTTAAAATGAAACTTAATAATCCTAAAATTCTGTTCCTGTCAGTCAAAAACGTTAGAATATTCACTTCAGTATCATTGCACAATCGTCACGTAATGGCTATGATAAATATTTTTTGTTTCCTTTCGTCAAAAGAGGTCAATGCACTCGGATCTTAGATAATGGCGGCATTCGTGACCGTTTTTTCATATTTCACGACTTGAAAAAAATGATGAATCGGATCGTAAAAAATAATTAATTTGGTCGTTCAGCGAGTGAAATACTATGTTTATTCTGTGACTTCTCGCCATCATGCTAAATCAGCCCTTTTGCATTCTCTTATATGATTCGACGCAGCGTAGTGTTGCCAGGTGTCCCGATTTTCGCGGGACGTTCAAGGGTCTAGCGACCCGATAAATTAACAAATTTGATAAAAAATAATAAATAAATTATTAATATTGATTAAATGACACATCACATCACTATGCGATAAAGCGTTCAAAATAGCAAGCATCACTTAAGTCTCGCGTGAATGACTACACTTGCGGTAGTAGCGGTATAGAGGGTATTAATAGCTTTGTTTTGTTCTTTGGCTCAGAGACGCGACCACTTAGCGATGGTACTTCACTCAATCAATAGATCAGTCACTTGTATAAGATTAAATTCAAAGTACCTAACCAGGAATATTAGTTGCAAAACGCAATAAATACAAGTTAATTTAAAAAACAAACTTGTTTTTTTACTGTCCCGATCTACAACCATTTAGTACCGATTTGATTTACCTTCTGCCCCGATTTAAAACAATTTGGACCTGGCAACACTACTTGTGGCTGTGATCACCGCCGCGCTGTTGTCACGGCTTCTTGTTTTGTTGCCATACGGCGCTAGTGTCGATCAGTAGGAAATGCGAAAAGTAGGAAATTCATTCATGGGAAATTTTATTCATACTTCTAACAAATTACCACATGGTATTTGCTTAAACCTTTTGTAAATATTTATTTAAAAAGAGGCTGACAATAGTGACCGAGTTTCTTGCGCTGCTTCTTCTCGGCCCTAGCCCAGACGTGTCCCGAAGCAGGTAGGTTTAAATATTGGGACGTGTAAAAGCGTCTCCTGGGGCCTATTTAGAGTTAGAATATTAATACCAATCTGTAGTACTTACATCGCAGTAAAGTGCAAGTAAGGTAACAGTCTATAATCAACCCACTTCAGAAAAAAGGCCTCCATCTTTGATTACAGGTTACTACAGCAATGATGAGTACAGGCATAATCACCACGTAGGCGCGGGTTGGTGATCACAAACCCGAGCAATATCGAAAATTCAAAACTCTAGTCGTCCCGCACGGGGTCCGAACCTAATCCCCGAGATTTGGCCCAGTGCTTAAAGCAATTAGACTAACTTTAAATTAAAATATATAGATATAGAATGGACGAATATGTGTGCAAATGTCCAGTAGTGGACTAATGTGAGCAATGAGGAAGATACTGGGCACGGATACAGTCATTTATCTATTAAGAAAAATACCACAATTTCATAATATCTGAATGATCTTGAATCAACATAATAGGGTCTATTCTTCTCAATGTATCGTAATATAAGGAAAAACTTAGTACAACTTCAATTGCGTGTACAAGACATAGTGTAGTTGTTATCACAGTAGGGACATACTTTATGATATTTTAGAAATTTAAATGCAATTATAATTTCTCCCGAGTCCGCATCTCCTTACATGCCAGGCGCATCGCTTTACCAATTTAGCCACCGAGCCACTTAGAAACAAAAAAAGAAAGAAATAACTGCAGCTGACGTTAGAAGTCGGCGGCTAGCTGTCGACATGCCGTCGACGTGCTGTCAACGCGTTGGCGGCTGACACCGGCTGATGTCGACAGCTAGCCGCGTCCGTCATTTTGACAGTCGAATGCAGCTAGCCCAAGAGCGAGGACGTGCACAAAATGAGCCTAATAGAGCCTAATTGATTCTGAATTGTTATTAGTGCTGTCAAAAAGTTGTAATAATATGGAATTTGAACCTAAAAGATAACCACAACAAAATAATGAAAAATAGAGCATGGGCTGTTTGAATTGCATAGAAATGAGTTCTTTCTCTTGCGTCGACGATGACGGAGTAAAAGCAACAACAGTGTTTCTTCAACGAAATCCATTTTCAACTGGCTCTTGTACAAAGATAGTCGACAACATCGGCGTCGTCGGCAAGTTGTCGACGTGTCGACTGCTTGCCGCAGGGAGGTCGACAGCTAGCTCCCGACAGGTCACAGGCGTAAATTTTTCAAGTACCATTTTTTTTTTTAAATATTCTTATCGCAGTAAGCCAGTGTAGTTTCATCAAATGTCAGGAGTATGCACATTTAACACCCGAAAGAAACGTCTTTACAGATGTTTGACAAATAGGTAAGATGAAACAGATCTTTAAATACTTTTGTATGCTATTTAAGCAACTTAATTAAATTATGATATCAGTATTTGAACTTGAAAAATTTTTTTTTGGTCAGGACTCGAACCCGTGCATATATACCGGGCGCTCCCGGTATGCATGGAGATTTTCACTTGAAATAAATTTTTTCAGGTATAAGTAAAGTAGGAACAGTTTTGATTCTCGAGGGGATTGATAAATTCTGTTGTGATTTGTGAGATCTTGAAAAATGCGTCTTTTAACTTTCGCATTGTTTCTATAATATCATTGACAGAATTAAGGGCTTCGCTGATTGACGTCTGGGAATCGAAACCGGGACTTACCAGGGGATCCGTTTAAAACTAATGTGTCCGCCTCACGATCAGGGAGGTTATCAAAAAGTCGTACTATATAAATTATGTTGTTTTTTCATTAGAACCATCTGACTAGAAATATCAGTATATAAACTTGAAAAATTTTGTCTCAGGCGGGACTCGAACCCGCATCTCCTCGCATGCCGGGCGGGCGCCATACCATTAGGCCACCGAGACACTGCGACACGGCGCGAATTTTTCAAGCATATTCTTACGCTGTGAGCCAGTGTCTCGGTGGCCTAATGGTATGGCGCCCGCCCGGCATGCGAGGAGATGCGGGTTCGAGTCCCGCCTGAGAAAAAATTTTTCAAGTTTATATACTGATATTATAAGTGCAATTAAGTTGCTAAAATATCAAATAAAGTATATAAATAGCTGTTTCATCTTAACTGACTGTCAAACATCTGCAAAGATGTTTCTTTCGGGTGTTAAGGGTGTAAACTCCTAACATTTGATGAAGCAACGCTGGCTCACAGCGTAAGAATATGCTTGAAAAATTCGCGCCGTGTCGCAGTGTCTCGGTGGCCTAATGGTATGGCGCCCGCCCGGCATGCGAGGAGATGCGGGTTCGAGTCCCGCCTGAGACAAAATTTTTCAAGTTTATATACTGATATTATAAGTGCAATTAAGTTGCTAAAATATCAAATAAAGTACATCTGACTAGATTTTGTTGAGGAAAACCGATTCTTCTGTATGCAAACTCTATTATGTTGCAATTAAAACAATTAAATCAAGGTAATGAGGTAGTCATTGTAAAAATGTCGTGTCAAAATAGAAATAAATCATCCAAGACCATTGCAAAACAGTTTTTTCTTGGTTGCTTGTTAAGAGTCTTACGTTAAGTTGCCATGCTGATTTTTTTTTCACCACAGGTACATCATATACCTGTGGTGAAACAAATCTCTGTAATTTGTTATTATAATCATCGTCACCAGCAGTTATGGGGACTACTAAAGCTATGTGCTGACCCCGATTGATTTAATTCTATTACTTCTAAAAAAAAAACAATTCTCAAAAAACTAGAACAGTATTACTTTAGCAAATTACCTCTAGTATTTATTGAATCACTGTTAACTGCTGTTTTAATTTTAACGTAGAATCCATATTGTGTAACTTTCTTTCCATTTTAATACACTTTTCTTATTAATTAAGTACATCCTGATCCTGATCTAACTCTTACATATACTTTTTAATGATATGAATAGAAGTTCATCAAAATACTTAATAATTACTTACTACTAATTATTTAAGTAGTTAATTAAGTAGTACTAATTAAGGATTTTACTATACTTTTTATCGGAACAGTAATCTGAGTTATTTATAAGATGCTTCTGATAGTCTCACATAGATAAACTTAGTCTATTTTGTCAGTAAACTTTTTTAAAACTAAATATTTTTCTACTTATTAAAGTTAGAGAAAGTAATTTGACGTGCGATTTTTATGTCATTTAAAAAAAAGATAGTGTGAAGATTTGACTGGCTTTGCAAAGAAATGGGAGCAGGGATCAAATCAGGGAAATGTATTCAATTAGTATACTGGCAATTCGATTTATATATAAATTAATATAACATGTATAATCTCAGATGTTACCTCTCAGATGTTGGAGGTACAAAATCAAATACGCTTATGAACTCCACTAAACTTATACTATATGATATTTACATCTCAATTTTCATAATATCATTTACTAAATAAATTGAAAAACTTTTTCCACGTGTATCAAAAACAATTTTTAGTTGTGTCCCTCCCAATACGTATCATAACATCTTATCTTACGTAAGACTGTTAACACCATCATCCATGATGACGCTGGTAAGTCGCCATGATCTCAGCGTTTACTATTAACAACAACAAGGTTCATCCCCTAGTTTAATTAGAAGACCAATTATCTTACTATGAATGCACTTACACTGTGCAATTTGAATATATTGAGAAACGATTGTATATGTAATTGTATGGATAAGTTGTATAACATCGTTGCAATGTTTTTTTTTTAAATATCTTAGAAAAATATAAAATATTGATTCAGCTATTCATTTTTAACCAGGCTGTGACGCATACGGACTTATATGTGTAAAGTTCAAGAAGCAAAGTAATAACTCCGTGCGGGTCATAACATGATTCAGAATGGATACCTACTCTCATAATTTTAGTTTTCTAAGACTATAATAATTAATAAAAGAATAAAAATGACACTGCCGGGATGTTATACAGAATGGTTACATAACGTGGGATTCGTTTGTCAAAAATGCACGTTGTATAAAATTACTAGCTAACCCCACGAACTTCGTATCGCTTCTGAATAATATAAAACACTACGGGCGAGAGAATTGAATAATAGGCTGATTTAAACTTTCATGGTCACTATCACTAGAGTTATTTAATTCGGGGTTTACACCATCCCGTGAGCATGGCGCTTGTAACAGTGCCGAAATATCGTAAACTCATAATAACTAAGGTACATGGTATAAACCCCGAATTAAATAACTCTAGTGATAGTGACCATGGAAGTATAAATAAATAAATGATTGCCCTTTTCAAGAATATATCGTTCGAGCAATATAATCAGTCTCTTTACTTACACGAATTAAATAACTCTATTGAATAATAGGTATTTGTAAAATACCTATTGCTGTCGCGCAGTGCCAAACGCATTCACCGCAGAGTGTGATAGAGACAACTGCTTCTTGGACCGAATATACCTACTAAAAGCAGAACAACGTTTCGTAGTCCCCCGATTACTTTTCCAAAACTAGACGGATTTAAATACTTTTTTCATTAATAATTAAAGGAAGGCTTTGGCCGGGTTCGCATATTATCCTTTTTTTTTTAAATTTAGCCAAATTTGTTTTCTGGGTGTTTGAACACAGTGGAAAATCTGGCGAATTTTTATTTTATTTTTGAGGGCTCATATCTTTTTTATGAAATTATTTATGAAAAAACAGAATACATAGAAACATGCTAATAGTGGCCATAGATTTTTGTAATAAAAATTATTGCTTTTCTGGATTTATCCAGGGAGGAAACAGGGGACTACGTTTGTATGGAAAAACGGCCCTTGTATTTCCTCTTAAATATCATTTTCATCAAATATGGCGTTTACCTTACCAAATTATCTCACACTGCTATCTTATAGAAAATTATAGTACCTAGTTATTCACAGTTTATTAAGTAATTAATAAATAATTAGCAATAA
Source organism: Anania crocealis (assembly GCA_949315895.1). Classification (NCBI taxonomy): domain Eukaryota; kingdom Metazoa; phylum Arthropoda; class Insecta; order Lepidoptera; family Crambidae; genus Anania; species Anania crocealis. The sequence goes on from OX438877.1 coordinate 1,652,325, forward strand.
AATAATAGTGTAGCTTTGAGTTGAACTATCCTATTCTTAAAGAAGGATCAAACTGCACACAGCTTGCCAAATTTGATGAAACTCACTTCAGTAGTTTAGGATTCCATCGAAGACAAATAACGCGACACGAAATGTTAGTTAAATTCTAAGACCAATTTCCTTACTATCAATGCATTGCATAATCTATTTATTTAACCCTCAACGGGAAATAAATGCAATAAAACAATCTGTGATTAAATCGTCTGCCCACACCAGTCCGCTGCTGAACAGGCCTCTCTTAAAAAGTAATTGTCACTATCGCCACAGCACAGTTTTTTCAAAATGGTAGAATAAAGATTCGAAGAAGTACATAAACTCAAATCATATATCAAAGTAATTTTAATGAAAAAGGGTACTATTAATGATTATATAAATGATAGGAACGTGTGGCTTAAATTGCCCCAGCTCGCACTGGCATATATCTTATGTAAACATATTTACTTAAAAAGAGGCTGACAATAGTGACCGAGTTTCTTGCGCTGCTTCTTCTCGGCACTAGCCCACATCCCGAAGCAGTGGTAGGTTTAAATATTGGGACGTGTAAAAGCGCCTCCAGGGGCCTATTTGCAGAAATAAAACTGATTTTATCTGATTTTAACTGATTTTAACTACTGTACGTATTTTTAGTCGCCTCTTACGACAATAATGAGCAAAAACAATGGGCTAAAATAAGTCTTCTTTGTTTTGCAATATAATTGTTTTAAGATTATGTTTGATCTAAAGGTTTGGGCATTAATGTAATAGAAATAACTAGATCTACACAGTCAGATACAAAAAAAAACTTGAAAGGTCTCAAGGGAAGTTTTGAGAAGTACGAAAGTTCGAAACGAAGTTCTCGTCTCGTAAGCTACTTCTCTCATTCCCTTCCCATTCTTCACAGTTCTATTCACAATCGTTCACTATTCAGTCTGTTCGTCTTTGGAACTCTTTACCCCTTGCTGTCAGAGAATCAGAGTGACTTCCAATATTTAAGCATAGAGTTAAGTCAATATTCCTGTCACGCTGATGCTGTGTATCGGTTCGGGTTTGTGTAGATGGGTAGTTGTATTTTATTTATTTACGTATTTATTTTTAAGTTAAGTAGGTTCTATTTATTTATTTATTTTATTCATTTATTTTTAATGTATGTATGTATATTGTGTATACATATTGTCGTAATCATGTTTTTATTCTTGCACTGCCCAACCCCTATTCTTCATATTCGTTTTCCTCTACCCTAAGGTTGTCTGGTAGAGATCGCTATTCAGCGATATGTCTTATTGTACCAATTTTCTGTGTTCATATTATTATTTTTCTTTGTATCTTGTTTTGTGCAATAAAAGTGTATTGTATTGTAGTGTGTATTGTTCATTTTTAGTGAAGGAATTGTAAAAAAAAATTATTTTATTTTACTTCGTTCCAATACAGGATGAAATTTTAACCACTTTCCAAAATTTTTGTAGGCGTTCAGTACCGTATTAAGAGCCCAATTATAAAGTAAAAAATGTAAATCAAGTTTTCACCCGAAAATATTTTTCGTAATATAGTTTTAAATTTTTAGAGTTTTAGGCCTGTTTAGGTATAAAGGGAAAGTCAAAAACTTATTATTAGTATCGTAATAAATGAATGTGATGTGCATCGCGTAAAAAAAGTGTTGCTAGGCGGCCGTATCAAAAATTTTAGATTTTTGGCGGACATTTTCTAATTGCTTTATCTTGACATTTTTGTACTGGGCTATACCAAAAGAAAAAATACGTCATTTGTTTTTTGTCTCGTAGATTGATATATTAAAATTTGGAAGGTGGTTAAAATTTCACCCTGTATAACTAAAACTGTCCTCGATTGAATAATTGACGTTGACTATATGTCAGTGTCAACTTTATAACCCGGCCCAATGGAGACCACCGTTTCTTTGCTCACCAGTTGGCGCCACTGTAGACTGAGGTCCGGAGGTATAGCTATCAAAGGCAATTGGCGCCGAAACAAAGTGTTATATCTTGAATCTAATTAAGGTTATATTGTTTATAAATAACTATCTTGATATCAACAAACTAACTTCTGAAATAGTTGCTCTTGAGGCCGCCTATTTTTGCGCTTTTTCTTAATTCCGCTTTTAAAGCGTTCACATTAATCGCCAAATAATCCATATTTGCGATATTTTACGAAGGATATCACTTTACAGCAGGTAAATTAAAGAAATTATAATTTATGCAACAAATTCCGCTAAAACCAGTACAAAGTGAATGATATTGGACCTCACGCGACACTAGCGCCTCTAGTGGCAAATTCACTAGCGATAGCCCCCATTATGTCGACATGCAATAGTTGGATATAGAATAGAATAGAATAGAATAGAATAGAATATTTTTATTGCCGAATCATGACTTAATCTATACCAAATTACCTGTGATTCCTACACTAGGCTAGGCCTGATTCGTAAGAATCACATTGAATTTAGGTACTCACAGGAAATGTACCTAGTAATTTTTATTTTAGATCAAAAGTTTCTAACATTATCATTAAATTCATACTATGATATATATGATTTACATAAAAACTAAAATTAAATTAAATTTAAATTAAAGAAGCGCTTTTGTGTGTTTATGTATATGTACGTGTGAATGAGTGTGTGTGCGTGTATTTGCGATTATGAGTGTTTTATGAGGTTATATGTATGTATCTGCCTGCGTGTGTGTTATATTTTACATATTACTTATATATTAGGGGTTAAAGTATGAAATTGCCGTTTTGTATGGAAGAAATCGAGAAAAGTCATTTTTCCATACTAACAATTTTTTAATTTTTTTTTGCAAACGCCTGTACCGTTTTCGATGCAATTAAAGGTGAAAGTTAGATGGTTATATAGCTACGCATTAAAGTATTTAAATTTCTTAAAATCAAAGTATATAATACAAATATACTTAATTGAAGCAAGAAGGTCAGCTGACACATTGTAAGGGGTCTTTTCAACGACTTCCTTTGAAGTAATAGGCACTAGTGTTGCATTTTTTTTTAGTCAAAAGTTACTTTATTTAGTTTTTGATACAATACAAAAAGAATTACGCAATAATATGACTATACTTAAGAGCTATAAACAAAATAAAAAGTGGAAAAATAATCGGCAATTTCATACTTTAACCCCTATTATATTCATGTCATATTATATTGATGATGTAGGTTGTACTAAAAGTGTTGTTAGTTATATGATTTAGTTGGTAAATGTTTTTGACGCTGACTGTGTTTCTAGTTGTTTATATTATATCAATCGACTAGCTGTTGCCCGCGACTTCATCCGCGTCAGTTTCTGTTATTATGATCGCGACTATTTTTGCAACATTTTTCACTAATGCTTCGATTCTATTGGTCGCAGCGTGATGTTATATAGCCTAAAGACTTTCTCGATAAATGGACTATCCACCAAAAATATTTTTTCAATTCGAACCAGTACTTTCCGAGATTAGCGCGTTCAAATAAACAAACAAACAAACTAACTCTTCAGTTTTATAATATTAGTATAGGTTTGAGTAATAAATTTTCTTTTCAATTGTTTCAGGACGCCTAGCAGTCATAACTTTCAGTATATTCACAGTCGCACTGGGCATTATACTATCCTTCGTACCCTGGTTGGACTACATCATATTCAGGGTAAGTGAAAATATTGTTAAATACCTTTTTCTTCTTTATCATAAAAAAATTGATCCATAAATATATACAACCTAAGATTACACCTCTAGTGTACCTTAAGTATAACTTAAAAATTCTTGCAATCACTATCTCTCTCCAAGACATTTTTTTCTTGATTTCACACTGAACCCTAAAGTTGAGAGATGAAGAAGCCTACGACAGAGCGAGCTTAACCGATGATTGAAACTTTTTCTGAAAGGTAGACAGCGAAGGTTTTGTTATGAATCCATTTATAAATTGGTCAGACAAGTCTCCCGATCAGCGAAGGTTATGAATTCGACTCCCATCTAAGACAGTCGAAAAATGTTTACTCAAGGAATTGTAATTTCATAAGTTAAATGCCTCCATCATTGAATTCACGCTATCCTAGCAATGATGGGTACAAGCAAACTCACCACGTTTGCCAAATGCGGGTTGGTGATCACAAAGAGCAATGTTCAAATATTTTATACTTCTGTTGCCCGACCTGAGGATTGAACCCATGATCCCGGGGTCTTTATCCGGTACTTGAAACACTAGACTAGACCAACGGGACGTGATCGTAGCGTACCCAACATTGCTGTGGTAAAGTAAAGTAAAGTATGTAACAGCCTATAATCATCCCACTGCAGGGCAAAGGCCTCCATCATTGAATTCAAGTTACCACAGCAATGATGGGAACTGGCATAATCACCACGCTTGCCATACGGGTTGGTGATCACAAACCGAGCATCGTTCGAAAATTCGAAGCTTTTTGTTGCCCGACCGAACGACCGAAGGATCGAACCTGGGACCCCGAGATCTTGGCCCAATATTTAATTTAAAAAAATTAAAAAATGTAGTGGGATAATTATAGGCTGTTACTTTACTTTACTTTTTACTAGCAATTTAGTTGCCTTAAATAGTCTCGAAACATGACTTTTATAGGTAATTTGAATTCCAATTCTGTCCATAACAGGAACTCAAACTGTGGAACGGCTCTCTCAGCTACAGCTACTGGCAGCGGCCGGGCGTGATGAGGCTGACCAAAGTCTACATCTTCAACGTGACCAACCCTCAAGGTTTCCTGGAGAATGGCGAGAAACCGAAGCTGGTGGAAGTCGGCCCGTTTGTGTATCGGTGAGCAATGATACTCTTTGTCGATTCTAGGTACCTTAAGACAACGGCAGGTCAACCTACCCAAAAAGTTAAAGGTCATTGAATTGATTTTCAACTTTAAGTCCTACATGTAGAGATCAATATCAATTGAGAAAATCTGACGTTTTGTGGTAGGTTGACGTGCTGTTGTATGTACAATAATAATTTGGTTCGGGGTTTACACCATGTTTTTGATATTTCAGGACTATTGTAAGCGAAATATTATTGTTGTATTATTATTGTACCGAAATATCGGGAACTCATAAACATAAGGTTAGTGTGGTATTAAGTCTGACTTCTGTACCTAACATAAGGTTAGTGTGGTATTAAGTCTGACTTCTGTACCTAACATAAGGTTAGTGTGGTATTAAGTCTGACTTCTGTACCTAACATAAGGTTAGTGTGGTATTAAGTCTGACTTCTGTACCTAACATAAGGTTAGTGTGGTATTAAGTCTGACTTCTGTACCTAACATAAGGTTAGTGTGGTATTAAGTCTGACTTCTGTACCTAACATAAGGTTAGTGTGGTATTAAGTCTGACTTCTGTACCTAACATAAGGTTAGTGTGGTATTAAGTCTGACTTCTGTACCTAACATAAGGTTAGTGTGGTATTAAGTCTGACTTCTGTACCTAACATAAGGTTAGTGTGGTATTAAGTCTGACTTCTGTACCTAACATAAGGTTAGTGTGGTATTAAGTCTGACTTCTGTACCTAACATAAGGTTAGTGTGGTATTAAGTCTGACTTCTGTACCTAACATAAGGTTAGTGTGGTATTAAGTCTGACTTCTGTACCTAACATAAGGTTAGTGTGGTATTAAGTCTGACTTCTGTACCTAACATAAGGTTAGTGTGGTATTAAGTCTGACTTCTGTACCTAACATAAGGTTAGTGTGGTATTAAGTCTGACTTTTGTACCTAACATAAGGTTAGTGTGGTATTAAGTCTGACTTCTGTACCTAACATAAGGTTAGTGTGGTATTAAGTCTGACTTCTGTACCTAACATAAGGTTAGTGTGGTATTAAGTCTGACTTCTGTACCTAACATAAGGTTAGTGTGGTATTAAGTCTGACTTCTGTACCTAACATAAGGTTAGTGTGGTATTAAGTCTGACTCTGTAATGTTTGTCCACACAGTTAATCTTTTGTATTGTAATGTTCACATTTCTGAAATTCTTTGCCACCTTCCCCTCTCTATCTATTGCCAAGTATTCTCTACCTGAAGGTTGTCTGGAAGAGATCGCTAACAGCGATAAGACCGCCTGAATTGTACAGTCCTTAATGTATTTTTTAAGTTAAACATTATTTTTGTATGGTGTGCAATAAAGAGTACCTATCTATCTACCTATCTATCTCGCTGTCTTTTGTGCACTCGCGCTTGCAATGGTCCGAACTGGTCCGAGACTCCGAGATATCGTGACCGTGGGCGGTGTCTATGTGTACATTGCTCAAACGCTCTTTGTATGCAGATTGACATCTATACTGTATTTTGTTTACTGTCATTTGTCACTTCGATAATGGAATGTTTTGTCACTACTATGATTCGCAACTAGCTATGATTATGTCTGATTCACTGTGTTGGATCATGTGAAACTCTGCGGCCACCATGATAGTTGAAATACAGGCCATACAGTGAAATCATGAGTGATTTTGGCGATTAATAGCTGTTGCCCGCGACTTTGTCCGCGTCAATTCTGTTATTATGATCGCGATTATTTTTGCGACATTTTTCACTGATGCTTCGTTCCTATTGGTCGCATCGTGATGTTATGTAGCCTTCCTCGATAAATGGACAATCCACAACAAAAATATTTTTTCAATTCGAAACAGCACTTCCTGAGATTAGCGCGTTCAAACAAACAAACAAACAAACTCTTCAGCTTTTTATATTAGTATAGATGATGAAGGACATATGGTTCCGTGCCATACAGAAAGGAATTCTTCGCCAGGTTATAAGTCTGATGACAAACCTCTTTGGTCGTGTGATCATCCTTGTGTTAGTTTACATGCCTCTGATCACAGAACATGGTAAAAGGTAAGAAAGGCTGTCATGCGCCATTTATATGAGAACCGATTTCGCCGCTTGCGCCCCACGACACATAAACAAGTTCTAAGAACGCCAATCAAGCGAAGTCAAAATAAACCAATCACAGCGCTAACTAACAAGCATTTGCTCATAACCTCTGTGGCGCGACTGTCCCGTCTACATCGCCTTTCTAATCTTTTTCCATGTTCTGTGCGTCTGAGCTGACATGACTTGTTTTTACCACTTCCATGAGATAGAAGCCGGGATCAACGGCCTTAGGAGGCACTGAAAGCCCCCAAACTATCTAGGCTTAAGCCTATGGGGACTACCGTTTCTTTGCTCACCAGTTGGCGCCACTGTAGACTGATGTCCGTAGGTATAGCTTTCAAAGGCGATCGGCGCCGAAACAAAGTGTTAAATCTTGAATCTAATTAAAGTTTATTATTTATAAATAACTATCTTGATGTCGCAGGGGTTTTGTCAAAAAGGTGATATTATAATGTCACGGGATCTTTTCAGTGATATTATAATAAATCTAGGTTAGTTTAGGTTGGGTTATTATAATGTCACCAGTGAAATTATAATATCACGGCTTTAATAATATCCCTGCAACATCAACACAAACTTCTGAAATAGTTAGTTGCTCTTTGAGGCCGCCTATTTATGCGCTTTTTCTTAATTCCGCTTTCAAAGCGTTCACATTAATCGCCAAATAATCCATATTTGCGATAATTTTACGAAGGAGATTATTTTCCAGCAGATAAATTAAAGAAATTATAATTTATGTAACAAAGCCCGCTAAAACCAGTGAAAAGTGAATGTTATTGGACCTCATGCGACACAAGCGCCTCTAGTGGCAAATTCACTAGCGATAGCCATTCAGAAAACATCCATTCCTAAATGTCTGGACCCAGACCACTTGAGTAGTAAGCGAGCACCACAGGAACAGGATCGTCAAGCAATGACCCATCAGTAGCATCATCACTCTATCAGTCCACTGCAACAAAGGCCTGTCCTAAAAAGAAGAAAGAAATATTTATTTGACACAAAAACAAACACACAAAGCACAAACATATATGTATATAAAAAAAGGAAATAAGTGTCAAAAGGTTCCTGCTCAGCATTAGTCGTGACAGCAAAAGGCTTATCACGACGCTGGTTTTCAGCGGGGAATTTCTATCATTCACGCACGATTAATGGAAAGAGCGATGCTTGGTATTTCCCTACTCGATCGAATCAGAAATGATGAGATCCGCAGGAGAACTAAAACAACCGACATCGCTCGAAGGATTGCATCGTTGAAGTGGCAGTGGGCGGGACACATAGCGCTTAGAACCGATGACCGTTGGGGCGGAAAGGATCTCGAATGGCGACTGCGTACCGGACGACGATCCGTGGGCAGGCCCCCTACAAGGTGGACCGACGATCTGATCAAGGTCGCGGGAAGCCGCTGGATGCGGACAGCACAGGACCGATCGTTGTGGAGATCCTTGGGGGAGGCCTATGCCCAGCAGTGGGCGTCGTTCGGCTGATATGATGACGATGATGATGATGATGACGCACGATTAATGGCTGAGTTCCTATTTGACAGTCTTTATTTACATTTTTTTTAAATTTTACAATGTGTTTTTTGTAATGTGTCAAATAAATAGGTACCTATTATTTTCTTTCTTTCTTTATTCCCAATTTCCACGCTTGGCAGGTGGGTTGACGATCGCGGTTGGCCAATGGTGAAAGCAGACGCTGCTGCCTACAACATATAAAAAGCACCACCCCTTCTCGTCCTATTTATGTCGTAAAAGGCGGCTAAATGTGTGACCTTTAGAAGATGGGTAGTAGCGTCTTCCATCTACTTTTAGCCAAACTGCGTTCGCCAACCTGGCAATTCGTGGCGATTTTAATAAAAGCCTCCTTTTGGAGAGGCCTGTCAGCTGTGGGCTGATATCGGCTGATTTTCATGAGGATTTCATTGTTACACATACAACTTAAGGTGATTAATTACTAGAGCTATGTGCTGCCTCCAATTAACTTAAATTTATTACTTCTAAACAAAATCAATTCTCAGTAAACTAGAACACTATTACGTTAGCAAATTACCTCTAGTAGTAATTGAATCACTGTTAACTGCTTTTCATTCTAGCATTCTTTCGTATTGTACATTATTGCTAAAAGCGGCCGCTTTTGACGTAAGCGAATAATTCGACTTTATAAACAACTAAATGCAATATACTGTTTTAAACTTTCATGGTCACTATCGTAAGAGTTAGTTATTTCGAGATTTCTACCATGTACCTTGTTTTTTAGGAGAAATCAGCCATCGCGGAACATTTAATACATTCGGGTCCTAACCACTGGATTGAGTTTCACAACACACAGATAATTTCCACTGAACGCCATTACACACCAAGAATGGTTAGAGAAGCGATCGAAATCACCAAACATAAAAACTTTAATCGTGAAGATGGCTTTAAATTGTCGTGTGTCTGGAATCCAGTGGTTAAAATTTGTAATAATCAGAAAAATCCAAAAGCTAATGTTTCGCGATCGGATACTGTGAGTGTTGTGTGTCGAGAACAGGTTCGAGTGAATAGTGAGTTTGAAAACAATGGTACCAGTGTCGAGTGCAATAAAAGACTACGACGGAGGGTAGATCGATATATCTACTCGTAACAACCACCCACCCGCAGTGACATCAGTTCTTCCGCGATCATGGCGCTTGCAACAGTGCCGAAATATCGGAAACTCATAAAAAACAAGGTACATGGTAGAAATCTCGAAATAACTAACTCTTAACTAAATGCAAGTTTACTGTGATTCAATAAATTTTAATACTAGAGGTAATTTGCTAAGGTAATAGTTTTCTAGTTTTTCAAGAACTGGTTTTGTTTAGAAGTAATAAAATTAAATCAATTAGGGACAGCACTTAGCTTTGGTATTCCTCTTAACACTACAACAGGTTAATTCACTGTTGATTATTTGTGGTAAAATACCTTCCCGACGTTTAGATCCGATTGCACGAATCATGGTCGCAGACAAACCATGCTATGTGTCTGACTGACTTTTATGATCAATAGTGCAGTAAATGGGTTAAGCGTTAAGTTCTATGATGATTCCATCTTCACAAACAACGAAAAATGTAAATAGCCGAACAAGAAGGCTTATGTAGATTCTGTCACACTTTTGTGCAATTCAATTTATTAAGAAAAATCTTTTTTTTTTTTCAATTTTACTTGTCTTTGTGCACACGTATGCAACGAATGTACAATGTCCAACCCCCAATCAGCACACATTACCACACCTGCGCCGGCGCACACGCGATCGAGCGAAATTTCGCTAGTTAGCAAATTGGCATTGGGTTGCCCAACGAATACAAACGAATGTAAAAACACGCGATATTGAACTTTATTGCGTCAGATGAAGGAGTATATTAATTGGTTAAGTATTATGGTAATTTAAAATGATCTTGGTCGGTGTACTTGAGGATAGATCGTATTATGTGAAATATTTGGTCATAGTTTTATGAACGACTGCGAAAACCTAGAAGGATTTTTCGAAGAAGAATTGGAGACGACAAGTTTATATAATAATACAGCGCATGAAATCGTTCAGTGCTAAGTTTTTGGGGACTATAGAGCCCATTGATTTAATTTTATAACTTCTAAACCAAATCAATTCTCTAAAATATAGAACAGTATCATTTTAGCAAATTACTTTTAGTATTTTGAGAATCACTGTTAATTGCGTTTCATTCTGGCATTCTTTCGTATTATTTACTATTATTGCTAAAAGCGGCCGCTTTTGGCGTTAGCGACAAATTCGACTTTATAAACAACTAAATGAAAAGTTAACTGTCATTCAATAAATACTAGAGGTAATTTGCTAAAATGATACTGTTCTAGTTTTTTGAGAATTGATTTTGTTTAGAAGTAATCAAATTAAAACAATTGGGGGCACCACTTAGCTCTAGTAGTCCCCTTAAGCAAAGGTGTCAAGCATTTTACGGCACAAAGGCTGTATTTATTTAAATAGCAGTCAATGGGGACTACCGTTTCTTTGCTCACCAGTTGGCGCCACTGTAGACTGAGGTCCGGAGATAAGCTGTCAAAGGCGATTGGCGCCGAAACAAAGTGTTATATCTTGAATCTAATTAAGGTTATATTGTTTAAAAATAACTATCTTGATATCAACAAACTAACTTCTGAAATAGTTGCTCTTGAGGCCGCCTATTTTTGCGCTTTTTCTTAATTCCGCTTTTAAAGCGTTCACATTAATCGCCAAATAATCCATATTTGCTATATTTTACGATGGAGATCACTTTTCGGCAGGTAAATTTAAGAAATTATAATTTATGCAACAAATTCGCTAAAACCAGTACAAAGTGAATGATATTGGACCTCACGCGACACTAGCGCCTCTAGTGGCAAATTTACTAGCGATTGCCCCCATTGGTTGAGTGCTTGACCTAAGTTGCGACCTAGACATAAGCCTCAACCTAGGCCTTACGTTTAATACTGAAGCTTACGTCAAAGTAAACACAGTGAGATAAATCATTTATAATAAAGTAAACGCGCTATACGGAAGTGGCAAAGCAATCATCTTTTATTTATCTATTATCATTTATGTAATATAAAAAAAAAACGAAAAGTATGTACCCGCAAAACTACCGAATTAGACATACGGGGTGTAAAAAAACTAAACGCAGATCCTGAAGCTACGCAATCTGTAAAGCAAACCAAGTCATGTAACAAAATATTATAGCTGGGAAATGATTTTAATTTTTGGGACTCAAAAAATATTCAAATACATAGCGCGCAATGTATGACCGCTGCGTTGGAGATGGCTGCTACTAAGTTCAAAATTCGTCCGCGCTGAGCCGTACATTGCGTATTGTAATTAAAAAAAGCCTTATATTATGAACGAAATAATAAAAAAACACTATGTTTCTAAGAAGAAAAGTTTTTAAATAACCTTTGGCAACAGTTTTTGTAATAAAATGGAAAACAAAATTGTGACTTTGACCCTCAATATCTTCGGAACCAGCTGTTTCCAGGTATGGTCCTGAAGAAAAAATGATCCTAGTGATGGGGACAATACGTGGTTTTCGGATCTGCGTTTGATACATTTCCTTGCATTATATTTGTTGGTAGGTAAATACGTGCAAACGCGGGACAGACAGCTTGTTATACTAAAGCAAACACACTATACGGAAGTGTAAAAGCATAATACTATACTATATATACACTATAAGCAAGAGTCATATAAATTGCATTGAGGCTGCGTTTCCACTGACGCGGAGAGGAGCGGAGAGGAGCTTAGCGGTGCATGAATTAACCAATCAAAATGCCCTAAATCTCCGCCCCACTTTAGTGGAAATATTGTGATTGGTCAATTCATGCACCGCTAAGCTCCTCTCCGCTCCTCTCCGCGTCAGTGGAAACGCATCCTAAGTCATACCATCATAATAAAAATACAGATAAAACACAAATTGAGGATACGAGAACTTTTAATAAGATACTTTAATTACTAACTGCAAAGGCTGGTTTACACATTGCGAGCTGCTGCCTGGCCAGTAGACAGCTACTCGGTTTGTCTACTAGTACGATAGTAGCTCCACTCGCCTTTGCAGTCTAAACGACACCTAGCTACTGCCCAGGCCGAGTCGAGTCGCTGTCCTGATCCCAATTCGAATTACTATTTAAAGCACTCGTATCATGGAAATCAGAAACAACGAAGGTACCAAAAATATCCAGACCCGAGAAAATGTAGAAAGACACTTTTTTTCCATACTGACCCGTCCGGGAATCGAACCCGAGACCTGGGAGCAGGCGAAACCTTGAAAACCGGTGTGTACGCCACTCGCCACAGAGTTCGTCAAAATAAGAATAAAATTTTGTAAACGCTGTTGGCTTTCTTTCCAGATGAAATAAAATAAAAGAATAACTTATTTTACAAAAGTTATACCGACGAAAATCGTGAATATACTCACCAGTTTTGTGTCGCTACTTGATGATAGTCAATTATTTCTTGTTTGGCGCCGACTCTTAATTAGTGACTTACTCAAGCATTCCATACCTAATTATTTTTTGGTAAAAAGATTTTTTAAGCTTTTTGATATTAATAAATAAAGTTTCGAATTTTCGAACGTTACTCGGGTTTGTGATCACCAACCCGCATTTGGCAAGCGTGGTGATTATGCCAGTACCCATCATTGCTGTGGTAACTTGAATACAATGATGGAGGCATTTGCCCTGCAGTGGGATGATTATAGGCTGTTACTTTACTTTACTTTACTTTGATATTACCACTCTATTAGCCAAACTGCGATCGCCAACCCGCCTGCCAAGCGTGGCCGTTATGGCATAATCTTTTTTTTTTGGTATCTGCGTGCAGCAGTGGACCGATATAGGCTGGTGATAAAAATGATTAGAGTTATGTTTGTTTGTACTCTGTTTATTCCCTTATAACTGTTGCCCGCGACTTCGTCCGCCTTAATTTCTGTTATTAAAAGAAGAAGTTTTTAAAAGAATACAGCCTAAAGCCTTCCTCGATAAATGGACTATCTCACACAAAAAGATTTTTTCAATTCAAACTAGTACTTCCTGAGATTAGCGCGTTCAAACAAACAAACCCTTCAGCTTTATCATATTAGTATAGATACTACTAATGTTATATTATCTGTGGTATAGATTACTTCCTTGTGACAAATAATTAGTTCCTATTTCTATGGCCCTGTTGGTATAACACCCCATTGGTCAAATGCTTCAAATAACCTACAGAGGCAGACATAGAAACATCAAAGCTCCGGGCCTCCTCGTCATTTTCCCTGAGGATCCCTATTGAGCCACTCTGCCCCCCCCCCCCCCACAGATGCTGCACCTCGCTAACCGAATAGGCATTTCATTTTGAGAGATTGCCACCAACATAGATGGATGACATGCGCGATGGTAACACCTGGGCAAATTATACGGACGGTAGTCAAGATGATGATGAGTCAGCGCCACTTTTGACCGAAATCGACGCTGTTTCAGTAAAGCATCACAAAATGATTCATTCCATAAAAACCGGGCCAAGACCTAAGGTTCTGGGTTGGATCCCCGGGTCGGGTAATAAAAAGTTTTGAATTTTCGAACATTGCTCGCACCAACCCACATTCAGCAAATGCCTGTACTCATCATTGCTGTGGTAACTTGAATTCAATGATGGAGATTTTTACCCTACAGTGGGATGTTTATATTGAATTCAATTCAATTCAAAGCGTTTATTTCAGACAAACAGTGGTCCATAGTTTAAATTAGAATTACACAAGTCAGCTTAACACAGAAAACAAAAAAAATATATAATAAATAAATAAAAGCATTTAGGTTACGACGTGTAGCAGAACCCAGTGCTTTATAAATGAGCAATCTACTCGCCCAGCCACGACACGCAGAATATCATTGGAGCTCCCACGAACACAGCTTAGCATCGAGGCGGCTCTTTAAGAGGCCTGTTTCCTCTCTGTAAAAGCAAAAATCTATGGCCACTATTAGCATGTTTCTATGTTTTCTGTTTTTTCATAAATTAATTAATAAAAAAGATATGAGCCCTCAAAAATCGAAAAAAATCTCCAGATATTCCGCTGTGTTCAAACATCCAGAAAAAAAAATGTGGCAAAATTTTAGAAAAAAAAGGAAAACATAAGAACACGGCCAAAGCCATTCTATAATTTTTAATGAAAAAAGTATTTAAATCGGTCTAGTTTTGGAAAAGTAATCGGGGGACTACGAAACATTGATTTGGTGTGCTTTTAGTAGGTATTTTCGGTCCAAGAAGCAGTTGTCTCTATCACACTCTGCGGTGAAGGCGTTTGGCACTGCGCGACAGCAATAGATTTTACAAATACCTATTTTTTAGTCTTCTCGCCTGTAGGGTTTCCTCTTAACGAAGAATGGCGTGGAAGCCATCGGTGTGAGCATCCGCGAACATGCTTGATGCTCTGCAATAACGCGACAGCCCAAACAACATCCTAAACGCATTGTTGTGCTGCACGCGCAGGGCGCTGATTGTTTTCAGCGAATAGCTGACCCATAGGTTACACGCATAAAAGGACTGGCAAAAAGCCTTAAAGAGTCACCTTTACGGGTTCTGTACAGCGTGCAAACCTGCGAGCCAGCATATTGCTTCTGACAGCCAACGTCCGTCGCTCTCTCTCTATGTTCTCATTATCGGAAAGATCCTCCGTCACCCAGTGACCCAGATACTTAAAACGCGAGACCTGTTTAAGTGCAAGACTGCCTAAATAGACGGGAGATAGTGACGTGATCGTATAAGCCGTTAATTAACTTTTTTCTCTATATTCCAGGGAAGACATGGAGAAAGTGAACATTCAGTTCCACGACAACGACACTGTGACCTTCCAGCACAACAAGATACTCAGATTCGTGCCGGAGATGTCCGTGGACAAGAACCAGAAGCTGGTCGTCCCAAACATCCCACTTCTGGTGAGTTTATTATCATAAAATTTGTGAGTTTATGTTTTTTAATTGCTTAGCTTTTACTAGCTGTTGCCTGTGACTTCGTCAGTGGATAAAATTTAGTCTATGCTGACGATTTTTCCGGGATTTCAAGTAAGGTTACATGTGCTTTTTTCCAAAATTCCCTTGCCAAATTTCATTCGGATGTTCAGCCGTTTTGGCGTGATTTAAAATATTATAAGATTAGTAAGAAATAAGAGTTATTGTATTAGTAAGATTTTATATCGATATATTTGTCAGAATTTTAATTAATATTTATACAAGAGTGCAAGCAATCATAAAATATAGTACATAAATTAATTAACTAGTAATTATAAGTTATTACTGTCCCCGCGATTTTCATTTCTTTTCAGTTACATGCTTATCATTGTGTACATTCTTTAATATAAACCTACGGATATTACATATTTTATTCAGAAATCAGATAGTTTATTTGCTAAGAGAATACATGATATGTTTTAAGGTCTTACACCCGTATTTATAAACAAGTAATTACTTGACTAAAAGTAATTATTTAGGTGACAATATGTAGTCCTTAATCTAGTAATTATTGGAAGTTAGAACTATGAAAAGTTAGCATTCTCAGCCAAACAATATATCTATTAATAGTGACCCATTTCCTTTACTTAAGCACTAGGTAGTAACATCTTAAGTTATGACTTTTTAAGCAGTAAATAATTACTTCTTTATACTCGTAAATACGGGGGTTAGAGCTAAGTGTAAAATATTTGTATTCAACCTGCATCCAGACGTGCAAAGGAGATGTCCCATAATAGGCCCAGACATAGTACACCATTTTCAAAAATCAAGAAAAAAATACTGTTTCTGGGAAAAATACATATAAATTTATTTAACGTATAATTCAGTGGTTCAAAAATAAATAAGATCGAATAATTTATCAAACTCCATTAGGCATTCCAAGATGGCGTCAATCTAAAAAAAACTTTAAATGTCACTTAAGTAGCTGTCAGATACCCCTTGTCACTTTGTCATAATCATTCACTTCAAGTTTTTGTTCTGCTTGTCGCGTTTTAAATGTACCTAGTTCATTTTAACAACCTCTTTTTCGTTTTCTGGATTTGGTATTGATCGACACATTACTTTCATAATGTTTGTTGTTACTACGCAAGCGATGGCACTCGACTATTATATGCGCTATTTTGAAACTGCCAAAACTGAAAGACGTCATCAAAATGTTATCTTCCGCCATGATGGTTTTGTATTGCTATTTTCTTACTTATCTCTTTATTTGAACCACTTAACGAAGCCATTTTAAAAGAATTGGATAATAACAAAATCTTGTACGTGTATTTGTCTATCTTTTGGTGGGGTGTACAGATTCTGGGCCTGGCCTCCATACAATTTGGGACATCTCCTTCTAATTAATACTAATTTGTCTTATAAGTAATCGAAGAACTCGTAACTCTAATTATTTTATTTTATTTTCATGGAAACACAATCAGCTTATGAATTAAACAAAATCACAATCACTTCAGTATAAATTAGTAAAATCAGTTTTATTTCAGCAAATAGTCCCCAGGAGGTGCTTTTGCTGTCGCAAGGACATAATTACAAACAGTAAGCCTAAAGTTCTGATTAATAACGACTATGCTTTTCCTTCCAGACCGTGACATCCTTCTCTCCGAACCTTGCCGGTTTCTTGTTCAACCTTCTTGTATCTGGCCTGGCCATTACTTACAAGGATCGAGCGAAGCCATTCGTACAGGTCACAGCCGAACAACTTGTCTTTGGGTAAGTAACCAAGTAGGTAATCAAAAATTAACAGACTCAAGAAACGACTTTGCGGAAACCCATAACTGAATAATGGATTTAGATAATTATTTTGCGTATGATATCCGTTCGTCACCACTGGACTAGGCAACTACACCACACTACCCGCACTAACACTGAATGAGCAAGCACTTTTTCATGCAAGAAACCGCCCGCCCTCCCTACAAAAGTTTGGCGCTGGATACCGGCAGGAGGGTAGTAGCATTCAGGCGGCCCCTTACGAAGCCTACCACCGCAGAGGGATCAGTTAGCCGGTCATGATTGGTTAGAAATCCAAAGATACCGTTGCCCAGGGTGGCCCACTCGGAGGTGGATCCCACCACCCCACTAACGATTGCATTATCTGTACTGCATGCATGTAGGGAGGGCGGGCGGTTTTCCTGCATGAAATAGTGCTTCCTTATTCGGTGTTAGTGCGGGTTGTGTGGTGTATAGGTACCTAGGCCGGTGTGCATTAGCAAAGAGTGTTGCGAGGAGGCTGTATCCAAAATTATACATTTTTGGCAGACATTTTCTAGGTGCTTTATATTGTCATTTTTGTACTGGCAAACTTGTTTTTTCAGCCTACTAACATTTTTTGGCAAAAGAAAAAATACTTCATTTGTTTTCTGTCTATTAGATCATTGTTTTTAAAGTTTGGATGGTGTTTAAAATTTCATCCAGTATATTACTCAATTTCCCAAGCCTGGATTAAAAATTAATTATAGAAATAAAAATAAAAAATAAACTTAACATTTCACGGGGTTACTGCAACCGAGACTAGAATAAAAGGCATCGACCCCGAAATATTTTTTTCGATTCCAACCGATTTCGGACCATATCCTATGGAGTTGAGGTCCAAAATCGAGTAAGCACCAGTCCCCGAAGACAGTTTTAAACTTTTCCCTATTTCAGATATGATGATCCACTGGTTACTCTTGCGCACTACTTTTATCCCAAAGGTAAAAGACCCAACAGCCAGATGGGACTATTGCTTGCTGTAAGTATTTTACACTGTATTCTGCCTACTAACATTTTTTTGACAGGTCTAGTAAACAACACGTTCTCAATAGGTAGGCATAGATATATTAGGGGTTCAAGTATGAAATTGCCGTTTTGAGCTCAATTCAATTGAGCTCAATGAAAAACAATCTTCATTGAGCTCAATTTGGCTCATGTCAGCGTCTTAAAGGTGAAAGTTAGATAATTATAAAGCTACGCATTATAGTATTTAAATTTCTGAAAATCAAAGTATATAATACAAATATACTTAATTGAAGCAAGAAGGTCAGCTGACACATTGTAAGGGGTCTTTTCAACGACTTCCTTTGAAGTAATAATTGCATTTTTTTTTAGTCAAAAGTTACTTTATTTAGTTTTTCATACAATACAAAAAGAATTACGCAATAATATGACTATACTTAAGAGCTATAAACAAAATAAAAAGTGGAAAAATAATCGGCAATTTCATACTTTAACCCCTATTATAATATTCAAATTTTAAATTAACTAAGGATCTTGTTGTCTGATGTGAATAATAAATAAAAAATAACTGAAATAATAAGCAGAAAATAAAAAAATGACACCAACAACTGTCCTCGATTAAATGATTCAGGTTGATTTACGTCAGAGTCAACCTTTTGGCACGGCAAAATTATGTCGACATGCAATTGCATGGATACTCGTATTTATATCATTTTGTATCTATTCAATTGTTATATTTATGTCATTTTGTATCTATTCGATTGATATAGGTTGTATGTCAAATGCATGCACATTTAGATAGGACACTTTTTTGACGCTGGCTTAAAGCGATAAGAATATGCTTGAAAAATTGGCACTTTGCCGTAGTGTCTCCATATCTAAATTGATAATTCACCGCGCCCGGTATGCATGGAGTTGCGGGTTCGAGCTTAAACACTAAAAGTAACAAGGTTCTATTTAAATATGTTTTCAGAGGAACGGCACGCTAACCGAAGTCGAAACTATATACACTGGGCAGAAATCAATGGATCACTTCGGATACATCGACAAGATCAATGGACTGGACCATCTGCCGCACTGGAAGGACCGGCCATGCAATGACATTAGGTAAGAACAACAATGATTCGTCACTAGCCATTGCCCTGACTGCGCACGCGTCGAGAAATTATCTCAAGGGATTATTAAACATTTATTTAAAAAATATTTACAACAATCTAAATCAAGCCCCCCACGCTTTTTGTACAATAATATGAATTTTTCAATTGATTACTACAGTTTTATTTTTAATTTGTTAGTTCAATCTGTTTTAAAAGCGTGGTTTTTTAGTTTTTTAAACTATAATTTATTTTTTACTTTTTAGTTTAGTTTATAAGATTTGATTCCTTCTTTACCGACTGTAAGTCCAAACCTATGCAGGAAACATAATTGATACAGATCGCGCGCTAGCTCTATCTCTTTTACTCCCTCTTACAGAGGAAAACTGGGAAAACTGTTATTAAATTATTGCATTGTCATCGGTCCTTGATACGTGTGCAAAGTTTCAAATTAATCAAACTTCTGGAAATCGGTCAAATTTATGCTCAAAGATTCCATTACATACATAGATACATAGATAGATACAACCCAAGCTAATAAAAGCGTGGTAAAAAGAGGCTGACAGTAGTAACCGAGTTTCTAGCGCTGCTTCTTCTCGGCACTAGCCGACTTGTGCCGAAGCAGGTGAAGGAACCTACCTCAGGTTCCAATATTGGGACGTGTTAAAGCGGCTCCTGGAGCCTATTTGCAGAAATTAAATTGATTTTACCGAGTTGACTGATTTAAATAGTTTTATATTTTGGGTTGAAAATATCCCCCTAAATATTTATCTCTATGTCAAATTTCAACCAGATCGGTTAAGCCGTTCTGGCTTGATTGATGAACAAACATCAATCCTAAATGTCACAGATTTAAAATTAGCTTTCTTTGTATAATCTTCTCTGTGACATGAGTCAGGAGTTTGTTTTAAGAATTTCTATAAAATGGCTTCAAATTCTGTGTTTTCGTTTCGGCGATCATGAGTTACAGTCGTATCGTGGTGTGGGCTCCTTAAAATAATAGCACCACCCCTTCTCTGCCTATGGGTGTCGTAAAAGGTGGTTAATTGAGTAAAGCCAACCGTGGCGATTAGCCAATTACCTCTAGAATTTATTGAATCACAGTAAACTTTCATTTAGTTCTTTATAAAGTCAAATTCGATGAGGTGAACAGAAGAATTCAGTTGGGTTGGGCAGCATTTGGAAAACTGCGTCGAGTCTTCTCATCGTCGATCCCACAATGCCTCAAGACGAAAGTCTTCAATCCAGGCCAGGTGGAGTAATCATTTGCGCAAGGTGGCTGGCAGGAGCTGGATCGCGAGAAGCCGAGGATCGACCTAAGTGGCGTGCATTTGGAGAGACCTATGACCAGCAGTGGACTGCGATAAGCTGATGATAAAAGTCGAATTTGTTGCTAACGCCAAAATCAGCCGCTTTTTTAATGTACAATATGAAATAATGCCAGAATGAAAAGCAGTTAACAGTGATTCAATAAATACTAGAGGTAACTTGCTAAAATGATACTGTTCTAATCTTTTGAGAATTGATTTTGTTTAGAAGTATTAAAATTAATCAATTAGGGGCAGCACTTAGCTCCAGTAGTCGCCTTAAGGTATCACTTGCTGCGAGGTTCTAGGTTCGATTCCCGGGCGACTCATTGTTGATAAAAAGATTTAGCTACATTTTCTCCGGTCTGGGTTTGTGGTACCACCGTTGTGTCTGATTTCCACAAAACAAATTCTATAAATAGTTACCTACTTATTTTGGGATCAGAGCAATGTATGTGATTTTGTCCTCATTTGTTTATTTTATTGATTAAAAACATTTGTTCAGTTTCTGCTCATAGTTTTTTCATACAAACGTCACATTTTCCATCAAACGATTATGTCACCATTCATGACAAAACTCCCCATGAGTATACAAATAGTAAACATAATATGACACAATAGCTAATTTCTTTGGAAACGGCAAAATACATATTGTCTTTAAACATTTGTACTTATAAGGAAAATACTGTGATGCATCTGTACACCTTATAAAGTATAAGGTAACCTCGTTTTTAGTGAAAATATTAATACAGTCTCTAAATTTATCAGAGAAATAGGACCATATCATTATTATGTAAAAAATTGATCGATGTTAATTTACTCCGTGTTTATGTGATTTTCTCAAAATTTAAAAATATTTTATTCAATAACAACAAAACTGTTTATTTACTATGCTGAACCGGCCCTTAAAATATTTTATTTAAAACGAGGTGATCTTATATAATACTCTCAATACAGGGTTAAGAAAAACATAAAAATTTTAAATACATTTCCATAATAAAACTTTTTTTCCGACTGCCTAAGGTTAGACTCGAACTTTCTATAAATACTAAATAATAGTCAGAGTGTGTGTATGTTAATACTATTTTGAAGCAAGTGCTATTGAACTAGAATTCCTTGAACTCTAAAGTCCTGTGAGGCAGGTGTCATTTTTTATTCAATCAATCAATCATTTTATTTGCATAAAGACATAGTACAGGGATTTTACAAAATATTTCCAGAGTTACTGTATGTAACCAGGCCCCTAATTCGCGTAACCGAATCGTATCACAATCGTAATTGAACGACAGGTTTTTGACAGTTCTAGTATGGACTAAATGTCAAAATCGTCCAATTCAATCACGATCGAACTACGATTCGGTTACGCGAATTAGGCCTCTGCTGGCGTGCAAATTTTTGTCATTGGAAAGTAATAAATCTCAAGCAGAGCACCTGCCAAGGAATGGGAGAAATGTTTCAAGCCAAACCGCTCCGAGCGCCTGCCCATCAGGGAGATACTGGACGATCCGTCTAAGCTCAAGATCACCTATCTGGACAGACGAGCGGATTGTAAACCAGTTCGATCTGACGGAGACATGGCGTTCGGAGTGGGACCTTTTTGAACATATAAATATGAATCTTGTAACTGACCCTACTAAGAAGCTGCCTGGTTTTGATACTGACCGCAAAACCTGGACCCGACTTAGCAAATTCCGTTCCAACCACGGGAGGACTAACCACCACCTCCACAAATGGGGATTAAGGGTGTGACACAGTGCGACTGCGGAGCACCTGATCGAACTCTTTCCCACATGGTAAACGAATGCCCACTTCGCAGTTTTCCTGGTGGAATTTCGGAAGTCCACAAATGCACACCTGCTGCCTCAAGCTGGCTGAAAGACTTGGACATTGATGTGTGATCCACGCAGGATGTATGCCATACGAAATGATGAATAAATCGACACGGGCCTCTCAAAAATGAGGAATATGCCATATTCGACATGATTGGCGATCACAGTTTGGCCAATGGTAGAGAAAAGATACTGCTGTCTTTTTCTGGCAGTTCTCCTTTAGTTTCCTCTTACGACACCCATAGGAAGAGAGGTAGTGATATTCAAAATTAATGTGATATTTAATTCCAGGAATCCATACTCTCTCTCTCTCTCTCTCTCTCTCTCTCTCTCTCTCTCTCTCTCACACACACACACACATACACACACACACACACACACACACACACACACACACACACACACACACACACACACACACACACACACACACACACACACACACACACACACACACACATAGATAGATACTTTAATTTCATTTTCATTTAGATATTTTTGTTGACAGATGATCCCCTATGGGACAGGCCTAGCCTATAGTAGGAATCATCACAAATGTGCTAGATTTTTATTGAGAAATAAAAATAAAAATTATATAAATGCGAAAGTAACTATGTCTGTCTATTGAGCTTTCAGCCTTAACTCCTTCTTCTTTCATTCCAGGGCATCTGAAGGTTCATTCTTCCCTCCGCGAGCGGTGACCAAGTCTGACATAGTTCACGTATACGACAAGGATCTCTGCAGGATACTGCCTCTGCAGTATCGCAAGGATGTATACAAAGACGGTAAGATTTTCTCATGACCACCACCAATCACTTTGCAAGGTGGTTGCCGCTAAACCAAGGAGCGTCAGAGGCATTTAATAGGAGACTTGGGAAACTCTACGCCAGACTATTTTTTGTTAGTCTTTTTTTTATTTAGGTACTTTTACATAAAAGTAGGTCAGTCCCATCCTATCATACCATAACAACATAATATACACAAAAGAATATACTTAAAAAACATTCATCATGATGAGTCAACCTTACCTTCTACCTTCATAGCTTCTGATTTCAGAGTGCTTTAAATAATTTCTTACTTTTTGATCAGAACAATGTATGTGACTGTCCACGTTTATTTATATACTATGTATGATATTTTAGCAATTTAATTGAAATTATAATGTCAGTATTTAAACTTGAAACATTATGTCTCAGGCGGGACTCGAACCCGCATCTCCGCATACCGGGCACGGCGTCTCGGTGGCTTAATAGTACACTTTAAATACTTACATTTATTTAGTTTGGCGTAGGCCCCTTAAACCACTATACCCAGAGCTGTAACAAACCGTATGTATTCGGTACTGAGTAACAGGTACTCCATGTAGTACCGAGTAACGAATCGTTACTCCCGAATGCATTTCGTTACTCGCATGTTCCGTATTAGGTTGCGAAAGTACAGTTGATGCTTACTCCCGAATGCATTTCGTTACTCGCATGTTCCGTATTAGGTCGCGAAAGTAGGTACAGTTGATGCGTGTGTTATAACGTTTGCTGATCGTATATTTTCTGAATGTGTGCCTTATTTGGTTAATTTAAAAAAAAGACAAAAAAGCACCTCAATTTTGTAATTTAGAAGTATATCTACAAATTACGATTATATGATACGACTCCGTGATATCATACTTTATGTATGTACGGAATACGAGTACGACTCGATTTGTTGTTCCGCACTGTGTTATTAATGAGGTATCAAAAGTAACGAGTAACGTAACGATACGAAAGTAACGAGTACTTATTGTCAAAGTAACGAGTTCATACGGGTACGAAATTTTTCGTTACTTTTACACCTCTGAATTACCCGTTGGGCGTCAAGCAACAGTATTATCAGTGAACTTCCATCTTCCAGGCATCCAGACCGGCCTCTACACTCCGCCGGCTTCGACCTTCGAGAGCGCAGACGTGAATGAGGACAACAAATGCTACTGTCAGGGGGAGAAGTGTCCTCCAAGAGGACTTCAGAACATCAGTCCTTGTCAATACAGTGAGTACCAACTTTGCCGAGCACTGCGCTGCGTTCATTAGGAGTATCTGGAAACTTTTCTGATTGTAGGTATTTCCATGGTATAGTAGCGCCACTCCTCTAAAAAAGAATGATTTGGATATTGAGACGAAATTATTAATAACGGATCAGATAGGACTCTCAATAAATGAGTCTAGAATTTTATAATGTCTTCGTGTCTAAATAAGTAGGTACATCAAAATACCAACTAAATAAATTATAGTTTAAAAAACTAAAAAACCACGCTTTTAAAACAGATTGAACTAAAAAATTAAAAATAAAACTGTAGTAATCAATTGAAAAATTCATATTATTGTACAAAAAGCGTGGGGTGCTTGTTATGATATCCACAGATATAGTAAATTATTGATAAAATATTTACAACAATCTAAATCAAGCCCCCACGCTTTTTGTACAATAATATGAATTTTTCAATTGATTACTACAGTTTTATTTTTAATTTTTTAGTTCAATCTGTTTTAAAAGCGTGGTTTTTTAGTTTTTTAAACTATACTTTTTAGTTTAGTTTATAAGATTTGATTCCTTCTTTACCGACTGTAAGTCCAAACCTATGCAGGAAACATAATTGATACAGATCGCGCGCTAGCTCTATCTCTTTTACTCCCTCTTACAGAGGAAAACTGGGAAAACTGTTATTAAATTATTGCATTGTCATCGACCCTTGATACGTGTGCAAAGTTTCAAATTAATCAAACTTCTGGAAATCGGTCAAATTTATGCTCAAAGATTCCATTACATACATAGATAGATACTCGTACAACCCAAGCTAATAAAAGCGTGGTAAAAAGCCGCTTCTGGATATTTTTAGCTTTATGCATAGTAAAAAAATTAATAGGTTTTTTTTTCATGTTACAGAATTGACACAATGGTATATGAGAATGTACCTGCACTTGCATACTTGATATCCTGGAAAAGAAACTTAAATTAATTTACAAACTATGAAATAATTGATTTGATTTGATTTTGATTTGAAAGATCCCTATAGTTATTTGATTCGGGATTTATACCATGTACCTTATTTATTATGAGTTTAAATCAGTATATGAATGATTCATTGTACATGTGCCGTTTTGAATTCCATTATTGCACGAAGGTACAAAAAAACATAGATATTTCAGACTTTGATTTTTATTAAATCGATTTTTTAGATTTCGGTTCGTGTCCTCATACCAAATAATCCTAAGCACCAAATAATCAGGTAATTCTCTTGGGAACATAAACTAATATAATCTAAAACTTTACATTTTCCATCAGACGCCCCAGTATACCTCTCGTACCCTCACTTCTACGACGCTGAACCATCACTGCTGGATGGGTTCGAGGGCCTCAACCCTCAGAAGAAGAAACATGAGACTTACTTTATGATACAACCGGTAAGATTTTTGTTTTTTTCGCTTTTCTGGCAGCCTTTCTTATTGTGCTAACAACTTTATAGCCCATCTAAGATAACTGACATGAACCGCACGAAGAATTGCTGAGCTGCTGTTGCTTTGGCTGGGACACATGGTAAGGAGAACGGCCGTTGGGGGAAAGGTTCCGGAATGGCGACCGCGCACCTGACAACGATCTGTGATCTGTGGGTAGCCCCAGGTAAACTGACGATCTGATGAAGGTCGCGGGGTCGGTAAGATGCGGGTGGCGCGGGACAGATCGTCCTGGAGATCTTGGGGAGGTCTATGTCCAGCGGTGGGCGTCGTCTGACTGTGATGATAAATCTTTACTTTCATCTCGAGGAGAAGGATTGCTAAGGTGGTAAGGTGGTAAGGTGCTAACAGAGTTGGTGCTTGTAAAAACATTAAAGTTCGCCTGTCGCCTAATATTTAGATTTATTTTAGTGTAGGTATTTTGTTTTTATAATCTCATTTTAACTTTAATGAATTTTTGTCTGTAATAAATTATTTTAGTTGAATTGAAAAATACACAATTTTTTATAGGCGTTCAGTATCGTATTTAGAGCCCATTTGTAAATTTAAAAATGTAGAACAAGTTTTCACTCGAAAATATATTTCGCAACAATATGTATAGGTATTGTACGTACCTACCTAGTATTCCATTTTTACGGTAAGCCTGTTAAGGTATGAGGGGAAAATCAAAATTACTATGAATATGAATAATATAAACTAATGAATAGTATATTAATGAATAAATGAGATACACATCGCGAAAAAAAAGTGTTGCTATGCTAGGAGGCTGTATCAAAAATTTTAGATTTTTGGCGGACTATTTCTATGTGCTTTATCTTGACATTTTTATACTGGGCTATATACTCGTCCAAAAGAAAAATTGTGTCATTTGTTTTTTGTCTCATAGATCGTTGTATTAAAATTTTGAAGGTGCTTAAAGTTTCAGCCTGTATATTACTTAACCACGCCAGGGGCCTTATTCAGCTATTTCAATCGCAGTTCGATCGTGATTGAATTGGACGATTTTGACATTTAGCCCATACTAGAACTGTCAAAAACCTGCTATTCAATTACGATTGTGATACGAGTTGGTTACGCGAATTAGAGGCCAGGGGCCTTATTCAGCTATTTTAATCGCAGTTCGATCGTGATATTCGTGATTGAATTGGACGATTTTGACATTTAGCCCATACTAGAACTGTCAAAAACCTGCTATTCAATTACGATTGTGATACGAGTTGGTTACGCGAATTAGAGGCCAGGGGCCTTATTCAGCTATTTTAATCGCAGTTCGATCGTGATATTCGTGATTGAATTGGACGATTTTGACATTTAGCCCATACTAGAACTGTCAAAAACCTGCTATTCAATTACGATTGTAATACGAGTTGGTTACGCGAATTAGAGGCCAGGGGCCTTATTCAGCTATTTTAATCGCAGTTCGATCGTGATATTCGTGATTGAATTGGACGATTTTGACATTTAGCCCATACTAGAACTGTCAAAAACCTGCTATTCAATTACGATTGTGATACGATTTGGTTACGCGAATTAGGGGACTGCACGCTATACGGATCGGATCGGAACGTTTAGGTACTGTTCTTGTCAGTATGTTTTAAATACAAAATTCTACTGGCTCGAGGTGCAAAATAATCTTGCAATTTGCCATTTACATCAGAAATTTACTTTCTTTAAAAATTGTTAAAAAAATCATAATAAAGCTGTTTCATCTTAACCAATCGTAAAATATTTCTCTCCAATGTTGGAGGTATAACCAAAGCTATGATATAAAGCCTGTGGCTCATAGCGTTAAAAACCACGAAAAATTCGACGACACAAACAATGTCTCAATTGGCGAAAGGTTGTGGGTTCACGTCCCACCAAAGACAGTCGAAAAAAAATTATTCAAGGATTTGTATAGGTATTCAATTTACACCAACAATGTATTTGCTTAAAATACTGTCTCAGCACATGTACATAATAAGATGCAAAAACATCTAGTAATTTTAAACTAAGTGTATTTTTTCTTTTAGAAACTCGGCGTGCCCATAGAAGGCTTCGTCAGGGTCCAGCTCAACCTGAAAGTGGACCGCGCCCCCGACATCCACATCAACAACATTAACAGATTCCCTGACACCATATTCCCTGTCATGTGGGTGGAAGAGGTATATATAAAACAATTTCCTAAAACGCTTGAGCTTAACATAGGTATAAAAATTTAGCGTAACGTTGTTTGTTCGCGATGGAGTCCTAAACTACTGAATCGTTTTTTTATCAAAAAAAATGGTTGCCTGCAAAGTCGGTTTTACGGGCGAAGATTTTACGTAACAACGTCTTTTTCTCGGTAGAATATTTATTGATATGAATATAATTAAATTGCACAATAGGAACAAGGAATTGAATGAAAATAAGAATTGCACAAATTTTAACTATAGAAATATATTTTGTTTACTAAAACATTGTACATGTAAACTTAAACTTAACTAATTCCTATTTGAGTGATTTTGTTGAGGATAGGACGATGACGTCATCGTAACGTTACCGAGCGTTACACTTTTTCATAAGTGACTCCCAGCCGCAACCTAATTTAAGACGTTGTCACGTCAAAACTGCAGTGTGTGCAGTTTCATAATTTATAGAAGAGATGTTAGAATTAGTGATAACTTAAAGCTATTACTTTCACACCCTTGC
Organism: Anania crocealis; assembly: GCA_949315895.1. Lineage (NCBI taxonomy): Eukaryota > Metazoa > Arthropoda > Insecta > Lepidoptera > Crambidae > Anania > Anania crocealis. The sequence goes on from OX438877.1 coordinate 1,680,822, forward strand.
AGCGATATTATTTTTAATCTATGAATCTTATCGTTGGACAAATACATTATTAGTATGCTTTCCAATATTTATGATCACATGATAATAATTTGTATACTCATATCCGACACCGTTGTTAATATTACCATATGTTTTGTTTCAGGGTATCCACGAAGTAACCACTCCGATTTGGAGATGGATCTACCTTGCCACGACAGTTGGCCCCATCGCAGGACCCTTCCTCACCTACTCGATGATAGTCTTCGGCCTTTCCATCCTAGTCGTTGTATTCGTACGGGCTTACAAAAACTTCGTCATTGGTCAAAATTCATTAGAAATCGTCGAATACGGCCGAGAAACACTCCGCCGGGGATCCACCTTAATAATTCATGGATCACATAAAATTTTAACGGGAAAAGAAGCAACGTATCAACCTTTGAATACTTCACAAGAGTTCAAAGCGAGTGACACTAAGGTGCACGAACTAAAATTCGTGAAAACTGATCTTAGCCAGAGTTTAGACGAGTTAAAGTCGAAACTTAGACCAGAGTTTGTCAGAACTAATTTCAGTGAAGCGGAAAGAGAAACGTTATTACATGCAGAGAATTCGTTTATATTGTCCGAACATGGACGATATAATTTCTTCCAGTTACCAGAAACATATTGTTAAGTATATTCTTTAAATATGTATGAATTTTATGATGTGTGGGGAACGATAGAAGCCGTTAGGCGCTAAATGCTGTCGTTTGAGATTATTTGCAAAAGCAAATCTGGGGTTTTGTTAAGTTTTAGACAGAGAAAGGTATTTGGTGGAAGCCATTTAGTAAGTCTATATTGACGTGATGCTACTAACAGTACAAGAATCATTAGTGCCTTCAATTATAATATTAAGAAATGGCTTTGCGTGATGCTTGCAAACATTGTCAAATTCGTTTTAACGAACTTTTTGACTTTGTTGAAGTGATGATGTGTTTATGTATGAAAAAAAAAGTTATTTGGAACCAAATTAAAATTTTGGATGTGATTGCCAAAAAGTTGAAAGATCCTAAGATAAAATAAAGTGTATGATATGGATTGACTTTCAAAAATAATGTTTGGTGAGTGTTATACTGGTTGTGTAGACTGAATGTTTTGGTTCCAATTTTAGAGGAACCATGATAGCTTTTATAGAATATTTGCTCATCTTATTAGAATTTATTACTTAGATTACATTGGCCAATTTCATAGATTTGTAGTAGGTACATCATTGCTTAATAGTTAAATGGCTAAAATAAAATTCTTATAAGACTGTGAATTACCATTTCAATGAAGAATTTGTGTTTTATATTGTTGGTTTCTTGACTATCGTTATTTTTCTGACTTAAAATTAGCTAAGTATCAATTTAGGGTTTTCAATAATTATTATTACAACCGTATAAATAAAAATTACCATAAATCTAAATTAAATATAATATACATATAAATAATTGGAGCACAATGCTAGTCGATTATAAAATTTAAATTTATTTGACTGTTTATTTTTAGTTAAGTCAAATTTCCTTCAGCATAAAAAGATTTTACAAATAATTTTGACAATCGTTGATTAAATATTTATAAAAAAAATATATAGTTTTTAAACGGTCTTGGTTCGTACTTTATTGTTTGTACCTACATATACACTTTGTGTTTTTATTTATGTATAATACGTACTTTCAAGAAGCTGTGTCTTAATAGTAAATTATTATAAGTTTTTAATACTTATGTGATAATAATAAGTAAGTATTTCTAGTTCTTTTCGAATGGGGCTATACTTCCAAATTCATTATTCATAGAATTGCTCAACATTAATTTAATATAGTTCGGTTACGTCTTTTTTTTATCTTTAATTATATTTACGTATTTTAAATATATTTCCAAACATGGGGCCAATATTGCCTCCCAATATAACCTCTAAATAAAAGGACATCAGATCGTAATTTCGAGACAAAGCCAGGTTCGGAGTGGTGAAGAGAGATTGAGGTTGGATTAAGTAAACACTAAGAACTTTTAAAGATCTATAATTTAATGATTAAGCTCCCGTATGTGTATGTTTAAGATCCGTCCCAGACACAATTAAATTTCAATTGTCTCTGGATATGGCACATGTGAGAGGTTAATATTAATATAAAGATAGTCTTCTATTTTGCATGAAACTAGTTCAGAGCGAGCTCTTTAAAAACTAACTAAAAAGGCTGCTAAAGTTGCTCAAATAAAAATATCAGAACTAAAGAGATTCGAGAAATATTAAGATGTCTCAAGTCGTTTTGGGAAGGCGAAAGCAGTTTAGACCCCCAAAACACGTTTGCTTTAAGACCTAGACACGTGGGTTGTTTGCCAAGCGAATATTAATTCTATTCTCTTCCAGGTATTCACAAAGTGACGTTATCACTTTCGTAAAATTTAAACTGAAAGCTCTTTACGAATTTAGGTTGCAACATTTGCTAATACACTAAATTATTTAAGCTCACTGAAAGCTTTAATGACTCTGCTAGAAATTTAAGAACAAACATATTACCTATATAAAAACCCAGCATAGAATAAAACACATCAGCCTTTTAGTACCACAGAGATGTTAAAAAATCGAAGCAGATCGATTAGTAGCAATGTCCCTTTTTTAAAAACAGAGATGGCGCTCTACAAACCCGAAGCTGACCGATTCTCTTTCTTAATGGCGATGTGCATTATTTTCTGACGGTTTTAATAAGTTTGGTAACGATACATTCCGTTTTGTATTCTATTATTAGGGAATGAAGGACTACTTTTATATGTGACTATAGTTTAAACTGTAAATATTAGATTTAAGGTATTTTTGTATCAAATTTTGTTTGTAATAAAACATGAGTAATCGGAAATTGAATTTTGATTAATTAGTTTAGTCTCCTACTCATAACAGCAAGTATTGTTAACCAGAAAATTCTATAAATAAAACTGGAAGCCAATTTAGGTAAGATCTACTGTTTTCTTCAGCGTTCATGGTAAATGAGCGCTGTTAAGGGTTCGAAACGCTGGGTTAAATAAAAAATTATCGCGTACTAAATCCGTAAACATATCTTTCATTTCAATTATGAAACATCTCTTCTCAAATTGATCTAACAAAAAATCTAATGGGGCCTATTTAGTAGGTGGAGCTTCACACCACTACAACAACCTGTAAAAAATTGTAAAACAACATAATTGAGCCTAGAAAGTATTTTATTGACTAGCAAAATATTATGCCATAATACATTTAATAGTATACTCAACTTTAAACTTAATACTAGCAAGCGTTGTTTACTCTAAATATACTATAACTGGACAAGTTCTTACTATAACTAAATGTATCTTGGAATAAAGTTAAAAAAATGATAACTTCTAGTTGGGAGTCATGATTATATTAGCAGATTGATATCCTCGCCGGTGGACCGATGACTGCGTTAGAATAATTGTTTGATTGCTCTTCTGACTCATGACTTGACTAGGATTGCAGGAAGTCATTGGATTCAAATGAGTGACAGAAGGAAAAGGGGCTTCGGTGAAAATGTGTCCAATTTAATAGTTCAGGAACTTGATAATAGATGGCGTCAAGATGTCAAGTTATTAGACACCTGATACACAACTAATTAAAAGTTTTTTGCGAGATTTAAAAATACTCGTATTTACTTAGTTAAGTCTTTTTTCTAATTAATTGATTTCGTTTTTCAAATGACATGTCAAGAAAAACTTTCATGGCAAATAATTTAACAAATATACAAATGAAAAGTGTCAAATCTAATCTCTGTAAACAGAAGATTTGCTTGCATCAACTTCATTGTTAACCCCGCAACGCTGAGACCGACAGATAAATATATCGTCGTACTTCATTAATTTACACCATCAGTTGAATCAGGTATATCAATTTGAATTAAAGATAACCATAACTCCTATATATCACATGCAAGCCACATAAGAGCACAGCAATTTTCATTCCAAGTTACAATTTTTAAAATACATTAAAAATACTCCATAACTACTACAATATAATTACATTTAGGGCTAGTAGTTATAAAAAAACTCTTTTTTTATTTCACCATTCCATATTACGTATATCCGTTGCATCGTATAACAGATTGAATTACAGTTTTTTTTTTATACATAAATTATTTTAGGTCATAGTCAAGAATATAAGAGCGTAGATGAAAAAACTATACAAAAGTTAAAACAACTTATATCAAAATAAAGGACTGCTTTTGGAAGACGATTCATATTAAAAAAATGATACACACAAAGCCAAAACGTATACACATACAAATTAAATGGTGTATAAATAAGATTGTTTTAAATTATGTATACAAAATTTATACATAAATTTTACAATACAAAGAAATACATATAATTCATAACTACGACCCAAAAATTATAGGGACCTTTTTTATTGATAATTCTTAGTCGGTTGATACGTAACATGAACAGAAAACAGCACGTCAACCTACCACAAAACGTCAAATTTTGTCAATTGATATTGATCTCTACTTGTTGGACTTAAAGTTGAAAATCAATTGAATGACTTTTAACTTTTTGGGTAGGTTGACCTGCCTTTGTCTGTACATACAAAACATATAAAAACGTATAATATTAAATCAATATGTATTTTTTGTATACTTTATTTGATATTTTAGCAACTTAATTGTACTTATAATATCAGTATATAAACTTGAAAAACAATTTTTTTTCAAAATTTTTCAAGTTTATATACTGATAATTTTTGTGTATTAACCAAATTACCAAAAATGAAAGCTAAACACACAATATTTCTTTAATTTCGTATCAACCGTTTATTTTCGTGTGTTTATCCAATCACCAAACAAAAAAGGTCCCTAGATTTTCAAAATTATCCTTAGCTCCAATCACAAAACATCTTAGTAAAAAAAGTGTGATAAAAATCATTAAAAAAGAGTAGTATAAAAAATATTTGTAACATAATAAGACATCCAAAAAATTTTCTATCTACATACTTTTCATTTATTAAAAAGCTAAAGATAACTTCGAATATCGAATGAAATATTAGATATAAGAATTTACACCTAATTTTAAAATTTTCTGATTATTTTTTCATATTACATCTGCGTAATGCGTATACAATTTTTGAATCGAACAGTATTTTATTGAGTATACATTTTTTATTTGAATCGTATAATTATTTCGTATAATCGTTTCAAAAATCGGAAGAGGAGAGGTCGCCACGGTATAACAAAAAATCATTTAACTTTTGATATAATTTCGTAACTTCTGTGTCATTTCTAGAAAGGTAAAGAAATTTATTCCATCCAGGATTATGAAATATGACAATAGCTATGTTAGATTCAAATGCATACAATGTGTAATTTATGTTTGAGACTCCACAATCCTTCTACAATTCGTCACTTTTGAACGGGACTATATACCTAGGTATAATTTTATTTAGAGAGACAAACTTCTTAGCGTTCCGTTGATTCACCGTGCGGGTGACGGGTCCATCGTGTGGCAGAAAGAGTAGCTCCCGAGCTAGCTACCGGACTCTATCTACCCTAGCTCTCATATTAATATTAAAAAACAGTAACTCGTAAATCATTTTAAACATGTTTTAGTTAAAATGGCTACCTCTCCAACTCCATAGGCATATCCTAAGATATCTAAAAGCTAATATGGCTGTTTTAAAACAAAAAAAATAATAATTACAATGAGTATATTAAAACTTATTATTTTTACATTTTTTTTAAATAAATACAATCTTGTCTGTGGACGGTATTATAGTTTTTTTCGTGGTAAAAAATATTCTTATTCTATTTCTTTATGGATCAGTCGTGGAGTGGAATCGAAAGAAAACAAAAACTACTATCTCACAACCGGATTTTTAAATTGACTACCTCATTTTTAAAAAAGCATTTAGTTTTAATTTTAAAAGATCTCTATGAGACTTGAATCTATGTCATTAAGATCCCAAAGTATGATTTTTTAGAGGCTAAATATTTCAATTTACATCAACATTATAAAAATCAGTCGAAAATATAATTGAAATTAATCGTATAACTCATGTTTCTCCTAAATAATCATTCTCAAGGATTTTATGCATGCGAGTATACTCGTAGTAGAATTAGGCGAATTTACAATAACCAGACATTCCAGATGATTTAGGCTGATTCTCATCAAATATACAGGATATAGTTGATAATTTTGAAAGGCAATTACTTCATCAATATAACACATACCTAAAATGTTTAACTATTTTCAAAAGTACCTTACGTGACAACACTTAAATACTTAACAATAAAATTCCGTGATTATGCCTGTACCCATCATTGCTGTGGTAACTTGAATTCAATGATGGAGGCAGTGGGATGAATAAAGGCGTTACTTGTACTTTTATGCGCTTAAAAGGAATGTTAACCATGAGCACTATCTATCATCTGTGTCACGTAACTTCTTGGGGTAACTTCGCGTTATTTAGGGATAAATAATAGGCTATATGTTATTCTGATGTCAGAGCTACGTTACTGGAAAGTTCCATTATGAATTAGTTTCATATATTTAATCCTCACAAACTTTCGCATTCATAAGTCCAGGTAAGATCTTTCAAGAAAGTGATCTATCAACCCTAAGGTTATAAATTCGCGCCTCATAGAACAACTTAGCACGACCATTTGGATCAGCGGTAGTAAACGCTGCTTCTGAGCCATGGGTCGCGGGTTCGATCCCCGCACAGTACAAATATTTGTGTGCATGAACATGTCTGTTTGTACTGGTCTGAGTGTTTTCTATGTAATTACAAAAAAAAAGTATATAAGTAAGTTTATCGGTTGTCTAGTACCCCATACGACAGGGTACTTAATAGTACCTTAATTTGGGACTAGATGGCTCTGTGTGGCCCAGTGAGGCATGTTTAAATATATAAAAAAGAAAAAAAAAATTGGCTGATTTTCACATGTGAAAATATTCTGACAGCTACTAATACTAACACGGAGAGTTTTTGGCGGGAGTTCGTGAGATACGTTTGGAGTCCGTTTATTTTATCGAATTTTTATTGTTTATAGTGATATTTGGGTCGTAAAAGTGGTGTTATTTTGCGAAACAAAGTGTCGTGCGAGTTAACAATATACAGTTCGGTGAAATAACATGGTGTATGGGTCGTAAACCAGAAAAGTGGACCGTGAATTTTGCGCGGGAACGCGAACAGTTCACCTCTTTCTTGGGGACATCTCTACATTCCTTCAATCTTTCCACTGTCTCCAAAAACTCCGTCGAAGCATTAAAACGTCTAACATCAACGTTTAAATGCAAAAATAAAGACAACATTACTAAAGAATTGGCTGTATGGACAAGTATCCGAGGCCGTTAAACACACTAAAGAAAAAAAAATACTAACACGTCATATTAACAGAAATTGTTTTCAAAAGGGTAATAAGTCCATAAGTTCAACTTTTTCACTATTTTAGTTACACATGAAATTCTATCAAAACTAGTTGACTACATTCTTGGCCGAACGTACAAACAGCAGCTCAGCACGTCAACCTACCACAAAACGTCAAAGGAGATGTCCCATAATAGGCCCAGACATAGTACACCATTTTCAAAAATCAAGAAAAATATACTGTTTGTGGGAAAAATACATATAAATTTATTTAACGTATAATTTAGTGGTTCAAAAATAAATAAGATCGAATAATTTATCAAACTCCATTAGGCATTCCAAGATGGCGTCAATCTAAAAAAACTTTAAATGTCAGTAGCTGTCAGATACCCCTTGTCATTTTGGCATAATCATTCACTTCAAGTTTTTGTTCTGCTTGTCGCGTTTTAAATGTAGTTCATTATAACGACCTCTTTATCGTTTTCTGGATTTGGTATTGATCGACACATTACTTTCATAATGCTTGTTGTTACTACAGCAAGCGATGGCACTCGACTCCTAGATGTGTGATTTTATAACTGCCAAAACTGACAGACGTCATCAAAATGTCATCTTCCGCCATGATGGTTTTGTTGTTTTGTATTGCTATTTTCTTACTTATCTCTTTATTTGAACCACTTAACGAAGCCATTTTAAAAGAATTGGATAATAACAAAATCTTGTAGGTGTATTGGTCTATCTTTTGGCGGGGTGTACAGGTTCTGGGCCTGGCCTCCATACAATTTGGGACATCTCCTTTTGTCAATTGATATTGATCTCTACTTGTCGGACTTAGTTGAAAATCAATTCAATGACCTTTAACTTTTTGGTAAGGTCTGTACTAATGCTGATGGGAAGGAACAAAAATTGTTAACAATATACTTTTAATTCATATTTTGGTGTACATTGTCGCGAAGTAATGCCTGGATATATTAATATTATGTCAGGATGGGTCAAACAACTTTTTTTAATGAAGAATCAGCCTTAAATTTTCATTTTATGATACAATTATATTTATAATTTAAAATATTTGAGGTATGGATTACGTATACGTGGTTCTGGGTGAGAAATAACTATTAAAATGAATACTTAAGTTATTGATTTATAATACTGATCGATCGATAATATTATAATGATAAATAATAAATAAATGCGTACAACAACACATAAATTATTCTGATCCCAAAGTAAGAACTATTAACACACATGCTTTGTGAAAAATTTGAAACAACTGAATCACAAAAACTCAGACTGAAAAAATGATTTTTACTTCCTAAATGTACCGTCCAGGACCCCGGAACGGGAATTTAACCCGGGACCTAAGACCTCGTCAATCCGCGATCACCGTGTGGAGTTGTGTACACGCCGGTATTCAAGAGGTCGCTAA